>JAWWLV010000061.1:5035036-5103305 GCA_035041135.1 Platyrinchus mystaceus | reverse complement strand
AAGCTTGCAATGGGAATTTTGCCTAAAGATGAACAATAATACTATCTATTTTTAATGCACAATTGGCCAGAGTCCCTGCTTGAATTCTTCCTCTGTGAACTTCTGGAAACACATCCAGTCAAATCAAAGTTTATGCCATGATTATTGCAGCAGCATTAGCCTGATGCATGAAGCATTTGTACAGGAAAGAATGCCTTCAGTGGTTCTGCAGGTTGGAAGCTTGGAAACTGGACAAGGAAAAACTTGAGGAGGGGTAAGAAAAGTCACCTCAGTAAAGACAAAAGTGTCAGCCAAGGCTGAAACCAACAGTCAACGAGCATCTCCTGTCAGCTGGAGAATTCCCACTGGCCTCACCTGTCTATCCCAGAGTTTCCTCCTCAAAGCAGGCAGGGCTCTAATTTCTGGAGTAGCTTAACAGTGGAAATCCATTGGGATGTAGATTTCCACATCACTTATACTCAGTTTCTCACCATACCTGTTAATCTCTGTTGTGCAGGTGAGCTCAAAGCTGTACTCTTTTGCCTTGGTAGCTTTAAAGATTATGTCCAAGGTCAGGCTTTCCAGGGGAAGAATAATTCCAAATCCATCGTTGGGTTGAACTTCAACAAACTTCAAAACGGCAGGATAAGAAGTTATTACTTAAATTATCAATTTATTAACAAATTAAAATAAGAAATTACTGGTAAGATAAAGAAAATGTTGTTGTTATAAGTGGAAGTGTCTAGGAAAGAGAAACCTTCTAGAGAGAAGGTTTGGTCTGAGCTTGTCATGAGTCTGACTGAAGTGCAGATTTCTCATCTCAGTAACTCAAAAGGGACTAAATCCATGAACTCAGACTTCAGGAGAATCCCTTCCCCAGCTTCTTCCCATCTATGGTAATCACCTTTCTCTAATGTTTATTTGCTCTTCTTAGACAACTGAATGAAATCTGATAAAAATCTCAGCAGTTCCCCCTGTGTTTGAGGGCTGATCCCTGTTTGAGGAGCAGATTGCCCAGTGACAGGGCCAGTTTAATATCCACACCTCTACAGTGGTTTGTGTTTGGGTTGTTGATGACTCAAGAATGTCTCCCCATCACACTTTAAGCTCATCAGGAAACACACACTGGGAAGTAAAGCCTTCACAGAGCTGAAGTTAACAATTTCTTTCAGCTCCCTCCTTGATTTTAATCCCTAAACCAGCAGAGAACAGGAGAATGCCTAATTAAATGTCAGGTTCCTCTAACTCTGATGCCAATGTGCCAAACCATTTCACACTGTGATCATCCTGCTATTATGGAGCTTGAGCAGCCAACTTTGTGCAAAAAATACTTCAGCAGACCCAGCCCACACGAAACCAGCAGCTCCTGTGATTAATTTGGCTTCCACATCAACTTACAGTCAGTCAGAAAGTGCCCAGGAGTGGCTCAGGATGATTCCCAAGGGGTGGTCTGGGCATGGCTTAAAAGCCATCCTGCTTTACAGACAAAGCCTCTGGGCACGTGGGTGCCAGTTGGGCACAGTCCTCAGCCTCGAGGGCACAGCCACATCCCCAGGCCTGTTTCACACCAGGGGCCCTGTGAGGAGACTTCTTGGTGTGAAAAACCAGGTGTTCTGATAAAGGAACAGTAAAACCTCCTCCTTTACACTGCCTGGCAAAGGCAGGGGGTGTAACACAGTGAGGTTTACCCAAACCAGCACAGAACCAGCCCAGCTGCCTCCACAGGGTTTGCACCAACCAGTCATGATTTATTTACACTCCCATCGACACACATTCCCATGATCCTGAAATCTATTCTGACAGCAGAGGAGGAGGGGGTGGGATAACCACGTACCTCTGGCAGCCCCACAAATCCAAACTCCTGTGGCAGGATGCATTTGTTTGTCACCATGACATTGGCCTGCACAGCTTCATAGATGGTGCAGTGCCCGAAGTTGATTTCTGCTGGACTGATTTCCAGATCAGAAGTGGAGACAATGGCATGGACAGTAAAACTGACCGTTCTAGCCTGAAACAAATGCAAGAGCACAAGATGAAAACCTCCACCTGCAGGGTGTAGGGACAGGATTTCAGTGAAATGTCACCCAGAAGGATAACTGCAAAACAGTTGTTCTACTCAGTTCCTTGCCAGTGACGTGTGAGATGAGCACTGACTAGGAAGGATTTGACTTTCTGTGTTGCAAGCACATGACAGGAAGCAACCATCAAATCTCTATTAACACTCTGAGCATCTTTTCTTGTTATCAAACTTCAAGCAGTAAAGAGCCAATGTAAGATTAGGTAAGGTTAAGTGAACCTTCACTAGAATGATTTACACCCACTGTCAGTCTGAGAAGCAGCACCACAAACAGTACCTTGTCCACGATCACTACTGTCACTGGCACCTCCAGGATTCTTGTCTCTGCATTGAAATAGTTCCCTGCATCTTCAGGAAGAGACTGCCTGAAAAACCAAAAGTACAGTCAGTGTCATTAAAATATTGTCGCTATTTTCTCACTAAGGGGAATAAGACACTTCTGATGGATTATTTCTGACAGAAAGAAAAACAAACCCAAACCTGTTACTTAAGGTCTGAAAGTTTTATTATTCACAATTTTTAAACTTAGCTTAATCTTAATTTAATCCTCCTCAAATCCTCCTGTGTAGGGAAGCCTAATTAAAATCTTGCATGGAAGATATGTGCAAGTATTAAGGAAAGTGGAAGAAGAATGGTAGAAGAAAATTCCAATCAAAAATTAGTGACCTCTGAAGTCCCTCCCACCTTCTGACCAAGACCATGAGGATGCAGTCAGGCCAGGAATGTTCTGGACTCCTCCCAGATTTCCTACAGACTGGCACCCCCAGGCAATGCTCTGAGCAGGAGTGCAGGGGCTGAAAGGTGGCTGCCAGGGACATCAGATGGATTGACCTTGCATAGTAACATTGGGATTTTTTGATTTTAAAGACAGGATTTTGGACATGCAGGGTTTTAAGGGAGGTCACCAAGGTCAGCATCCATTTATCCTTTTCTAAAAAGCCATCCAGTCATTTAAAATTCTGAAAAATTACAAGCTTACCCTCTAATCAGAATATAAACCCTGTGCATCTTAGCTGCAGGCTCAGCGTGTCAGCAGCCCGAGCAGGCAGGGTTTGCTGTGGACACTGCTGAGCAGCCTGTCTGAGGCACAGAGAAACAAAGGGAGCTCAGCTGGGGCCCAGCAGGGCCTGCTTACAGACCACATGAGGCATTTCTAAGGAACATGCAGGTCTTCTGGAGGTGAAGCATCTTGCTCTCACCAGCTCCATTGCAGAGCTCCAAGTCAAGACAATACAAACCTGGAGCATTTTTAGCTCTGCTGCTCTATTTATAGTGACTCCCAGCACCAGGGTGAGTTGTTTCCTGTTCTTGGGTCCCCACAGTGCTCATGTTCTACTACTACTCATGGAATTACATGGAATTCTTTACTGTATTGTTAAAGAACAGGTAATGAATAAAATAACACCCACTCATCACCATGGTGATCCAAAATGCCACTGCTGTTATTTTGCAATAGGGGTGATGTTCAAAGGTATTGGTAACTTCTTTACAGATGGGAACTGCGGTTAAATACAAGGGAGGAACACAGCACCAGCTTTCACTTTGACACAGGACATTGGAAGAGCAGGAGAAATTAATCTATTTCAAACTAATCCAGAGGGGGGAAATAATTGTGACTGTACGGACACAGGGGTGGACTCTAAATTAGCTGCTGTGCCCAGGGGAAAAGGTCCTGGAATCCTTCAGACCTTTCTCTCAAGTGGCATGGAATTGCCTGAACAGAAAATGCTGACTTCAATCCCAGAAAGGTGAGTATTGGAACACCTACCTGAGCACATCCACGTGCACAGCACGCTGGGGAGAAGCTCCCAAGCCTTCAGCCAGCTCTGTGCTGCTGGCACTGCTGAGAGGGGGGTTTCTCTTTACTCTGGTGTCACTTTTAGTGCAGCTGTTCTATTAATGGAGCTCATAATGCCCAATCACTGAGGAGGCCTCATGGAAATGTGTCACTGGCTCAGTCCTTCCCCACACATGCACTTCTTCCCTGCATGAGGCCTTTAACTGATCTGTCCCCTCAAACAGCCAGATACTTATTTTGTGTGTCAGAAATGCCTTAATCTCATCAAATCTCCTTTCTGAAGCTTCCCCGTTTTTTAAAGGAAGATTAAGGTTCTAAATCCAAGCTCTGGTTCTCTCCACTGCGAGAGGGTATCGGTGCTTAGAGCAGATGAAGTTGAGGAACTCAAATATGTCATCGTGTTACAGTTGTTGTAATCTGATGGGATTTGAGATGTTGGAAGAACTGTAAATACTTTTAGTTCTTTGAATACTAACCTGGTGAAAATTTTGAAATCAGTGATTAGACTCTCAATGCAGAACCCAGAAATGCTGAGCACATCAGTGAGAATCCAAAATACATCAATGGGACTGGAAAACCTACATCAAAGGAGCAGCAGGTTTGCAGCAGCAATCACTGCCAAAGCTGCTGAAGTATTTGGCTGTGCACCAGAATTAATTCCATTTTTCATTTAAATTTCTATGTGAAATGTCCCACTAAATTCTTTAGGATGGCAATGATGAGGTAAATAAAATTAACAGTGGTTAACAGAAGCTCCTGTCTTTAAATTTTCAAAAACTGGAATTCCTTGTTTCCTACCGCTGAGTTATGTCTGTATATGTAGATGTACCATGAAATGGGGAAGAGAAACTTGCTGGGATAAAGCTTTTAACACTAGGAGATGTTACATAAAATGTCACATGAAATTCAAGATCAATAATCTTTTGGAGTAAAATGTGCATGGGGAGGAGAGAGATGGACAGGAAGCCCAACCATTCTTACCTTAATTAGCAAGCACAGGAGTTGCTGTCCAGAAATTATTTAACCAGTGATCCATGAAGCAGCCACCTGCCTCAATAAGCTCTCTCCTGGCTGAGAATAACTTCCCACAGACACGGGAACAGCCCACCAGGAATGCGACTGCTCCGCTTCTCCCACTGCTGCCCCCCCAGGCAGGCACTGCCTCCCAGGATGGGAGCCAAGCTCATCCCCTCCCTGAGCTGCTGCAGCTCTGGGGGGCAGAGAGGGGGAGCCCAGGCCTGCAGTGACCCAGCAGTTGAGTCCAGCCTGCTCAGGGTGAAGGAACAGCAACTCTGCTCAGCTTTTGCACTGGCACCGCCTGAACGCCGGCAGGGCTCCTGTTTGGGTTGGTGTTGGTTACCTGGGCAGGAACTTGAGCTGAGCACTGAAGGCTGACTGGGCCTGGATGTAGCCTGTCTTTGGGAGCAGCTCCAGGTGCTTGCTCACTTCTTTGCACACTTCAAACTTGAAACGCAGCGTGGTGGTTGCTCTGCAAACAGATCAGACATGCCTGGGTGGCTCCTGGGCTACCTCAGCAACACCCCCTGCACCTCCACAGTGTGGTTAGAACAATCCCAAGCTCCCCTTGGAAATGAAGGGCATGGAAAACTGCTACAGCAAGTTCACACAGTCGTGTTTCTCTTTTAAGTACAGAAAACAAGCTTTGGGAAGTACTGTAACAAACCCAGCTGTACTGCAAACAGCACACACAGCTGATCCAAACGGAACGATCAAAGCCCAGCACAGTGGTAAGTCAGGTCAGGGGGGAGTCAAAGCCAAGTTATTGTGAAATATCAGCTAATTATTTGCTCCCAGCACACACTGGCTCTATCTGGATCAATAGGATGACTGGAACCCTGGTGACTTTAAACAGATGTGAATCCACGGATCTCTGGTGACCTCTCCTTTAACAGCAGAGATCCTGCAGGGCTGGAAGTCACTGCATGGCTGAGCTGGTCCTGCCAGCTCCTCTGCTACACCTGGGGATCAGTTTGCCCCAGCAATGGCACACTGGAAGCAGGAAACCTCTCCCTGTTTCCTGAATCGTGGCCCTATCCCAGCACAGCCCCTGTTTGGAATTTGATGCCTAAGTGCAAAATTGCCGAGCAATTTACAAATATTCCAGCCTGTCATTCTCCTTCCCTGGACTGCTTTCCAAGCTGTCAGGCCAGATGGTCTCCTCTAAATCAACAGCTCCAGCATGTGGGACTGGGAGCCTGCAATGATTTCTGACTGTTGACAATCTAAGAGAATTATATACTACTTCATTAAATCAGTGCAGATTATAACCTGCCGAAGAAATTACTTTTCAAAGTGATTTGTATTGAACAGGACTCTGATAAGACACTTTCACCCTTTGTGCTGCTTGATTACTGGGGCCTATATGACCAGAGAAAAAAGCCCCAAAACCCCAGAACAAAACCAGTATTAATAAATAATTTGCAATCCACCAGAGCTTGCTGGGGCACTTCAGTGCCAGAGGTATCTGAGTCACTTGAAAACTTCATCTCCCACTTCTGCCACAATGACAACGTCACAGACTGAGATCCAGGCAGGCTCCAGGAGGAATCTCCTCCTGGTGCCACAGCAAAGTGTCAACAGCCACGAGAGGGGGGAACTCCTCAGGCCACGACAGAATGAAGAAATCTACCCACTTTTGCAGGATAAAAAGTTGATACATGACATTCCTGCACATGAAGGGCATGGAATTCCATTCCAGCAGACTGTATAACAGACAGTGTTATCACATCCTGTTTGTATGACTGTATAACAGACAGTCTTTCCTAAGGAGGGAGAACTGGGTGATAAATCAAAGCTGGACTTGCCAAGGTGCCCAGGACAGGATACTACATATTAAATGCTCTTAATTTAGTGCAATTTGGCAAAAGATCAGCAGGATTTTTCTCTCAGTTAAGAAGTTTTGCCCTAAGCAAATTTGACAGCTTCTATCTTTGGGATCCCCTTGAACCCTTCAGTTTTATTAGGGGAGTTATTCTGCTTCTACACTTACAAGTTTTATCCCTGGGTTATCTAGACCAAGTAAAATCACTTACATAACAACTTGTGCTTGTCATATCTGTAAGCTGAATTTCTGAGATAACAGCTTTACTCATTTCTTTCCAACTGTGAAGAATCTCTGCAGTCTGTAATTCTGGTAAGAGGTTTAGCATGGATGCCTTCCACAGAACCAATCTCTCCCCCACCCTCCCACAAGCCCACCCCAATCCTATTGAAATAGACTCTAAGAAATGCAAATTGTTAAAATAAGAATCCCACAGTGACTGTGCTGGGCTGGGGGAAGACACCCAGCACCTGGAGACAATTAAATGTTCATGTAACCACTCTAATAGCAGGAAATCTCTGGAAGCCAAGGAGCTGGAACATTCTCTTTGTATCACAGTGCAAACAGAACCAGTCCTCAGACACGACTGGCTCGGGCTCAGAAACACCCAGATATTTTCCCCCTGTAAGTCAGGATTTGGTCACTCTCTGCAGGGCACTGCTGAAGGCCTGTAGGGGTCAGGAAAAGCTGAATCCTTCCCATTTTAGAGTAAGTGCAAAAGGACTGACATGATTTATCTGGCATCGTATCCCAAGTCTGCAAAGACTCTCAGTCTCCCAAGTCTCTCAGAGACTTTAATGAAAGGTAAAATAGCTGAGAAACAACAAAATAGTATTTTATAGAATTTCCTGACTGACTCAATTTTACCCAAAGTGCACTTAGTTTTAGACAAATTTATCTCCTTATTGTTTAGGGAGCAAATTCCACATGATGGGACTGTGGGGCTGCTGTTCCCTGGGGGCTTCACAGCTACACCACAAACAGGAACAGCACAGGGAACCTTACAGGAGTGGGAAGGTGTGTATTGAGTCCATAGCTATGGCTGGTCTTGGGAATCTGGGCTAGCAGGACAGCAAAGTCCAGTGTCCAGCATGTGGAACTCAGAGGGCTTTATTCCAGTGTGCCCTGGAGTGCCAGCCCAGCCCAGGGCAGCTCACCTGCTCCGCAGGGTCACGCAGTCCTGGTACAGCCGGTCGTACAGGCAGATCTTGAGATCCACACTGGGGCTGGGCACCCAGATGGGCACGTCCACAGACACCCCCACGGCACTGAAGCACAGCTGGCAGGGCACAAACCACAGGGGGAGTTAGTTCTGGGAGTCCCAGACCCTTCCTGACCTACACAGAGCTACAAACCACAGCCCAGCAAAACCATCCATTATTCGTATCGCAACGGATTCTTCAGTGGGCACAACTAGAGAAATCACCTGTGAAGGACACCTGAGATGTGAGGGTGTCCAGCAGAAAAAAAGGAATTGTACTTTGGTTTGGATTCTGTGACAAAGAACACGAAGGAAGAGCATCTGCCCCTGACACTGAAAGGTTTGAGGTGCATTTAGCTGCAGTGAACAGGCCATGATCCAGAACCCCTGGCACTCGTTCAGCCAGCAGAGAGATGCAGTGAGGGCAGCACAGGGCTGTGCTTCCTGAGTGCCCCCAGAGCCCACACCTGCACAATGTGATCCTGGAGAAGGTGCCCATGGGAGCCTCAGCAGGAATCTGCAGCTCCATCTGCAAACTGAGGGGAGAGCCAAGACTGGCTACTGAGCTGCTGGGGAGGTTGTCTTTATTTTTTGGCAAGCTTCTGTGAACTGTTCCAAGCAGGATTTGGCTTCCAATGAAACTCAGAATCAAAATATGCTCAAGTGGTAACTAAAGTTGTCATCTCTTCCAGCTTTCACACATCAGCTTCACTACTGCCTGCTAAATAATTCCAATTCTGATATATCAGAAAGAAAATAAACTACATGTATTGGGAATAGGGGAGAACACTTTCACATTTGTTTCCAGGACATGAGGTGTTTTCCATTGTGATCTCCGGTAAAATGGGAATACCAGGATTATTTGCATAGAAATATAAGAAATGGGGAGGTGTCATGAGCATCCTGCATCAGAAAGAAGGGCAGGACTTAAAAAGTTACCTCCCACCAAACCACATAATGCATAACTAATGGGAAAAGCACAGATCAGAAGATTTCAGACTCTTTTCACACAGTACTTTGAAGCAAGTCTTTCACAAGTCACTCACTGGTTTGCAGTCTGGGTTGTCAAACACGATCACAAACTCTGCCCTCACGTCCCCAGGGACAGCTGGGACAAACAGCACCGGGACCTTCACCGAGCTGAAGGGTCCGACCTCCCCCTCAGTGACCTGAACAACAAGGACATGCCTTTGATGAAAAGGGAGAAAGTGCACTGAAACAAAGAGGCTGTGCATATTCATACCAGACACACGCTCTCCTACACCCAGCCTGTAACTAAACTGAACACACTGTGCACAGGAACCATCAGGATCAGAGCACTGTGTAACGTGGCTCAGGTCTGACCTCTCCCAGATGTTCTTCCTGCCCCCTCTTGTGTGTTGTCACCACACTTGGTTTAACCACAGAACCACACAGCAGAAAACCAGAGTTAAATTGTGGGAAGTGTGGAAGTACACAGGATCTTTCAGCTCAAAGAAGTCTTTATACATCCAAAGCAAGGGCAAATGTGTCCTGTAATTTCACTGTAAAAATCAACTGTGACAGAGTGAGGCCCAGTGGGCTTGAAATGATCATGATCCTTAGCATTTCTCACCAGAGCAATTTATCTGAGGTAGGCTTAGACTAGTGAAACCTTGCCTGGATCTCAGGACATTCATTACCTTTCCAAGCATAATTTCAACCGGTGTTTCTTCAGGAGAAAGTTCCACTGAATCGTGTGCGTTGTCTGTGTCCAGATCTGATCTGATACTTAACACTTCTTGATCGAGTTGTTCTGGGAGGAAAAAGCAAACCAGACACAAAACACAACAAAATGCTGGATGTTTGCACCAATTCACAAAAAAAATAATCCAACAGAGCAGAAGTACATTCCTTGGGGGCAACACTGCAAACCCAGGAATGTAGAGCAGTGATGGGGAAATAGGAATGTGTAGAAGATGTTTGCTTGGCAATCCAAATTAGTCTAGTCTGGAACTCCACCTGAGGCACCTGGGCCTTTCATTACAGAACAACTGTTAATGTTTCAGTGAGTTAAAGATGGAGATGTTACATCCACAAATGCAAACTCAGAGGGAAGTGTGAATTGGATTCAAGAGCAGTTTTAGTGGGACAAAGCAATGCAGGCAGGAGAACCTGGAAAAACCACCCACAACCTTAGCATGGAACTTCCAGCTTCTTGAAATTGGAATGATCAGTATTGGGAAGAAATGTTAAAGAACACAACTAATAAAGAAATTAAGAAAGTCTTTCTTCTACAAGATTGGATTTTATTAAGAACATAGTAAACATTAGGAATGAGATGGAAAATGTCTGAGGAGGTTCATCTTTCTGCTTCCTTGTTCCTAGAATTACAGACTGTAAAAATAAACCTGTCATGTGGATTGCTATTCTGAGAAGTGGGGATTCAGTTGCTGAGACAAGGATGATGTTAACAATTTTGCAGTTTCTGAGGCTGGTTGGGTTCTGTGTTCTGAGACTGAATTCTTGATCACTAATGAGAAGTGAGGATCTCTGCTGCTTTTGATATAATGGTGTCAGGACATTATTTTTAGTCATTTTCTGTGAGGCAACACACAAAGAAATATAACATTACTACCAGAATGATGAACTACTTATTTACTGAGTAACTTTGCAAACTGAATTGCAGAGTTCATTACAGGCATCTGCAGATGGACAATGCCTGGAGCTGCAGGGCCAGTGTCCCAAAGTCCCCTCACCCGTGGCACTGCTGCTCTGGGGTCCCTGTGGCTCCTGGGCTGCACAGGGAGTCACCTCCTCACTGGGCTCAGCACGAATCTGGAGCTGCTTTCCCAGCCCAGCTGTCCCAGGACTGCTGCTCACTTCCTCCTCAGGGTCACAGCCACTGGAATGTCGAGGGACCTATTGGGAAACACGTATTTTCTCCTGTGGTTGTTCCTTTAGGAGGCACCAGCTCCAATCCAACAAGCTGTTGCAAGTCAGACTTGTTCTTTCTTGCAACTGTTCCATGTTATAGATGGAGAAATGTGCTGCACTTTCCAAGAACTGCACATTCTTTTAGACCTTTATCAATGAACACATTTAACTTTTGCTGGCTGCCCCAACCAGGTAAATAATAAACAGGAGCAATACAATACAGTGTCAGTTATTTCACAATTGACAGAACTAACATTTTTCCAGTGGAAACACAGGCAGTTCTATGTCAAAACTAAGTCTGCTGAAACTAGACTTCTTATCACACCCCTTAATTTATTGCTAGTTTTGCACCAGTCAGCATTTTTCTGAAGTCCAGGAGTTGGGATTTTTAATGACTCTGTCAGAACCTCCTCTTTTAACTGAAATATTTTTTCCTAGTTGTCATGAATGCAGAGAAAACAGGAACCATGACATAAATTACTAAAATACTTAAAAAATTAGCACTGTTGGTTTCCCCTCTCCTCACAAAATAATAGTTTTTAATTTTATCTCCTGATATTTGGGTCCAACAGATTATACTGGTACCAAGCCAAATGTACTAAGGTTGGGCCAGGTGATTTTCCGAGTCCCTTCCGACCTGAGCTGCTCTGTCCCTTTGCACAGCTCCACCACACCCCACAAAGCAGTTTCTGCTCGTTTAGGAAAAGTCTTTGAACCCACCATCCTTCCAGGGGCAGGTTTTACTGTTGCTCTGGGTGTGCTCCTGTCACCTGCTGACGTCTGAACTTTGAATCTGGTTCCCAGAGCTCCGCTGTTTGTCAGGCTGATGGTCCGTGAAATTGTCTCTCCCACCACGTGGCTGCCAAAGTCAATGAGCTCTTTATCCAGAGCCAGCTGTGAGAAGATAAACCATTAATTACTCCTGTCCTACATAGCCAGGAATGTCAATTAAATGAGCATCCGCCTTTTATGATAATAATTATATTATCCACATGCTTGGAAGAGGCACTTACGACACAGCTCTTGACTGTACATTTCAGTGGGACAGAAAAAGAACCCGTCTGTGCCACAAACATGACTTCTCCCTCCAGGCTTTTATTTATCTAGAAAACAATAACAAAAAAAAACCCCTAAGTAATTTCCAAAGGTTTAGCCTATGTAGTGGGATGAAAAGTATTTTCATTCATTCTTTCAGTACCATATTAAAATGTATTTTTACTGATTCCACATTTCCAGTGTAAAACAGTCTTTTGTCTGACTAGCCTGACTAACTTGATTACAGATATTTAGAAACTTGTTCTCTTTTGGAGGCATTTTTCCCAAGTCTACCCTCAGAATATGCCATATTTCAATTTATCAATGCACACAGTTGTCCATGTACAACAGCAGCTTTTCTAGGCTGCAGCTTGTTTCCTTGTTAATAATTAGAAACTTCAATTAATGATGTTTTTTATCAGACTAGTGGATAACAGCAGGATTCTCCTCACTGTGCACTTACCATTGGCTTAAAGGTTACCACGAATTCACAGGACATTCCAGAAGACATTTTGCCAGGTGGGTCAAAACTGTGGAGATAATGAGCACAAAACTCCAAATTAAAGCTGTGTATCAAACCTCCAGCTTCTGCCCTGCCAACAGTGGCAGGTATGTTTTAGTTTCTTTCCCTTCCCCTCACTTGGACTAATCACCACAAAAGTCAGACTGAGTGACAGGTTAATGAAGGGCTACAGAACCCTGTGAGACTTCCTTTTGTTTATTTATAAACAGTGAGATAAAATTATCAATGTAGTTAAACTGAGATTAATTTGCAATCTCCCAAGTAGAGGCAGTGCTTCATTACATAACCTGTCAGCAGGATTACAGGAATAGATTGATGGGACAGACCACAAGATTGCAATTTCAGTGTGCTCCAAGACTGATTTCCTTGATTTCCTCAGCTTTTTTCCCTTCTTTTTCTGTCCAAGTAAACTGTTTAACTCAGCCCATGAGTTGTACTTTTCCCCCCAGTTCTCTCCCCTGTCCCATGGAGGAGGGGAGTGAGGAGCTGAGGGTGGAGTTTATCAGGGTTCACCCCTGACAGGCAGGAATTTCAGTTGCTGGAGAATTGGGTTCCAGCTCCAGTTGGGGCACAAAGGGAAAACGAGCAAGGAGTTTACAGTTAATTTACTTACTGAACACTGATGAAGTCCTTGAGGCATTCGCTGATCCCCACCAGCCTGCAGTAATTGACACTGTAGGAGGCATTGGTCAAAATGATCTTCTTTTTGTAGGTTTGACCAACATCAAAATCCTTGGAATGCCAAACACAGCAGGTGAATGTCAAAGACATTACCTCATGTTCATGGTCTAACAGTTTTGTTAACTAACTGAAATCTCAACTGTATGGGAGCCACCATTTCTTTAAGGACCTTATTTTACAGTCATAACATATTTACAAACAATACACAACTAACAGTCATGCTGCCCTTTAAAAAACACAGAACACAGCCCAACAGGGGGTTTCATAATTTCCTCACCTTTCTGACAGGACTTAAACTCCCCTGAGGACATATTTTATAATTCAGGCCCAAGTAGTTTATTTAATCTGACTATAACTCTTCTATGAGATTGTTAGTGAAAGAGGCAGGTGCTGTTCCAAATTTCACATAAAGACATATTAAAGGCTGCAACAGAATTTTGATCAAGACACTTGGATCAGGACACCAACATGTTTATAATCCCCAGGGAATGGGCACTGACCTTGAAACGAATGCAGCTGGGCTTGCTGTGGAAAGCACAGCCCTTGTGTTCACCACCAGGCACTGTTTGCTTGGCGAAACTCCCAGTTTGGAATCCCTCCTTTTTTCTCTCAGACACCCCTTTTTTCATTGCCCTGATAGCCAGATGTGTTGGATCCACCTCTTCTTTGGGTATCTGACAGGGAACAAGCAGAAAAAATGCCAGAGCACAAAAGTCTGCAAAAGGAAGCTTTCAGTACCTGGGCAGCCTTTGCCAGGCTCTCTCCAGGTCAAACTCAGCCTCCCAACTCCCACAGGAACAGCTGAATTTATTCTCTACTCTGTGCTGTAGCTTCTCATCACCCAACACTATGACATGGCAGCATTAGCTTTTCTGCACCTTAGGAGGTTTTCCCCTCAACTTCTTAAGCAAATACTCAGAAAATAATCAGCTGACTTCTCTGGAATGTCTCAGTTCTGGTCCAGTGCCTCTCCATGCAAGCACAGGAATATATACTGACAGGATGTATTCCTGACTGATTTTAAAGTTGTTTCAAACTCAAACAATTAAACATCATGTGATGTGTGTCCTCACAGATCTCTGAACTAAGTATTGTTTTCTCTTTAAGAGAACAAACTCCTCCAGAATATTGTCAAACAGCAATGACTGATGATATTCTCACATCTGAATCTCTGCATCTATGTAATAATGTAAAGGCTGCATTTTAACTGCAAAATAGATTGTCCCTGGTTTTAAACAAGGTTCTTTTCTATTTGTAACAAGAGATATCCCAACATTTACCTTGTGCAAGTCATATTCCTGGCCCCAAAGTCCTGGGAACTCTGGTTCTAAGAGGGTCTTTTCCTTCTCCTCCTCATCCTCCCCACTCTCCCAGAGCACATCCTGGGCTATGTCCTCAGGACTCCCTTCCCCAGGAGCAGTTCCCTCAGCAGCCAAGGAAGGAGGTGCTGGAGAGAGCCAGGACTTCTGTGAAAGAACAGAAGATTGGAGGGTACAGTTAAAAATTACTCAAGAACAGTTACTCCAACAGTTACCAGTTTCTGAGGGGATCTTTCAACACAAAAATTAGGGCTCTGTAAAGCTCAGAGGCCAAAGATCTGACAATCTGAAGGCAGGTGATTCTTGGGCCTGTGCTCACCTGTGCTATGGCTCCAGCTGCATGTGTGCAGGTCTCCTCACTGCATGGCCAGGCTCCCTCTCTCTGCAGTGAAGGGTCCTCAGCTTCACCCCGAGCTTTAGTTGCCCTAATGCAGGACTGACTTTCTCTCTGCTTGTCAACAGAAGCCTTTTCTTTCAGAATTCGAGATACAATCTCAATTTTTCTTGATTTCTGCAGTTCTCTGAAAGCTCTGTAATCCAGTGTTGTAAGAAATATTAATCCACTCATGGTTGTTTACTAATAACATTATCTACAGCCCAGTTACTTTTGAGCCTTTGAGCTAAACAGCCAAGTTGGGGGCAGTGGTAATTTGTCTCAAGACATCAGGTGACTCAGAAGTTATTTACACATTTTTGCACACTAAAGATACTCAACTGCACTGTTTCAGGAGGCTAATATAGACTTTCACAGTGTTCAGGAAAGGCAGAAGGACAATTACTTCAGGTATCCATGGAGGGTCAGTGAATTTCCCTCCTGGAGCAGCTGCTCCCAGAGCACTGACAGAACTGCAGCCCTAAACCAGCAGCCCGGGTCCTGCAGGACAGACTGAGCAACTGTCCCACTCAGAGGGAGAGGGAGTTCACTCAGAGATGGTCTGTTTTCAGGATCTGACTGAGCTCCACCACAATCCTGCAGGAGCCCCAGGAAGAGCTGACAGTTTGATATGGATATGCCACTTACTGTTCCTCTTTGTCGTGCTTTAACTGTCGGTTATGGAGGAAAATTTCCTTGACAACATTGCCTCCTTCTGCTAGGATGGCTTCCCTCATTCTCATCTCCTCCTTCTTTGCCTCCAAGGCCTTTGCTTTGTTCAAAACCTGGAGAGTTTGGAGCTTTTCCTATGAAGTCATACAAACCAGTTACATATTTGATCACATAATAAAGAATATAAAACAGGGAATCTAGTGTTGGCCCCCTTATCCCAGTATAAATTAGTGGTGGGTGTCTCTGAAGTAGAAGATAATTGTTTTTTATATATATGGGCTGCTGAGGGGCAGAAAGCTCTGACTAGGACCAGGCTCCTTCTCTACCCTTCCAGCTGCTCAATGAAGGAAAGTGAAAATACACAATTCTAAACAAATCAGTATTAAATTAAGATCATTCCCTCAGATTCTCTAGGACATAAATAGAAGAGCAAAGCAGCATAGCTCAGAAATTCCTAATTTACATTATTTAAATTCTTAAATAACTGCTTTTCTTCCATATGTTTTCTCCATGTGGGGGTATTTCTGCCTTGGGATCCAAATAACTGGAAATCCTTCTGGCTGAATTTGCAGAGGACTTATTTGTAGAATGCATTATTTTCCAGAGAGTTCCCTTCCCAGAACAACTAGACTAGTTGACAGGATAAGCTCCATCAGCAGAAGTGCCAAAAGCTGCCTGTACAGATCTCCCACTGCAGCAGTTTAACTGTCCCCAGTTTCAGGAGGTTTGGTCAGTGATCTCATCAAAAACCACCACACAAACACTTCTGAGAGGAAAACTGCAATTCCTTGCACCAACCCCCAGCAGCCTCCCAAGGCAGTGACTTCACTGCCATCCCAGCCCAGCAGCAGTACCCTGTTGGAAGTGATGCTGGTTTTCAGGGAAAGCACAGCTTGTATCCTTCTCTCCATATGCTCCTGAGTTTTCTCTTCTTCCTTTGCAATTTTGTCATGAATTCTGTAAGCAAAGTAAGATCTTTCAGGCTGACATCCTGGAAAGCTTTTGGTATGGCACTGTTTAAGCTGACAAGCAGAAATTGCCAGTGTCACCAGCCATTTCTCTGTGAAGCCTCTGTTTGCTGGGCCAGTGGCTGTGGGTGCAGGGGGACAGTCCTGCTAAAACAAAGCAAGAATTCAGGTGCTCATATAACCAATATCTAAACGATTATGTAGTGACAAGCCCAGCACATGTACCCAACCTAGAAACATTGAAAGCTAGAAATATGTGGGCACAAATCAAACCTGCAGCTAATATAATGGTAAACTAGAAAAAATTAGTAAGATTGATGTATTTGATACATTTGTCAGGAAAAGAAACCTATTTGTTTGTTCTTCTTAATTATGATCAATTTGCACATGTCATCTAATGAAAAATAAACCAGCACAGAAACAGCACAATTGTTTCCATCATTTTACAATTAAGTCCTAATATTTGTATATTAGGATATATTTGTATATGAGTAAAAATAAGTAACAAATGTTTCTTTAGTAGCAAAAGAATTCAGTGCCACAGTAATTACATAAACACAAACCTATTAAGAGAACATTTAGTTTACCATCAACCAGGGCAGGAATACAAAGTCAACCCATTTACCTGAGAGCAAGATGCTGTTTTAACACATTTCTGAGGGGATATAGGACAGCAGAGGGCAAGTTTCAAACCTGGATTCTAGTTATGCTGCTTCAAACCACTTCAGCTAATGACACACACACATAAAAAATTGCTCCAAATGATTATTAATGCCTACAGGGGGTCAGAGCCCCCTGCATCTCATCAGAAAGACAGTCCCTTCCCTCCAGGGAATCTGAAGGCCATACTGGGACAGTGAGTGGGTTCTCTGCTTTCCAAGTCCTTTTGTGCCACGTGAGCTCTGAGTGTTTCACCACCCTGCACTGTGGCACAAGATTTCCAGGTGTAACACAAGACACACCTTGCAGAAAAACCCTTCTCTTTCAAAGACTGAAATACTGCAGAGCAGAGAAAGGAGTGCAGCCCAACCTTGCTGTGCTTTGCTTCAGGAAGCAGGCTGCTTTCTCATGGTTCCTTTTGGCATCCTCAACTATTTTTTTCTTTCTTTCTTCACATTCTTTCTGGGCTTTCTCCTCTTTTCTGCAAAACACAGGCAAAAGTTGCAGCAGGACTAAACCTTGAACTCCAACACAATGACACCTAAGGGTGGGCTTGGGGAGTTTATTAAGGAAATGAGGACATTAGTCTGCACCCCCCATATTACAAACTGATAAACCTCACAAAAGCTACAGACAGACTGGCTCAGGTGTCTGCTTTCTCTCCAGGAAATCTCAAAGGGCTTGACCATAAGTTCAGAAGGTCCTGGAGGCCAACAGCACTGCAGACACATGCACTTAGTCTGACCCAATCAACTGCATTTCCTTCCACACAAGGCACTCACAGCTTTTGTCACTCACAAGTTTATTCTCAGAGATCAGAAATCTTTTCCTGCAGGACTTCCAAGGCCATGGCCAGCTCTTTTTTTAATCCCAGTTCCTCACTGCTGAACCAACACCCAGCTAAGAAACCCAACAAACCCTAGTGTTTGAATCAGCCCCTGCAGTGGGAACTGGCTGCCAGTACCCCCAGAAGGCAGCACAGTGTGACTCCCAGGCCCTCACCTGTCCCGGGACCGGCGCTGCCCTTCTGCTTGCAGGGCTGTTCTTCTCTCCCTGCGGATCCGCTCTTCCCTCAGCTCCTGGTAGTGCTGCTGGAGCTGCTCCTCCTCCTGCTCGAGTTTATCACGGAGCACTTCATATTTTCCCTGCTCAATTTCTATCTCCCACATCTCCAGCCTGTAAAACAAAATGTGAGGTGTTTGCACCGAAATATTGGCGCTCTTTCACTCACTGAAGGTGATGTGTTGAGTAGGGAAGGCTCTGTGGTGAAAATGAACATCTAGCTGTGTTTTGTTTCATTTTTTTAAAATATATTGTAAATCAAACCCCGTTACTGAAAAGCTGTCTCAGACTAAGGCTCATATCTAATAGCACATCCCATTTTAAAGACATCAGAATTACTGGTAAAAAAATAAACCCCAAGGCTCTATTTTTCACATTTACCCAGAAGAAAATACTAAACCCAAAAAAATTAGAAAAACAGCTTTTTCTCCAACAGTAAGTGACTTCAGAGACAGGCCATAGCTGTTATTCTTCAGTGCTCTGCTGAAGGAGCTCAGATATGATAGGGATGACTACATTAATCTGTTCTATGTACTGCTTATCACACAATAAACAAGCCAAGCATTTTACAGCTATTACACAACACTGCAGCAAACACACTGTATCCTGGAACCACTTGGCTAATCCCAGCCACAAGCTCGTGCCTGTGTTCTTCCTCTGATGGAGTGGCATCAGCAGTTGTACCTCTGGTACCAAAACACAAACACACTCACCTGTTGCCTTCTGCCAAGGGCAGTTTCACACTGTCTTCTACAAGTAAATAATTTATAATGTGTGAACAATCAATTGCAAGCTTAGCATAAAAATACACAGTACTACTACAATGTCTTCCCCACATTCAATTCCAGTCCTTTCCTTTATGCCCTATAAAAACACTAAGAGCCATAAATTAGAAGTCTTTATGCTCATGCAGGGATCAATATCACAGACAGGTTTACTTGAGTCCAGCTTATTTTCCATTTAAAATGAGACCTGTTTAGGTCCACAACTGATGCACAACTCCAAATAAAATCAGACCTTTATTTATGTGTGCAAAACTAACTGAGGGCTGAGCCACAGCCAGAAATTTCCTAAGGAATGAACCTGCAGGCTCAAAGTTGCCCTCCAGATGCTCTGCCTTGCAGTCAATGACCTCCAATGACGCAGTTCACTTTTTACAACAACTTGTGTATTGATTCACTTTGAATCCATTCAACAGCACATGAGGAAGGTAACAAAGATTGACTCCCTTCACACCCTTTCCCCATTCCCTCACTCACGTGTTTTGCTTTAGTTTCAGATCAATTATCAGCTCCAGCTCCTTCTCCCTCTGCAGCTGAGAGCACAGCCGGCTGCTCACGGCCCGCAGGCGGGACAGGGCTGCGCTGGAACCGTTGGAGAGAAACAATCAGAAAGAAATCTCAACTAATAAAGGTTAAAAAAGGCACAGCCTGGAGGCTGAGGATTTATGTATTGGAATCCCACTAATTTGTACAGTGTCTTATTTAACCTTTCAAGTGTCCATTCTTCACCCAGAGGCAGAGCTTTCTTTATACTCTCACACACTGGTTGAAATGAAAAGATGAGAATTTTTTCTTAGCTTAATGCAACTATTAATTTCTCACACTGATAAAAGTAGCACTACTAATGAGATGAGTTCAGGTGAACCTAGAGAACCTAGACTGATTTTGCTTTTAAAATGGCACTACAATATTCCATGTAATTGTCTACAGTGGCAGCACTCCCACACAGTTATTTTTCTTCTGTACCCAGGAAAACTAACAGACTGTACTACAGGATCCACAGACAGTGACCTGACTATATTGAACACAAACTCCCATCCTCTAAATGAAAACTGGACCTTCCACCTGCAGTTCTCCTCTAACTCCAGCATTTCTGCACTGCCACTGGCAGTGCTAATGGCAGACAGGATTTCCATTATTGCTGAAACACGCTGCCTCTGAGCTTCATAAGCCAGAAATCTATCCAATCTTCTTCCTCCACTAGTCACTTGCTAAATGCAAGAGATTGGGAGAATTGCTTTTTTTAAACATATCTAGACCTCCCAATGTGACCCATCACAAGGATAAACACTCCACACTGCTCCTCTGTCTTGGCTGGGTTTTGTTCCTGTCTCTGAGATCCCACTTGCACCATCCCAGGAGGCTCATTTGTGTTCAGCTCCTCGGTTTGGGTTCAGCAGCTCTCCCATCCTGGCAGCTCACCTGCCTTTCTCTCTCTGCCTCACGGAAGCTCTAACCTGGAGATCAGCGCAGGTTAGAAATGCAGCTGCGAAGTTTGGTCACAATACTCTGGTTCCTGGTACACAAGCCACCCACTGCTTTCTATTTAAACCAAATGTGAAGAGTACAGTAAATTGCCTCCCACTTGAGGGAGCAGCACAAGTGTTTCAGAGCAGCTCCTGTATGCAGAGCTACTCCTGAAAGGCGTTCCTGCCTTCCACAACACAAGGGGAAAAGAAATGGCATATTTATATAATGTACATATTTATATATATCTCTAAATCCTGACTGGATTGTCACCACGAGAAGAGAAAAAGCCATGACCAAAGGACTGCCACAGCACCTTGATTCATGAGACTGAACAGAAGATTGAGACCCTGACATACATGGCTGACAGCAGTGGGCTTAGGCTGATTTAACACCTGTTGTTATATTTTAAAATATGCCTCTTCCCTACCCATTCCCAAGCTTCCACCTCCTTCTGCACTGGTCTCATTAACTGCACACAGATGAACACAGTGGACGCCTGTAATCCCTGGGATCCAGAAATACTCTCTACCTACACATTGCCAGCCTCCTCCTCTCTCTCTATTTCCATGTCTACCCGATCCAGCTGCTTTGCCAGCATCTTGATCCGCAGTTGACAGGCACCCAGCTTTTGTCTGCAAGAAACAAACACAGCACTTATATTTTCTAAGTTCTTTACTCCCTCCAATGAAACTCTTCCTCCTGAGGGCAAGACTCACAGCTAGGATTCCTACAGGGTATGGTTTATAGTTCTATAAACTGTAACACTTATTCCTGACACAGTATCCCAGTACTTGTCCCTGATTCATGCTGATGGATTATGTTCAGTTAAACACTAACCTGGTTTTTTGGACCACCAGTTCCTTTTCCTTGACCATGTCATCAAGCAGTTTTATGTTCCTCTGTATGGCTGCTATGTGAATTCTCTTTTCAGACTGCAGAGCCCGAGTGTTGTTAAGGTCACCCAAACAGTGCTCCAAGCTTTCCCTTGGAATGCAAACACACAATTAACAACGAAGCATAACGAGAAAAAGTTACCTGAGGTTTGTTCCATCCTTGTTTTCTGTTTTATTCTAGCAGAACTGTTACAAATACAACCAGGATAAATAAGGAAACACATGAACCCAAACTGCACAAGAAGTCTGCATACATGCACTTAAGCCTGGATTTCTAGACTTGATTATCTAATGCTGAACATTTACACCCTCATTTAATACATTAATTATCTGTCTTTGTGTCTCCTTTTGATCCCACCCAGGGTTTGCAATCCCAGTGTTCCTGAACAATAGTTTAGAACTTTAGTGGGAACATTCTAAAATAGTTTAAAACTTATTTTATACAGCTGGTCAATCAACACGACAAAGGAAATTGCTGTTAGAACTGGAACAAGGTATTTACGTGCTGGAATCAGACTGGTCTCCAACATCTCCAGAAGCTTCCGTGGTTCCCATCTTGCCACCACCAACCAACTTTTCTTCCAGCTCGTATTCTAACAGATATTGAAACAACAGCTTAATAAAGAGACTCTGAACTCTAAAATGCAAAGTTCTGTATACTTGCTGTCAAGTCACACTGTGGAGAATCAGAGATGACATTTTATAACATTACATGTTTATCTTACATGAACTTCACACTAATGTCAGGATTTTTGTGAGTTATCAAAGCAAGTCATCATTTTCACCTTCCCAGGGTCCTTCCACATCACAGAACTGACCAGCTGCACCTTCTTCCTCTTCCTCTCCCAGGAATGGTCGAGGAGATGTTTGCTGCTCTCCCTCACTGTAAGTGATCCCATGATGTTCCATGCTGACAGGTCGTTCCAAACAACCAGGCTAAGAAAGAGAAGAACATGTTTTACACATCTAATCTCCACCAACCTGCAATAGTGGTGGCTGTCTCCAGAGGTGAATTCACAGCTCTCAGTAAATATCTAATGCATCTGAAATAACTGGGTACAATCACACACATTTTGAGTATTAACTTTAATGAATCTCCTAGAGAAAAGCAAGAACACTGCCATTTCTTTTTTTTTAATAACAATCAGCTCAGTAATAAAACAAACCTTCTGAATGTATTTTATCCACTTAGGCCACCACTGTACCCAGAATGATCCAGGCACAGCTCCAACAAGCACTACTTGCTCTTGAGTCTTGTGCAGTTCTCTAATGTGAAGTAAACTGTTCCCAAGTGTTGATACAAGTTATTAGAATTCAGTAAATCCTGTATGTCATCTAGAATGAGTTATTACCACATGGCTGAGCACTTCACATCTTACTCACACAGAGACTCGTACATATGATTAATTTTAACGAAGGTGGCTCAGCTTTCAGTGCATTTATGTAAATCCTTCTGCAGAACTCAGAAAACATAAACTATAGGAGAGTATCTATTTTCTCTAGTTAAGGAGCAGAGAAAACACACGCTGGAGTAAACTTACTAAATTATAGGAAGCACCTTCAAGCCAAGCAGGATTCTTAGACCGGGTTAGGCCAATTTAAGGTGTTGGTGGCACCAAGAAGTGGCACAAATATAAAA
This sequence comes from Platyrinchus mystaceus, assembly GCA_035041135.1. Lineage (NCBI taxonomy): Eukaryota > Metazoa > Chordata > Aves > Passeriformes > Tyrannidae > Platyrinchus > Platyrinchus mystaceus. The sequence goes on along the minus strand of JAWWLV010000061.1, from coordinate 5,080,436 downwards.
AGGCAGCAGGGGCCCCAGAGCTTTCGGCCAAACCACCGCGTCGTGAGGCTGCAGCTCCGGCTCCAGAATAACATAGTTTTGGGAGAACTGGGCCGAAATGTCCCGTGGGGCGAAAGGCCCCGGACCCCTCACGGCCCTCACGGCCCTCACGGCCCCGGCCGCTGCCACGGCAACGGCACCAACCACCGCGGGGCGGGGGGGGCGGGAGCGGCTCCACGGGACACCCCCGCCCGCCCGCGGGGTGGTACGGCCCGCGCCGCTGGCCGTGGGGCCGTGTCCGTGGGTCGGTCCGTGTCCGTGGGTCCGTGTCCGTGGGTCGGTGTCCATGGGTCGGTGTCCATGGGTCCGTGTCCGTGGGTCCGTGTCCGTGGGTCGTGTCTGTGTGTCCGTGTCCGTGTGTCCGTGTCCGTGGGTCCGTGTCCGTGGGTCCGTGTCCGTGTGTCCGTGTCCGTGGGTCCGTGTCCGTGGATCCGTGTCCGTGGGTCGTGTCTGTGTGTCCGTGTCCGTGTGTCCGTGTCCGTGTGTCCGTGTCCGTGGGTCGGTCCGTGGGTCGGTGTCCGTGGGTCCGTGTCTGTGGGTCGGTCTGTGTCCGTGGGTCGGTGTCCGTGGGTCGGTGTCCGTGGGTCGGTCCAGCCCGGGGAATGAGTGGGATTTGGGGCAGCCGGGCCTTTCCCTCCTGCACTGAGTGTTCGTTATGAGCCCTGGGCAGTGTGGGTTAAACCCCAACCTCTGACACGGCGCCCGCCCGGGCCTGGCGGTGAGTGGGTTCCCGGCTCTGTGGGCTCCTGACAGTTCTCCAAAGGAATGATTTACACTTTAATTTACACTTCACAGTGGCATTAAGGATTCCAGCGCGGTAACGGCAGTAATTACCCGGTGGGAGCCCCCGTGACACCCGCTCTGCCTGTCTGGGGCATCCTGATCTTGGGTGACCCAAATCAGAGGCATCCCCACTGAACTTTCAGCTCTACACACGTTTATGAATTTTAAGCAAGTTGCTGGCATTATGATTAAAAGAAATCTTTCTCCTGAATTCAGCTGACTTTCTGCAGTGCAAAGTCCTGTGGATTTGGGGCTGGAGCACACACATTTTAGAGTACTGAAGGTCTCTGAATTAATTTACTGGGTTTCCTTTCTGTTCTATTCCTTGACAAAGTCAAGGACCAGTTCAGTGCATCCACAGCAGAGCACATCGCTGCTCCCTCACTCTTGGCACTCCATGACATGCTGGAGAAATCCAGCTATTCAAAGATTCTCAGGGATTCAGTTGTGAAAACACTGGGACATCATCCACGCCAAAATACACCCCGATCTGTACGTAGAGACAGATGCATTCTCAGATTTATTTAGTTGAAACTGTTCCTTAATTGTAAGCAATATTTCTGTCATTGTTAGAGTTGCTGTGAGAGTAAGGTCTGGTTTTTGATCCCATGCATACGAGAACATGCTGCTAATCTGAGTATTTATTTCCACTGGCACCCACAGTATAGAATATAAATTACTCACAGTGACCAGTTTTTTGTCCCACACTTATGCTGTAGGTCCTCATTCTTGAGAAATATGTGGACATTCTTAGCTCTATAAATGGTGGAATCTTGATTTTATGGCATCTATTCATATTACATAAAACAAATTACATACAGACATTTGCAGGATTAAAGCTACAAGATGTAGGCTAAAAATATGCAGTGATTAACTGTATAGCTCTCTCTGCAGATCTGGAATAGATATAACTGTGTTAACTCTGAACCTGCCAGTTCCCACCCTCCTAGAGCTGGGATGCAAAAGATCCAAGCATGGATTTTCCCCTCAGGAGAACATTTGGAAGAACACCTGGAAGTATCACTGTCGGCTTCTTGTGGTGTTTTTATTCGGGGTATTTATTTAGTCCCAGATTACAACTATGTGGACAATTTTCATAACAACAAAAAATGGTCATGATTTTGTATCAGTTGAATAATTTGTCTCTAGGGAAGGGCAATACAGATTTTTATCTCCCACATAGATGGGAGAAGAGAGAACATATTCAGGCCCTCTGAAGGAAACAATGGCTCCCCAGCCAAGTGTATCAACTTCAAGCCAGTGAACCTAAAGCTTTAAGCTCCAGAAAATGTGCAAAAAGGCTCTGGTTGGTGCAACTCTTGTAGATTTTTAAGGCTCTGACCCCCAGTGATCCATTTTGGAGAAAATGGGTAGCAAAGTGAGGAGGAATAAATTAAACCCTTGCTGTTTTCTGACTGTGAGGTTAAATTTAGAGGCATTTCTGTGAAGTTCCTTTGGTGCCACTTCAGGATCAACTGGGAATGGGGTAGGACTGGGCAGTTCAGTTTGCTGTGTGGCTGCACACTGTGCTCCCACAGAGCTGGCATTCCTCTCCCGAACGTTTCCAAGGTGACAGCAGCTCATATATGGAGCTTTGTGGCTTTTAGGCAGGAAGACATGCCAATGATGGAATCTGCATTTTGGCACTGTGGCTCCTATCAATTACATAAGGCAACTTCTCTGCCCCTATGGATCAGTGTTGGACTGTAAACAGTGGCAAACACTGATTTGGTGGGCTGTAAACAATGGCAAACATTGATAAGCATCTTCCCAATGACTCATCCCTACAGATGGATGGACAAGGAATGAGAGGGGCATTTGCTCTCAGAGCATCTCATGAGGAATGGCCTGGGGTGGCACCAGCTGGGAGTGCACCCCTGAGATCCCCCCATCTGGGGTAAGCCAACCATCCCAGACCTGGAACTAGCCCTGGCTAGTGGGGAATTTCATCCCCAATTGGTTGCACAAAGAAAAGAAAAGGAGGGCAGAGTGTCTGGCTGCACTGTGCTTCATGATTATAAAATTACACAGGCTGAGGGAGGAACTGGATGTTCTGCAGAACATTTGGAAACAGATAAAAACTGCATTCCTTTAGGTGAAAGGGAAATTAGTATTGTGGTTCTCCTGATGCTGATTAAACAGGAACACACTTGTGTTGGGGCTGTGGGACATTCCCACAGTGCAAGTACAGCACAACCTCTGAAATGAGCTACAGATTCCCGCCATGTGATTGCTACTGATAGTCCCAAATCTCATTTATAAAAATAGGCATATGTGTGTAATTTGTGTATCTGGAGACATTTGGTGATGTTGCCACAACAGTCTTTCACGAGCTGCTTAGGTGGAACCATGGGAGAGGGAAACTAATTAGTCCTGTGGTACATTTTTTGCCTCAAAATTATATGTGACAATATGACATCTTTATTTTGCTGGCAGCAAAACCACCTGTTCTGTTTAGAAAATGATCTGTTAAGAGTACCGGGTATTGCAGTGCCACTGCAAAATAAAGTGAGATAATGTCCTTCTGATACGGTCCCAAAATCCTGAGGTAATAAATGACTATGAAAACTTGTTATTTGATCCAAATGACTGAGCATGTTTCTCCTCAATCCCATCAAATTGTGCCCTCCAATAAATTATCTTACGGCAGCACTTACAAAGTGTGATCAGGGGAAAACCTGTTACGTGTTCCAGAAGAAAAACACTTGACAGATACTGAAATCTGGTTGTGACCTCTGCTTACTACTTGAGTAGGGTAAATACTTCAAAAATTAGTAATTGTCAATCTAGTGATAATAACAACTAAGGATAATAACGTTTAAATGGCATTTACTTGTAAAGTTGTCCAGACGTGGGTGCAGAACATCAACTTCTGTCAGCCTGAGCCCACCATTCAAGGTCAGATCATAGGAAGGGGATTTCCATAAAAGCTGGTGCCTGCAGACACAGAGATTGGGAGAGGCAGGAGTTTAGCACAGCGACAAAAAGGCTTAGGGAACATTTAGTATCATGGGCCATCTTTTTAAGACTATTTGACAGTTCCGAGCCAGTAGCTAAAGCTAAAGGAAAGCTTTAATTATTTTCAAGAGGATTAGATGAGAAAGATTTGGGGAGCTTATTTATTTTGTTTTGTTTTGATGTTTTAATAGCAATTTTAATTGTTTCTTAATCTATGTCTTAGCAAATTTAATCTGTCATTCACTGTAAAGAGCTTGGGATTCTCTGCTGAAATTGTAGGAAATTAAATATATTGTTGATCATTATTATTGTTTTATCCCCTCTCTTCCCTTTGGCAATGGGAATTGTTTATTTTGAGTGGGTGTGCATATATGTATGTATCTATCTATATATATATATATATATATGTACCAGCCTATTTTGTTTAAATATGTATTTGTGTACAAAACTAAGCAAACCCAAGGCTGAATGTCCTTCTTCTGTGTCATATGGGGATATAAGTCAGGTCAATATGGATCACATGTAATCTATTTATCTGAGAGAAGTTCCACACATATTTTAGGAATGCCATTGTATTTTGACTCGTGTTAATGGTCACATCTGTGGCAAGGTCTGTCCCTGCAGAGCACAGGTTGGTGCCATGATGTGCCTACACTGACACCCTCACACACTCACACGTGTGTCCCCCACACACAGATCCACACACACACTCTACAAAGGAGAGTTTCTTGCTGGTTTTACAGATGCATGCTGAGGACAGAGAAAACTGTTCTTTTTTACTGGTAAATCAGATGACAGCTGTCTGGCCCCAGAAAAGCACCACCAAAATTCTCAGCATATGAAGCTCATTGGAACACCAGCCTTAAAAAGGTGGGGAAAATAGGAAAAAATCTCAGCTGAAAGGATCCCAAAAGTTTATAAATGTGTTCTGTTATACAGAGAGGCACCATGATTCTGTTCTGTGTGTCACCAGGTAAATTCCATTAAAAACCTTTTCGTTTCCCTCCTCAAAAAAAACAATTTTCATGCAGCAATCCAACTCCTCGAGTTTAAATCTGTGTCCTTTCCTCCCTATCTGCAGGGGTGGCTATGGAAATGGGCAGAGGGAGGAAAAGATCAGGACAAAAATAGCCCCCCGAATCCTTCTTACCCGTTTATGACATGATCTTATATCTGTTGTATTGCATCTGTGTGTGTTTATTGTGTACATCTGCTCCCCTGGGTCCCACAGGGCTGTTATTTCCCCTCGCCCAGCACCCCTTAGCTGCCACTTGAAATACTGGTACTAAATAATAATACAGAATTAAGCAGAGCAAAAGACAAACCCCCCACTTTACCCCCGGTGCCTCCTTTAATTTGCTTAAGGTACCTGCACGTTCATTTTTTTTTTTTTTGCTTTATGAATATAATTTCTTGAAAATGTCTCCTTCGCACCGTTTCCTTTTGTGGGTTGGTTTTAAAATTGTCATTCGAGATTGAACAGCACCAAGAAGCCGAGGAGGCGGAGGAGGAGAGAAGGAAAGAGCGAATATGGAGGAGAAAACGGAGTTTGACCTGCAAGTAGAGGCGAACCGCGGGTCCCGAGGAGCCCCGGGAGCAGCGGAGGGGGCCGAGCGGTGGAAGGCGGACGATGCCAGCCCGGGATGGAGCGGCGCAAGGGCAGCGTCCCAGTGTAGAGAAGCCCCCGAGGAGCCCACGGGTGCGAGGCAGAAGTTCGCGCCCCTCCCGGCGGTCCCGGCCCGGGACAGCGCGTAAGCGGCGGGGAGGCGGCAGTTTCCCTGGGCACAGCCCCCGGCTCCATTCCCGGTTTCCCGGAGGGATGCTGGAAGCCGGGCTGCAGCTGCGGTGCCGCCGGGATGTGCCGGGGGGGCGGCGGGGGGCGGCCGTGCCCGCGGTTCACATGTGGCTCCGCGTCCCCGAGCGCGCCCGGCCCGGCCGCCCCTGCCCTCGGAGCTCCTCCTGCTCCTCCCCGGCACGATGCGCGCAGGACACGAGTGGCTCCGGAGCACTTTGAGTTGCTCCCACCCCGCTCCGTGGGATTAATCCATCCTTTCGGAGGTTATTTTCGGCAGGCAGCCTCGCGGGCGGGCAGGGCGGCCGGAGGAAGAGCCCGCGGCAGGGGAGGGATGCGGGAGCAGGAGCAGGGCAGCGGAGCCGGGCGGGACTGAGCCACCCGCGGAGCAGAGAGGAGAGCGGAGCGGAGCTGCCCTGCTCCCCGCGCCCGTGCCGGGCTGCCCGCATGGCTCCCGGGCACTGTGGAGATTGTGGGGGCTGCTGCTGCTGAGCAACCATCCATCGTTTTAAACTCAGCCTCAACTTAGCGCAGCAGGCAAGGATGGCAACGCCACTGGAGCTTTGGAGCTGCCAGGAGAGCCGGGGAACCTGGGTTTTGGTCGCCGCTGTCTAATAAATGGGAGTAAAATGGAATTTCTTACCTGGGTTTTTCCTGCCTTGGTTCTACTGTGCACCCAACAGCACAGGTGTATCAGGTAAGGACACATCTTATCGTTCTTTCTCAGCCTGGCCCCGGGCAGCCGTTCTCTGGGTCGGGGTGAGTGGTGCCAGGGCTGGCTGGGGCTCCTGCTCTTGCCCAGGGTGCTTTGTGTGTTCACGGGCCAGGACTGCTTGGAGAGAGTGTGCAGGAGAAAAGGGCTCTCGATTCAAGAGTTTCTTTAATGTGCCTCCTCTGTTTGGTTTTTTTTTCTTTCTTCATTTCCTTGCTCAGGGTGCACTTCTGCCAACTGAGCAGCAGTTTCTTGGGTTAATCAAGGGCTATGTGTTTAACAGGATGCCCCTGGAATGCTTTTCCCGAGGGCACTTACTCTAAATTGGGGACAATCACTTTTTGTGAGGCACTGCACATCCCAGCATAGCCTCAGCCCCTCCAGCAGCTCTGTAGGGGCCTATTTGAACTCAAACCTCTTCCACAAACCCAGTGGGGTACGAGCTGAACAGCTTTGCTTAGGGCCTCCACGGTACCATTAAAACCCCAAAATGCAGCCATGCCTTTCTAGTGGGTTCATTAAGTCTCCTGAACTCAGGATACCAGGAAGAGGCTGTCAGAGATCTTAGGGGGAAAAACGTTTGGAGAACGCCAAGCATTGCTTAAAATGCCGAATTGTAAAGAAGGATGTGTGCCTGAAGGATGTGTGTGTGCAGCTCAGCCCCATTTCCTCCGAAGGTGTTAGCTAGGCAACCAGCCACGGGCTCCAGAGATTCTCTCCAGATCTGGAGGCTGGATGTGGAGAAAGCTTGCCATGATTACGCAATGAAAATAGAAGGGGGTGTAAAAAAGAACTTGCTGCATGTAAAAACATGCCCACACCCCCCAGAGCAGAGGGGGCTGTGGCATTTAAGGGGTCTTACAGCTTCTGCTGCACGGACATCGCTCGTACCTTCGGAGGAGTGGAAGAGGCAAAGTGGTAACTGGAGTAAGACAGAACATTGCTGTTACACTTTTTGGAATTAATCAGTGAGATCTGGATTTTTCACTGGGAAGGAAGAGGATCTTGCTTAGAGGAAGTGTCAAGTCAACGGCTCTTAGTCAGGACTGACAGGATGATTTATCCTGTGACCTTGAATCTGTTATCCAGGGTCAGATCCAGCCATCCTCGTGCTCCAAAGCAAGCCAGCATTACAATGAAGGCAGAGGAAATGCTGCTTATGGCCAAAGGGCACCCAGACCTTGCCCAGGATTTCAATGATCCTGTTTCTCCCTCTGCACTTGGGCCAGCATTGAGGCTTTGGGTTGAAAAGTGATGTTTGAGTACAAAAGAAGAAAAAAATAGAATTTAACGGAAGAGTCTTCTCAGCCTCTTTCGAGGTCTGCTCCCAGGCACAGCCACTGCCAGGATATGTGCAACCCATAATTTGTTGGATACAGTATTTTATATTTGGATTAATTCCCTGGTTACTTGACTTTCTTCCTCCAGTTACACAATAGTGATGAGTTATTTGTTAAAAATACATCTACTCGTGGCAGAGAGTCAGGCAAGGCAAATTCTAACTCCTGAAATTCCAACTGCTCAGTCTGTGGTTTTCCAAATGTGCCAGAGTGTGAGACATTCCATGGTCAAGGAAAGCTGCTCTGTTTGGCACAACAGTTTTCTGCAGATTCAGGATTTAGTGTGGCTATGGCAGGACACTGTTTAATCCTGTAAAAGGGGAGTAGCCTTGCCTACATGTGTAATTGGGATCACTCAAATGGAACTAGAGCAAAATTTTCTCCTAGCATCAGTAAAAGTATTTTTGGTAAGAGATACTTTTATGAAAAACAGTGTGATAATGGGCAAAACTGCCATTTTAAGGCTCTGGTTTTGTTTTCTAAATGCAATATGACTTGCAGTTTTGATGACAGAGCCCATCCAAAGCCCCTGAATTCTCTGCTTGGGAGTTCTGTGCACTGTAATTGACAGGTGTAAGAAAAACATATTCCACAAAGCAAGAACAGTTTGCTGATTTTGGAATGCAGTGGTAGGACACAGGACTTCCCAAAGGCAAAACTACCACTGAAATTACTGTCCTGGTCTGGCAGAGGAGGGAAAGGGGGGTCACACACAGGGAAATGCTATTCCCTCAGAGCATTTGGGAATATCCTTCCAGGGTGCTTTAGCTGTGTTTGAAGCAATTTCTCTGTCATGTGTGGTTTGACTGAAGGGAATGAGCCAAATTCAACCTAAGTCAGCACATTTTTTCAGGTAAACATTTTTAAGAAGTAGTAATTTTTTGTCTTCTCTAGACAGTGATTAGTGGCAAGAAATTTGCCACTGATATGACTGGCAGGTCTTTGGGGCAAACACTGTGGCTTCCGTTATTTTACCAGGGGTTGAAAAGCTGTGGATGCTGCAAGAAGAAATGTGCCACAGTGCATGAGATCATCTGCAGAGAGACACTTGGGGAAATATTTCTTCATTTGTGTGGGGAAGGAGAACCACTGAGGGGAGTTTGGGGGTCTGTGTCCATACTTTGTAATTCTTTACCGAAACAGATTTTAATTCTCCAATTAAAAATAGGTGTATCTGTTATATTTAAGACTCTTCTATGTTAAGTGACACTTCTATACTCTTGCATTTAATTGTCCTTCTGCTGTGTGTCTCCCTAAGCCTTTTACTTCTATTTGTGGGAGCAGAGCAGCTTTAACACGTGAATATATGCAAAGAATGGTCCATTTTCTGTAGCTTAAAACTCACAGAGAGGCTTTGATCTTCCAGAGGTTGCCATGAATTAAGCCTAATGCCTTTTCAATTACATTTCAAAATACAAAACATATTTACAGTGAGCTTCACTTAAAGTCAGGAATGGCAGATGGGAAGGATACACATACTGCTCTGGATAATCCTGGAGTTTGACAGAGGCCAGATTGTTCTCTGACCTTGCAGGATATTCCTGGTCTTTTTCCCAAGAAAAAGTTTTCTTCAGTGGCAAAGACATCTGGGACATTTGCCCCCAAATGCTTTACCTCATAGAAAATTAAATGCTCTCCACCCCAGTCCTTCAGTCAAACTGGTTTTTCCATCTACCAGGATAAATGATTCCTATAACAACTATGTCACAGTCCCCAAAAGAATCAGGTTAGCAGATTTAAAGGAGAAACAGGAGATGCAGAAAGTGATTTTCCACATCCCTCTGCTCTGTGTGTTTGTCAGAAGGTCAGTGCACCCTCCCTGCAAGTGTGACCTCAAATCGGTGCCTCATTGGCCACTGACTCAGAGATGCTGCCGAGCTTTTTGCACTGCTCCCAGAGATTTTGGCACTGCTGTGCAAAAATACTGCCAGTGTCATCCCTGGTTCAGCTGCTGCAGTGCTCCCATGGAACCCCCAGCCTGCCTCTTGCTTGGTGTGGTTTGGGTGTCAGATATTTCCTGGGGACAGTGATACAGTTCCTGTGCTCTGGCAGAGAGCACAGACAGGCTGGTGCCTCACTTGTCTCCCAAGCCCTTCAAGATGTGCTGCCCAAGTGGATTGATGCTGCTCCTCCAGACCCCTCCACATCAGTGGGATGCAGTGGTGCTGCAGCAGCTGGGAGGAAGGTGTCAGCTCAGACAGAAAGGATTTGGGGATAAGTGTACTTTTTATTCTAGAACTGATTGCACTTAGCTCTGAAGGAGATGCATTTCTTTGCTCTGTCATTTCACATTCATTGCTTGGAGTTGCTTCCCTAAACGATGCCAAGAGCAGCTTTATTAGGGAAAGGAGAACTCCATAGGTTTTCCCAGTTAGTCCATGGGATTTCCTTTCGCCTTTGTCTAATGGACAAGAGAACTCACTGTTCCTTTCATTATTTGAACAGCAGTAATCCATTTTTTGCTGCTAACAACGAGCTCAGTTGAAGTTCTCCAAGTGCTTAAATTCCAGATATGAACAGATGCAAATATATTCTCCAAAATATCTGCTTGAAGTGAGATGTGTACAGAGCCAGAGTGTGGGAGAAAACCCATCTCCTTCAGCTTTAGATTTGGGAATGACTTCCAGAGCGACAGGAGTCCACATGACTGTTGCCTTTCAGCCAGAGGCTCCCCAGGCTGGCCTGGTGCAAACAGAAGATAAGCTTTGGAGGAGCTCTTTTACCCCTTGGATTTGGCAGATCATTCCCTTAATTTTACAAAGCCCCTTTCTTACTAAAACAAGCCTTACAGCAGCTTATGTGGGGCAGGGAAGTTGCTGAATCAACTAATGGGAATTTCCTTTCTTTTCATCTTTCCTGCTTGCACTATGAAAACTTAATCCCTTGCAGTGCATCTTTTCTGTGCTGGCCTTCCTTTTCTCAGGTACAAGAATGAATAATATTTTAGGCCATCCATAATCCCAGCTGCTCATCAGGGAGGAATGAAACTCTCCCACTGTCCCTGCTGTGAGTTTAAAGCCCTGGGTGTGGTGTGCAGGGGCCCAGAGGAATGGCTCAAAGGATGGTGAATCTGCCCAGGAAGTTATTTCAGCTGTAATACTTTATTGCCCCCCCTGGTATTTAAGTGCACATAACTCCACTAACTTCAGCACATTTGTTACACTGATGATCTGACCCTAAGGCTTCATTAATAATAGAAACGAGATTTATTTTAATTGTGTCATGGATATTTGAGTAAAACTCCCTCTAGATTGTAATCTGCTTAAAACACATGGCAGGCTACAGCCCACGGTTTCTAACCCGACTCTCAGCATTTTAACTTCCTTTTAGCTCCTTAATGCCAGTAAAATGGAGCCCTGACAGGAGAACTGCTGCACACCAAGTGCTTTGTCAAAACAGATGATCAGGCACACGAGGGAGATCACTCCAGGGCACTCACCTTCTGACTCGAGCTCTGTTTGCAAAACACTTCCCAGAACTGGCGGCAGTTTTAGCAGCAGGAGTTGCAAAGCACCATCTCCTGTTGAAAAGGCAAAGAGATTTTAGGCAGATATATTAATTCAGGCGTATTGGAGTTATTTACTCTCATTAGGAAAAGACAGAAAGCAGCATTCTTTGCCTAGGGAAGGAGCTCAGATGTTTCACTGGTTAGGAACATCATTCCATACCTATGGCTGAGACTTACAAATTACAGTTAAGCACATTTTTAAACAAATTTGCCATGGGTTAAGAAATTGTAATTTCTTTTAAGTAAATACTGACAGTTGGATGACTGAAAGACCAGCACATAGAGAAGAGCAGTCTGATAGAAAGAAGTGTTGATACAGTTGATGCAACCCAATAAAGAAGGAAAGAACCTCTGTCAACATTTGTTATAAATCTTCAAAGCCCTTGTCTAAATCAATTATGTTATTCCAATTTATGCAGCTGAAAAAGTGGCTCTGGTCCTTACTCAGAAGAGCTAGAGGAACCTGAGAAGTGGCTGGGATAGTCACTTGAGATGAACATACAGCACTGTGCTCGTGGCAAGGAAATATAAATGCAATGTAATGTAACGTTTTGCTGGGCAGTAATGAAGTGTCACCAGAGCAGTGTCCCTGTGCTGTCAGGTCACCCAGGCTTTGCCAGCTCCACTAATGCAAGTCTGCAGTGTCTCTGCTGCTCAGAACTTACATTTGTACACTGTAATCCCAGAACTCCTCCTTATATAATTGACTCTGACTGAACATGAGACAAGAATTTTCTGACCAGGACAGTCAAAGAGTTTCCTTTCAGTCCCGGTGGGAGGAGGAGTTGGGTATGCAGGAGGCTCTGCTCCCGTGCTGGCAGTAGCTGCACGTGCTGAGCTGAGAGCCCAGGCTGGCATATTTTGGAGAGCAAACCCATGTGCTTTATGTGGGTCAATGTCACAGGAACAGCCCAAGTTCTGTAAGTGCTCAGGCAGGGTGTGCTTGTGGTGTGTCCCTCTGCAGCCCTCCAGGGGAGTTTCTCTCCTCTTACCAGTCAGGTGTATCCCCCAAATGGAGTATTTATTGCTGGGCTCACTGGAAGGTGCTAAGCCAGTGCTCAGGCAGCTACTTTGACGCAGTACTTGCATTCAGGCCCTCTCAAACCACTGGCAGTTCTTGTCTTTGCAAACAGTTGTGACAGATGTTGTCCCAGCCCCTCGTTTCTCTCTCCCTGTGCTGTCAGTCACGGCGCTGGCGAGAGGAGCGATGTGAGCAGGCACAGATCTGCACATGAAGGCTGCCAGCTCAGTTTAAACAGATAATGGAGACAAGACAATCTTGCCTCTGTTTGTGAGAGGTGGTGGAATGCCCACATAACTGCCTGGACCAAGGTTGAGGGGCTGGCAGCTGCCAGGAGGTGGGAAATGGCAATAAGAACCTGGGCTAAAGCCTTCCAGGAGCAGCACTGGGCAGCAGGGAGCACAAGGCCAGCAGCTGGGAGATGGTGTGGCTGGGAGACAAGAGCACCAACCCCACAGCAACACAGCCTGGTCCCCACACTGCAGATGGGCAGCCCCTCCTGTGTCCCCCAGCCTCGCTGAGCTCAGCTGTTCCACAGCTCACCGGGAGCTGCCACAGCTGCATTCCAGCAGCCACAGATGCATTTTAGGCAGCACACAAAGTGTCTTGGTTTCCCTCACGTTTTCTCTACGTTTCTAAATCTATTTTTCCTACTTTTTTTTTAAAAAGGAGAAAACTTCTAGAAGTATGTACTTGTAATTCAGAAAGAGGCCACGGTCTTGCCTGAAGTATGTTTTGCTCTAAACAGAAATATCTGAAATGGGTTTTCCTACCTATACACAGTATTTTCCCACTGAATTTCCAACACAGCTGATTATACCATGCGTGGTCTCTGGTGTGAGAGAAGTCCCTCTTTGCTGTTTGTAAACATGGGCAAGTTTCTAAGGACACTCCTTTCCTTTCCTTTCCTTTTCCCAGAGCTATGAGTGACATCGGAGACTACATTGGTTCCAACATCGAAATCTCCTGGCTGCCCAACCTGGATGACTTAATGAAAGGCTACGCACGGAATTTCAGGCCCGGGATTGGAGGTGAGGCCTGGACTATGATGCCTCTTTTGTTCTTACAGTCCCTCTACCCTCTGATGTTCATGTGAACTTCATCCTTTACATGATTCAAAGGTTATAATTATCTTTTACTTGGATACTGGGAAAAAACAACCATCAACAATTTGGATGATTTTGACAGGAGACAGACTGTACAACAGCAACACAGGCTTCTGATACAGTTCTTAAATCACTGGCATTTAACTTGAAGGAATTTTGTATTACATTAAATGGTGATAATTCCTGCATCTGCTTGAAGTCATGCTGTCTTAAACTAGCTAGTGTGATTTCCAGAAAGGATTCTACAGTTTTCAGTAGCTGTGATTGTGTCTCGTGCCCTTTATCACTGAAGTAAGGTTGGAAATTGAGGTAAAAATCAGTAAAAGATTTAAACCTCTTGCTTTAGGGTAGGTTCTACTTGAAGACTGTACTTTATAATGGAAAACACTTCTGTGAGCTCTCTCTTTCTCAAAGAATTGAAATCTTGGGTCACTTGTATTTGTGTAGGTCCTGTGATGATGTCAATGACCCCATTCAACCCTCTTCCCCAGGTCCCCCCGTTAACGTGGCTCTGGCCATCGAGGTTGCCAGCATTGACCACATCTCAGAGGTGAACATGGTACGGTATCAGAGTCTTCAGTTTTGCTCTAAAAAACATTCACAGCCAAAAGTTGTACTGTTCTCTTTTGAGAAATACACAACTCTTGCAATGTATGACATGTAACACTGATGTGGAACCATTTTTTGATAGTGTGAGTTTATCTATGACAGACATTCAATTGCTTGGGCAGCTCTCTGGTTGACTGAGTATAAAAATACTTACTTGCACTGGGAGCAGATAATGTATTTCCAAGCTAATACAATGATTTTTGGCCTGAGACATTACCACTGTGTTTGTTCAGCATCACTTCTTACGTGGGATTTGTCCTGTCACAGGAATACACCATGACAGTGTTCCTGCACCAGAGCTGGCGAGACGAGCGCCTGTCCTACAACCACACCAATGAGACTCTGGGCTTAGACAGTAGGTTTGTGGACAAGCTCTGGTTGCCAGATACTTTCATAGTCAATGCCAAGTCTGCCTGGTTCCATGATGTGACTGTGGAAAACAAACTTATCAGGCTCCAGCCAGATGGAGTCATTTTATACAGCATCAGGTGAGTGAGAAAGAGAGCGAGTGTTCTCTCCTGTGTGCTAACTTCTGGAACAGACTGTAAAGTAACTGCTGTTTTCCTAGCATGGCTTCATAAAATAGTTGTTAATTTAATATGGAAGAAAATCTCCTGTCAGAGATCCCTTTGCTTTCCAAGGATGACACTGCCAGGGAGGTCTCTCTGGCAACACTCACACACTTTGCAGTGCAGAGTCATTGATCATGTTCAGAATGTCCTCCAAGCTCTTTGGCAAAGATTCTGTTCTCCACTCTCTATTTCCCCTTTCTGTTTTCTGTTTCACTATTTTCCAAGGGAACTATGAGCCTGACTTAGGCTCAACTTCCCCATCTCTCAAGCATAGAGAAAGTGTCATTTCCTCACCTTGGAGGAGTGCTGTGGCTGGAACTCAGTAACTGTTGGAAGTTAACTGGGTAATGTTCCACAAAATGACGAATGTGCACCTTGGAATTTGTAAGCCCAAAATTCCCATTAAGGTATTGGTAGGGATCGTGGGGACAGTGAAAGGTGGCAGATGGAATCAGAAAATTCCTTTTCATTGTGAGAAGTGGATGAAGTGTCCTCTGACATTAAAGTCATTTGACTTCAGTTCCCGCCCTTTGGGTTTCCCACACACTCAGTAAAGGCAACAGCCATATGGACTTTGAAAAGAATTCCAGTCACTACTATAAAGGTTTCAAAGCTTTCCATTTAGTGTTTTGAGTTCAGAGGAAAAAGCTCTGTCTGAATGCAACTAACTGGTGTTCACATTGCTTGGAACAGGATTACCTCAACAGTGGCCTGTGACATGGACCTTTCCAAGTACCCCATGGACGAGCAGGAATGCATGTTGGATCTGGAGAGCTGTAAGGGCTGAGTACCCCTGGCTTTGCTGTCACACCTGTGCATTTGGGACTGGGATATGGGAGTGAGCTGGGACGGTTCTGCTCTGGGCAATGGAATGTCAGGGGTGCCCTGAGATCCACAACAAACAGGAATCCCTTCACTCCCTGTGCTGGCCATTACACCGTGGACATTTCAATACCAGATCAGCTCTGGCCCAACCCTAAACTTTGGGATTCAGTGTAGTGATGGTGAACAATGAGCAGTCCAGTTACAAATGTCTGGAACTCTGGGCTTGATGTGAAACCTCGTGCAGTTGTGACAGTCACTGGCATTACTGAGCTTTGCATCAAATCCAGGGAGAACAAGTAGAGAAGCCCCCAGGCAAAATTTGATGTGCTATTTTTGATTTATAAGAAAAAGGAAGAATTCCCTGCTTTTAATGAAAGCCATTGTGACTAACCTTTACATAGCTGTTCAGCTTGCCTTGGCATTCCTGTATGTGTGGCACAGAAATCCATCAGAATGCTGCCTGGATTTCCTTAATTCCTTTGTACTCACAAAAGAGGGCAAAGAATGAGTTTATATTTTGCCCAACCTGTAGTTTATCTATGATCAGCATGTAAATCCCACGAGCATTAACACTTCTGAATGAAAGCCACCACTGACACAAGCAGGGGCCACCCAGTTTGTGGCAATGAATCTGGATTTTAGATCAAGAAGCCTACAGGTCCCAAGGGCTCCAGAGGTTTGGGAGCAGCAGTTTTTGAGCAGATCCCCTGGGCTGTTAATGCCAGTTTCTCTTTTTCTTTTTTAGCACCCACTTTGTTTTCTAGGCAATTAGCCACAATACCACTTTATCCTGTCAAAATTAGCCATCTACAGTTTTACTTATGTAATCACCAAATGCAGAGGCAGCAGGCAGTGCCCCAGCAATCCCTGCTCTCTCCCAGCAAGCTCTGCAGGGAGTTTTGGGAGGGAGGTGTTGAATGTTTTAATTGAATTTGAGGGGTTTGATTTCAGTGCAGCAAACAGCCTCTTTAAACAAGTGAATGCTTGGGGAGCAAGTTGTCCATCAACAGCAAACCCAGCAAAGATTGGCTGCCTACAGATCTGCACCTCACAAAAATCCCCTCGTACACCCCGTCCTGCACCTCTCCCAGGCAGAATCCTCCAGGCTGAACCCCAGCAATGGGTCTGATGGAAATCAGCACAGCAGAGGAGTTACAGAACTTCCACTGTGAGTCCTCCAAGCTCTTAATTTCTGCCTCGAACCTGGTGTTTATTCAGCTTCCTTTTGGCAGATGGCTACTCCTCGGAGGACATCGTGTACCACTGGTCAGAGAACCAGGAGGAGATCCACGGGCTGGACAAGCTGCAGCTCGCCCAGTTCACCATCACCAGCTACCAGTTCACAACAGAAATTATGAACTTCAAATCTGGTAACAGGATCTCTCCTCAGTTCAGGGGCAGTATCTGACTTTTTCCAGCACAGGGAAACCTCCTGTATCTATAACAGAAAATCCTTCTTCTTAAGTAACTAATTTAAGAACCTGTCATGTGTCTGATAAGTGTTTTCTTCAGCTTACACTTGTGAGAAGTGCCATCCTTTGCTGAGCCTCCAGGTAGCCACTCTAGCATGTTATGTCCTTTAGCTCTCTCTGCCTGGCAAAATACTGTGTGGAGTAGCCAGACAGCACTTGACTAAAAGCACTTGAGGTATAGCTCACATTTTCTTGACCTAATTTGTGACTTCAGATCAAGAAAAATTTCCATTAGCCCTGATGTTATGAAGCTTATGACGTACAGTCAGATCAGTCTAATTCTACCCAGTAGAAGTCAGTGGTGTGTATGTCTATCACTGGGCTTATTGCAATGTTTGTACAAGATTGGAGTCATTTCTTTCCTGCTGATTTTTCATCCTCTTTCATGTATTCAGATTCTCATTTATGCTGCACATCTCCTCTAAGCTCTTTTTTGAGTTTGAAATTAACTTGGCCTTTTAAAAAATCTAAATTTAGTATCTGGAGGACTTTCTACAGCAGATGATAAGACAGTACACATTTTGAAGCAATACTGTTATTTGAGAAGACTCATGATTTTATTTTCAGATCTGGCATTGATATGACCTGAGGCAAATCATTTGACCTATTCTTAGCTCATGAAGCTGCAGCACCTCGTGCAGGGCTTATGGAGACTGATCGAACACCATTCAGGAAAGCTTTTTGTGATCCCTGTCCAGAAGATGTCAAAGCTCTGTGTCATTACAGAAATGTCATTTTCATAGCAGTTTGACTGTCTTTCACACAGCCAGAGTCTTCTCTGCCTGCTCTTTTTTCCAGCAGGGCAGTTTCCCAGGCTCAGTCTCCACTTCCAGCTGCGGCGGAATCGGGGAGTTTACATCATCCAGTCCTATGTGCCCTCCATCCTCCTGGTGGCCATGTCGTGGGTGTCCTTCTGGATCAGCCAGTCAGCTGTGCCTGCCAGGGTGTCCTTAGGTAAAGCAGCTGCCTGGGGGACTGGCAGGGAAGGCAGTGCTCGGGTTGGAATTCTGCTCTCCGATAATCCCCATTCTCCAGGAAGGTGCATTTATGACCACTCTGTTTCCTTCTGCAGGAGAGATGGTCCTTTGGAAGGCTCCCCTCCTGTTTTAATTTCTGTCATGTTATCAGAGCAGCTGCCTCAGGAAAGAACAGCAAATAACCACCTAAAGAGGGTTAAAAGCAGTAATGACTGTGAGGCAGATCTATGAAAGATTTGAAGGAATTGGGACAGTGGCAAAAAAATATTCCTGGAGCTTGTGGATGTGTTTGTCTGAGTAAGGGTTGCCAGCCCAGATGCAAAAGTGTTTCAGGGTTAAGTCTTTGGGTTTGGTTTGCCCTGATCTAGAACAAAACCATGGATAACTTGTTCAAAGCTGCCTTATACAAATGCAGCTTTTTACAAGCTTCTCTGAGCTGAAAATCAGGAGCCACAGTATTTGTACTGTGAAAATATCCTCAGCTTCAGGTTAGTAAAAGTCCCACGTACAATATATCAGCCACAAATCCATTTTCTGTGCTGCTCCCTGCAGGAATAACCACTGTCCTCACCATGACCACGCTGATGGTCAGTGCCCGCTCCTCCCTCCCTCGAGCCTCTGCCATCAAGGCGCTGGACGTTTATTTCTGGATCTGCTACGTGTTCGTGTTCGCGGCGCTGGTGGAATACGCCTTCGCTCACTTCAACGCCGACTACATGAAGAAGCAGAAGAACAAGCTCAAGGCGAGGAGGCAGAGTGCAGAGGTCAGTGAGGGGGTGTGGGAAGGACTGTGGCACAGCAGTGCCCCTGCATTCCCCGGGGAATCTCAGTGCCTGAGGCCTTTCACTGCATCCTCTGCAGGATTGCTGTGATGGTGCCAATTTCTTACCTAAGTCTTTGAGTTTTGCAGGAAAAGAAACCCTTCAGGAGAGGCAGAAACTCTATTATTCTCCTCTTTCCCTTGCAGATCAACGTGAAGAACGCCATTGTTCTGTTTTCCCTTTCCATAGCTGGTGTGAACCAGGAACTGGCCATTTCCAACAGGCAGCACCGAATTCCCAGGAGCCTGCCTGGATCGTATGGCACGATAGAAATAGAAACTGGAGAGACCAAGCAGCAGCAAGGGATGAAACTGGACAAAAAGACCGGGCTGAAGTCGCTGTTCAAGCCCATCGACGCCGACACCATCGACATTTACGCCAGGGCCGTGTTCCCCGCAGCCTTCGCAGCAGTCAACGTCATCTACTGGGTGGCTTACACCATGTGAAACCCGAACCAGCACAGCCCCCAAACCAGCACAGCCCCCAAACCGAGGGCTAAACAGCCCCTGCTGACACTGAACCCAGCCAGCTCTTCTCAAAGGAGTTTCCAACCAGCTCAAGACACTCCTGAAGTCAAGCAAGCCCTGCTAGGAATTCCCAGTAAAAGCAGCAATTGGTTGCTGATCTGATTGGATCCAGTGAGAACTGTGCTGTGCCAGCCCAGCTCCCTCCTTCCTGTCACACCACAAGACAACTTTTCATATGTACATATTTGTAGCAAAAGTTTAACTCTTCAATGACCATGGTTTTCCTCCCCTTTAAGGGTTGATCAGTAATGAAGATATGGCTTTTCACACTCAGATAATTTCCTTTTTTGTAATGAAAGAGTTAATTCCTCACTTCTGCACGAGTGATTTTCTGCATCTGGCCTTCTGTGGGAAGGTCTAGGTTTAACAATAGTGGGAGAGTTGGAGTTTTTAATCAGAAAAATCTCATGAACAAAGTAAAAAAGGAATAGAGGGGAGTGGAGGTTTTTCTTAAAATATTATTTGTCTTGGATAAAATATTGAAAAAATTCAGTGCTCTTAGTCACAGCATGAAATAAAATATACTACATCAAATTCTACTGAACTGTTAATAATGACTGTATTACATTTCAGATCTAAGCTAATGAAAGTTTAAACACTTAAACACAGAAATGTTTATTAGTTTAATAGGCCCCAAATATATAAAAGTCATTTAGAAACAGAGGGAAAGCTCAGGCTTCCTGTGTTGGATTGGGAAAAAATTTAAAGGTGCTTCATAAGGAAGGAACTCGCACTCCATTTTCAGGAAGGACTTTAGAATTTGTTCTGTTGACTGTCAGTGAGATTCTACCATGTGTGCCTCTGAAAATATCCTTTTTGAATCCGTCCCTAAATAGCTGAATGAAGTACAAAAAAAGAATTCACAACTGGCTTTAAGTTACTCTGTTGCTTTGGATATTTGTGCCATTTCTGTTCCAGGCAGACCTGATCTGTCAGGGCTCTTCACTTCCATTATCCAACAGGGAAATCTGTAGGTCCTCAAACACTCCTTAAGTCAGGACTAGACCCAACTCATGCAAAATAGCACTTTGTTGTGTAAATAATTCCAGTGAACTCAGCAAATGAACACAGTACTCACAACAAGCAAGCTTCACAACTGATGTCTAAATTCTCCACAGTAAATACATTGGGCTAAAACCCAATTGGATTAAACCCACTGGAGTATTGTTTGTGTAGGAAGCCAGTGTGAGATGCTACAAAGGGGAAATTTATTTTGAAGACTTTGTTGCCTTGAAAGTGAGAGGTTTGGTTTTAAATATAGAGACTGACCCAAAACAAATATGAAATGAGAGAGAGAGGGAAGGAAGGAGGCAAAGCAAGGGGCTGAGAGCTGCAGTGGAAGGGAGAGTGGGCAGGGGTTAAGAAGATGTAGGTAAGAGAAGAGCTCTGCTGGACTTGCAGATGGGGATCTTGAACATGGTGGCTGATGATTAATAGTTGCAATAAGGATGAAAGAAGCATTTGATCCCAGGGGAGCATGTGCACATTCCTCCTGCCTTATCTGTGACTTATGGTTTGATTTCCTACGTCCAGCACTGATTTATAACTGAGAGTAAGATTTGTTCAGAGTCAGCGAAGTGAGAGAATGCTCTGAAGAAAAACTAATGATCTTGAACTGAGCTGTGATAGCAAATATGCTCCACTCTAAGTCAGGTTTAGGTTCACCTCCATCTTTAGTTTCTGTTATCGTGGAAAAACTGTCAGCCAACAGTGTGCTGGAAATGCCAAACTGACATCAAGCTGTGACTGCTCACAGAGCCCTCCCCACCCCAGCCCTGCACTGACACACCTGTGTTCTGCTGGTTAACACCTTGCTCTGCATCATCTCCACAACTGCTTTAGGGATACTGATTTGAGTTTTACAGAACACAAACCCTCCAGGACAGGCAGAAACTCTCATCCTCAACTGGGTAAGTGCATCCAACTGGTACTTCCATGGTGGTATTTGCCACAGTTTCTGAGAGTCTCACACACTGAACTAAAGCAAAGTATCAGTCAACTGCCACCTTATCCAGAAAGCTAATGGAAAGCTGCATCTCCTTCAATAATCAGGTAATCAGGCTTCTTTTTTTTCCCCTCCTGCTTCTCCTCTAATTTATTTTTCTTGCTGTTTGTTCCTGATGTGGATGCAATGCTACATTACAGAGAGCAAAGCCTGGCCCTAGTCCCTCTAGTGAGCAGTGGCTGGCTATTTGGAGTAATTAGGAAGGAGGTGGCTGCGGATATAATAAAGGCAATGTCTAATCTAATTACTTCTGCAGTAGTAGTTTGTAACTGTGCACCTGACATAACTCCTTACACTGCAGCCAACTGACTGATCACATGGGGTTATTGGACCAAATTAGTTGTTCCTCCATCTGGGAGGCAGTCACAGGCTGCGTGTCCTGCTGGCTGCTCCTGAAGATTTATTCAGGCAGGTTTTTCTGTACTTTCACTGCAGATCTTCAAGGTGCTCAGCTCAGTGGGACTGATCAAAGGCAGAGGTGGCAGCCACCTCCTCAGCAAACCCTAAAGCCAGAACACCAGACTATCCCAGCTCTGCACACAGAAGCACAAACAAAAGGACAGAAATATCTCAGGAGGTTGCAGGCAGTCAGGAAAGCACCCTGTGAGCTGCAGATGGCAATGTGTCCATCCAGGACAGAGCTGGTCAGAGGGGAGAACAGGATTTTGGTTACTGCTACTGCACTTGCATGAGTAGCACAAGACAAAACACCTCCCTCAGCACGAGTGGGATTTTCTTAAATCTGTTTCCAGAGCCAGAAACAGAAAACTCAGATGCCATTCAAACTTTTAAGGAGACATTTCAGTACAGGAGTATGGTGAATTGATTGGAGTTTTGCATAAATTTGAATCTGCTGTACTTTTGCATGTGATATACTTTTTTTTTCATTTAAAATCACCATATTTAAAAATCCTCAGACACTAGTACTTTAGATCCATTAATACCTAAAGGCAATTCCCTATTCAACTCCAATTTCATGATGCCCTTAATAAAGTAAATAAGCCAAATCTGGTGTCAGTTGAATGCTGACTTTGGATGGGTTTTACGAGCATCATAACAAAAAGTCTGTGACAGATCAGAAGGCACCTGAAAGCATTTGTGTTCCTTTCAGCAATTTATAGTTCTGCTCTATGGACTGGAGTGTCTGTGAGAAAAGGAGTGGGCTGTGTGTTAATGTAATCATTCTAAATGTGAAGTGTTAATAAAATGTACATATACAGACACTGGAGCTTCTGTAAACTGACAAAACAGACATTCCAACTATTGAACTGGGAGATGAAATGCATTGGAAGGACAATCAAAAGAACCCCAGAGATTTCATCCCATACTGAAATCCTGCCTGTTCAGGGCCCAAGGGCTTGTGAAACTCTGCCCTGGCCTTGCCAGCAGAGCAGGAGGTGTCGCTGTGCGCTCAGGAGAGCTTTCTGGGGGGCACTTCTGCAAACTGCTGTACTGATGGCTACAAGAGCTGCTGCTTGCTGCCTCAAGGGGCTGGAAGGACTCAGAAAGCACAAGATGAAAGATGAAGAAGAACAAGATACTGTATGATTTGTATGAAAGTAATGCCGGCAGTGAGAGCACTGTTAGGAGGTTAAAATACAGAGATGTCTGTCCTGTGTCTGGTAGCAATGAGAGCATTTATCCCAGTTAAAGGAAAAACTCTCCCATCAGTTCCTAACTGGTTTGCTAATCCAACAGATAATGTAGCGAAACCAATTTCACTCAATGAGGCTTCTGCTGTTGGGACAACAAAACACTTAATACGATTGCTCTGGTTTGGAATACTCCCAGTCGTTAACCCAGAAAAGCACTCCCATCAGGAGGAAAACAGTACCCTGTATGTTCTGCTCTGAAGCAGAACAGATAACAAAAAGCTTATTGAAAGTTTCTGAGAATATTTTTATTAAAAAAAAAAAAAAATCTGAAGCAGCTCCCTCCTGCCCTCTTTATTACAGCGATGGCTGAAACCACTGGCAGTGGCTGAAAGCCTGTTGGACACTAAAATAACACCGAGTGCAATGTATGGGACAGACACAGCTGATTGTTCTTAATGAAAGCTGAATAAAAATCTGGCAATGAACGTGTGTTTTTGGGTGGATTTGGTAGCTGAGATGAGGAAGGCAGTGTATCCTAAATGAGATAAACTGGAGATCTAAGCCCCTCCTTATGTAAGGCACCAGTGATCTGCTCCCTCCTTAGAGCAGCTTTGTGTCACTGCTGTGCCTCTTGTAAACTCCTGTGGAGTAAAAACAAATCTGAGGGGACAGTCAAGCCCAGGCTGTCACAAAATATAGCACCAACAGGACTAATCAGATGTTATTGGGAGTTCATTGTTCCATGAAAAGATTGGTCCAAATTTGTTGTTTCAGTTTCTGAGACTGGAAACCTCTGGAAGCTTATCCCTTTCTTTAACTCTTGCAATACTTCACTTCATCCTCAGTGCTCTTTCCCTTTTTTTCCCCCACTTGAAAAGGGAAAAAAAAAGAGATTTTCGTTCTCTTTGGCACGAGGATGTGTCAGACAAAGCCAATATAATCTTGTCCCCCAGGTATGAAAACCAGGAGTGAAAGTCCTCGTTTACAAATCTCTGTGCCTTCCAAGCAGTGGTACCTAAGGGGCAGGAAACTCAGCCCAGTGCTGATTACCCAGCTCACTCCCACACCAACACAGGCTCCCTGTTCCATTCCCTTGCACTGCAAACCCTTGTATGCAAAAAAAGATAGTTCCAGTCAGTCCTCAAATTCTCCACACTCTGAAGGAAACTCTTCTTCATAATTTTGGCCCAGCCATCTTTACCACAGTTAGTGGGTGTCATAAGTTATTAACAAACCCAGGGTGCATTATTTGCTCCTTGGGTCAGAGTGAGAGCAGCACAAGTATCAGCAAACTCTCAGTTCTCACTCCTGGGCTCACCAGCTGGTGCAGGGCAGTTTTTCATTCCACAGTAATGGATAATTGGCCAGCTTTGGCCAGTTGGAACGGGCATGGCTGGAAGTAGCAAAATAATATATAGGCCATTGAGCTATTCCAGTACTACAATTACTACAGCCTTAAGATTAAACAAAGACTGAGTGATGAAATACAGAGTAATCTGTAAAACATCTGGTATAATGCTCCAGCCAGGCTGTTCTTCCTTTATTGCTACGTTTCTTTCAGCTTCAGACTAACACAAAAGATCTATTTCTGTACATCTTAAACTTGCTATGTTTTTACAGATATATTTAAGATTATCCTGCCCTCATCTTTGTGACTGCAACTTTTACAAATACAAGCTTGTATGTGCATAAAGAGAAAAGACAGGAGTGATCTATATTTTTTTTTATAAATTATAGTGCATATAGTATTGTAAAATTGAACAGGTTGTTAAAATATCCTGAAAAAAAACCCCACAAAACCACAGAGTTTTGGTTTTATTTGGTTTTTTTAAAGATATGTAGCTTGAGCTACTCATAGAATTCTTTATCTTCCTGGCTAATGAGGTGTCAACAAGTGAGTTAACTTCTGGTTGCTTCTATCTTATATAAGATAGACAAGTAAGGGAGGTGTTGGCTTAAAATAGTCTTGAAACATTATTCATTTTGTCTATTTTAACATGGGCTGGAAAAACACTAATATTCAAGCCAGCAAGAAAATCTACTAAGAATTACCATGGTGATTTCTGGTGTTATGTAGGATATATGTTTTACTCCAGTTTATGTTAAAATATATTAATGCTTTGGCTTGTTATTTTCACCCAAACTTAATGGCATTTGGCCCAAAGTCGTTCCCACTGAACTCAGTGATTTCACTGGCAGGGATTTCAACAGAAACCTCTTGTCTCCTCCTTGGCCAGAAAAAAAAAAGCTGCTCGTGGTGCTGGTTTGATCTGCTGAAGAGACATTGTGTGGGGAGGCTCTGTCATCCTGCAGTGAGCAGAGCTGGGTGCTCACCCCTCACACGTGTAGGGGACAGGAGCCACCTCCAGCCATTTATCTGCTGCTCAGCTGGGTCTGAAATCATCACTCTCGTCCTGACTACATCTCCAAAGCCTTGGAAAACTCCCAGGTCCTAAAACAGCTGGGGATTTCAAGTCACTAAAAGGATACCTGTTGTCTTCTACTGAGGTGCAACTAGTACTGATTGCCCCCTTCTCTCAACAACTGTCTTTAAGAACTAGTTGCCACAATGATTCTTTTTGGGGCATTTAGGAGGGAGAAAAGGAGTTTTTTTGGTCAGCCTTGTCAGGAACAGACCAGCACTTTGTGTCTGATGGCTCAGGCAGTACCTTGGATTAATGCTAGCATATTTTTTCCCCTCAAAGTAAGTTTTAAAGGGCAGTTCTCAGCAGCCTGAGGCACTGAAACAGAGAACCAGGACCTGGAAGCTTTGTCTGCCCAACCGTGTTTCCCGGAGAGTTGCCTGGGAATCTCTTGCCATCTGCTGGAAACGTGCAGATGCACATCCTGGAAGGAACTCAGCCCAAAGTTACTGCCAGAGCCAGGAGTGCCATGAAACAATGAAACATGGCTGGAAAGCAGCACGAGGGATGTTCCTCACTTTTAGTCAAAACCACAGCTCCAGGAGGAGCAAACTCGGGCTCCCAGCAGCTGAAATACCAACAGCAGATTCCTTGACAAAACACCTTCTCCACTGCCACAATAAATCTGATGATTGGATGCTGAGGCTGCATGTAGAATTACAGATTAGTTTTCAGAACAGAACTGGAATATTTGAAAGAAACCCTCTTTTTTTTAAGCTTTCTCTTTCTCAAACATATCAGTTCACGCCAGAATAAAAGATCTGATCTCAAGAGATAACAATAATAATAATAATAATTTTAAAAAGAACTAACATTTCAGATGCAGTAAATGTCTAATTTAAACCTAGAATAAAATTAAATTACCTGCAGGAGCCTGTCAGCTCTTCAAATCTTGGTCTAGTAGGCAGCAACACTACAACTTTTCATTAAGGTGAGAATGGCTTAGTAGAAGACAAAAGTGCAATGCCTGGCATCTGGGGAAAAAAGGGAGAATAAAAAGCTTAGGAATACGCTCAGGATTTACAGCTTGTTGTGTTTGCAAACCAGTTACAACCTTGTTAGCTAATGCACAGAGCAAAGCCAACATCCTCTCCAAAAAATGCCATCTGCCCAGAAGTGAGAAGCATCTATTAGGAAATTCAACTGTTTAAACGGTTTTGTAACATAAGAAAATACAAACCAACCCAAAATAAAGACTTCTAAAATAACAGCATGAGTACTCAGTGAACAACTACAAAATATCTGCAACACGTAAAAATATTACAGTTCAGGTTTTTACCAAGCACTGAAAACACACCTAAGCTTTTCTCCTTGGTAAGTTGTGCTGGAAAAAAAAAAACAACCCAGAACAACCAGGAATAAACCCCACAAAACCTCAAATCACAGTTCTGAAGAACCTTTTATCTCCCAATCCAACAGCTCAAGGAGCTGGAGATCAAAGTGTACCTGAAAGAATTATGTTTATAGACATATCTTACATAATGTTCTCCATTTTAAGCAGAGAAATTTGGAGCACATGAAGATTTAAGGGCCAACTTTGAAACCATATTGACAGTTCCCACTAAGATAAAATTAGCAGAGGCTACACAAATAATTCAGATTGAAGACTGATAAATGAAACCATTTGGTGCATTTCCTTGGTGTCAGAGAAAACATCTAGATTGATGGGAATTAATTTTCCCACTTCATTTCTACTTAAACTAATGTCAACTATTGTTTATTTGTGTTTTGGAAGATGGCAGAAACACCAAAAGGAGGCTCAGAGCTACAATGCTGCAAACTCCCCAACACATACACACCCCAAAGCCCAGAGAGATACTGAGAAAGTGCTAAACGGGGCCTGAAAAGAACTTGAGGCTGAGGATTGAATTTTTTTCCATTTCAAAATACCAATTATGACAGCTCAACTCCAGGTAGCCCCAAAAAAATCTAATAGTGGCGACTCCTTCATTTGGTTTATTTTTCAAATGTTGTGGGTTATGTTGCCCAAAGGTGGATAGAAGCAGATCAAGAAAGGCCCCAAAGCAGACCTTTCTCTTGGATAGATTAATTGCTTGGAAAAGTTTTAAATTACACAAGGAAATCAGGGCAGGATAAGCAGCATTTCCACTAGAGGACTCTCCGAGTTCACCATCCCAGCCTTCAGCAGAGGAACAAAGCTCTGATCTCCTCCACACAGATGTTCCTGCTTCAGTCACAGAGCACGCACAGTGTGGAAGCGAAAGATCAAAGGAGCATTAGGGAAAAACACCCAAACCAGCTTTACAAAGGGAAGAGCACTAACCACGCCACAGACCGGCTCTTGTGAGACCGTGGTTACTCCAACAACACCAGTACAACTCTGCTGCTGCTTTTCTCTCTCCCTCTGCTCTGGCCACTCTAACACTGCTATTTTATTCCCTCTTTATGATAACCTTGGCTGCGGTTTCCCTGTTCCCACGGCTGTGAGCAGGTGCTGGGTGGGCACTCACAGGGCATCTGGGGGGCACACAGGGCCTGTCCCCTCACACCTCTCACCTGTCCCCTCAGCACTGTCCCGCCATCTGTCACCTGTCCCCTCACACCTGTCCCCCTCCCTCTGTCCCCTCACACCTCTCACCTGTCCCCTCAGCACTGTCCCGCCATCTGTCACCTGTCCCCTCACACCTCTCCCTCCTCGCTCTTCCCTCACACTCGACCCGCTCACCGTCCCCTCACACTTTACTCCCTCACCGTCCCCTCACACTTTACTCCCTCACCGTCCCCTCACACTCGACCCCCTCACCGTCCCCTCACACTCGACCCCCTCACACTCGACCCCCTCACACTTTACCCCCTCACACTTTACCCCCTCACACTCGACCCACTCACCGTCCCCTCAGTCCCGTCCCCTCACGGCCCCTCAGCCCCTCCCTGCCCCGCCCTGCCGCGCCGCGCTCCCATTGGCCGCAGGTGTTCTCCCCGCGGGCTCTGGTTGGCCGGGACGCTCCGGTCTCCCCAGGTAACGGTTCCCGCGCCGCGATTGGCGGCGGGGGGGCGGGACGCGGGCGGGGATTGGCTCCCCATTGGCCGCCGCTCCCGCCCTCAGGCCGCCATGTTGCCGCGGGCGGGGGTGGGCGCGGGGCGCTGAGGCGGGACCGCGGCTGGGGGGCGCGGGGGGCACCGGGGGGGCTCTGAGCGGGGACCTGAGGGGCTCCGGGGGCTCCGCCAGCGCCGCTCCCCGCCGGGGCCCCGCCGGCAGCCCGGCAGAGTCCGCCGCGAAACTTCCTCGCGGGACTTTGAGCAACTTGAGGCCGCGGGAGGTGTCGGCGAGCGCCGCGCGGGGAGCGGCCCCTGCTCACACCGCGGTGCGTGGGGCGGGACCCCCGCGGGCCCAGCAGGTAAGAGGACGGGCACGGCCCGCTCCGCCCGGGAAGGGGCCGGCGCCGCCTCGTCCCGAGTGCCGCAGGCCGGGGCTGCGGGGCCGCGTGTCCCCCCGAGCCCCCCGGGCCAGGCGGGCTGCCGGGCTGGGCTCTCCCCTCCCCGGTACCGCCGGGACGGCGGGGTCAGGGAGGTGTCTGGGAACACGCAGAGGCGCGCGAGGCGGTAATTTGGGATAAACAGGATGTTTGTCACCTTCCCATCGTAAAGGTGAGTTAAAGTTGCCCCGTGGAGTTCCCCTCCTGCTTCTCTTGGGTGAATTTGTAACCGGCGTTGATTGACTTCAGTGTTCTATGTATATAAAAACTATTTCTGGTTACTCTGTTCTGTGGAAGAAAAGAGCCAGACGCTGTGTTGATGAATAAGTAAAGATTTCCTTGGAGTATTTTCGGCCGAGAGGGAGCTGTTGGATGTTTTTTTTTAAGCAAACATCCTCAAACGCTTGGGATATTTCTGTAAAACTAAATTGCATGGGGTATTTTTAACCAATCTCGTTTAATTTCTGTGCAGGTCAGTGGTCTTATACAGTTTCTTTTTGATTTCTTGCTGTTCCATGTAGAGCTATTTGTGTTTCTAAAATTTGACACAACTCGTTTGTTTAGCAGAGTGTGTGTATATTCATCAATATTCTGTTTTTTTTTGTTTCATATGCAGCTGGATTGAGAGTCATCTGGAGCAGAAACTCGTATTTCACATGTGAAGCTCTTCAGAATTAGTTATCTGTCTTGAATGAACTTCTTTCTACATATTTATAATTTCATTTAGACTGCTAAATACAGACCATGCCTAGCAGAATGGGCTCAAAAATTGACTTGAACAAAGATTTCATCAGAGTAAAAACACACTACAGTGGGTAAGTCAGCGTGTCCTTTCCTCTGTGTTTGTGCCCTGTCTATTTTGGAAGCTTATTGAGCAGGAATTCGTGGTCTGACCTAGTGAGAGAGTAACCAGGGCACTGGTGGATTTGTAATTAATGTCAGATCAGGTAGGTGAACTTCTGGGTGATTAAAATACCTTTCAGAGTCCTGCAGCATTCTGATCAGGAAGGCAAGTTAATTTATTCTTCTCTCAAAAGAGGGGAAAATGTGCATAAGTGGCGTGCAGTTCCTCTGGGCTGATGGATTATTGATTGCCGTGGTCACAGGCAGGTCCAGCTCCATCTCCAGCATCCAGATGCAGTTATTACATTTTATCTGTAATAAAAATGTCACGGCCCTTTATGACTTCACTCAGTTGTCAGTAGAGTCAGGAAGGTTTTATTACTGCAACATGAAATCTGGATTTTCAGGTACGTTTAATCTGATTGATTTGCTGCCCACTGCGAGGACCTTGTAAAATCAGGTTGCTTTGGTCTCTGTCTTCACTCAAGGCCCAAGTTTAAATCATTTGAGGATTTAAATATTTGGCCTAAGTAGATCCTTAAACTTGAAGTATTTAGGCTGAACTTGCTGGCATTTGGTAAATGACTTGAGTGATCTTTTCTGATGTTTTGCTGCTATATAGGTGAATGTTGCTACTGCTGTGGTTGTTCTTATACTTATCTACCAGGTCAGTGCCAAGTAGTTTGAGGTCCTGAGTTTAGAATTCCAGAGCAATTGTATTATTTGGTAATGCCAGTTTTCTCCTAAGTTACTGTTAAAATATATCTGCTTGTATTTTAGCTGGCTTCAGCTTCCAGCTGGGCCACTGACTTTCAGTTATTTCCTTATGCTTAGTCATTTGATTTTTATGTTTTCATTTTGCTACCTGTAAATTGAAAGTGTAGTAGAACCTGTTAATTTGCAGCTCATTTATCTACAGATTAAACTTCCATATGAAGATTTGCTTAGTAAAAACGCTGATAAGGTTTTAGTGGTGGGAATTCATGTCAAACTTAGGTCTTTAAATGTAGAAATTTGGTACTTGAAGGAGAATTTACTTTACAAGAAGTTCATGCAGTAGGAGAGCTGCCTTAGTCCTGTAAGGGAAGGCATTATAAACACCAACAGAACTGGGTGTAAGTAATTTGGAATAGTTTGCTGACAGCAGTGTTGAGAAAAGGTCATTCAGTCATTGCCATTAGCTGGGGAGTCTGTAGTGTGTTTACAGATGAGTTCCAAGCTCTCTGAGTTTTGGTTTTGTGCCATTGATCAAATTCTCTGAGTTAAAACTGACTATTTTTGGCATTATAACCTATATCACTGGTCATCTCCCTGTCTCTAGGCAAGTACTACACTCAGCTTATGAACAGATTTGACTGCAGGACATCATTGATGCTGGACAGCTTCAGAGTTAGGGACAAGCTCCCTCAGGTAGCTGCTGAAATGCAAATACCAGTGCAGATACCATCTTGCCATCCCAGTTAGAGATGTGAGCACGAGGAAGTTGTAAAACAGCGAGTGTCGAGTGTGTCTCTGCAGCCTGAGTGTCTCAGGTATTCGTGTCTCTGGGTGTGACAGAGTTCCTGGCATAGCACAGTGTAAATAACTGCCTGGGCAGATTGCAGAGGGAAGGCAACTTGTGTAATTCTTATTTCATTATTGCAGTTACTTGGTTTATCTGGTTCACACCTGGTGACTTGAAATCACTTCAAGAGATGCAGCTCTGTTTGCTGGCTGTTACCTTGGCTCTGAGTGGTGACACACACTGTCTGCCAGTGGGGATGATGATTCTCTTGCTGTGACTGCTCAGACAGAGCTCACTGGTCCTTGGCTCTTCACGTTACTGTGTAGTGTCCAGTTCAAATATCTTTTCAAAATAGTCCTGGGGGGTTCTTCAGTGTTAAACAAGGAATGATTTCCACTTAGCTGAGCCCTGAGTGTCTGATGGGGCTGTAGAGACATTAAGTGGGAACATGGACATGATGAATATGCTCACTAATTTACCTGTAAAATGGCATCTGTTACAATAATGTTAACAATTCAAGGCTGATTAGTATTTGCCAGCTTTGGTTGGAGTTTGTAGTGTGTGTAGCAGTGTTGTCTTTCTCTGTGTTTTCAGGTTTGAAGTGTGATTGTCCAGTTCCCACAGACCTACAGCTGATTTCATGAGTAGCTTGTGGTGGCAGTGCCTTAAATAATGAGCTGCATTTATTAGTGACCTTGTCTGGGGGCAAGGCATTGCAGCAGCCCTCAGACACTGCTGTGAGAACCAGTTTGGTCTCTTTCTTTCCTAAATGCATAAAACATGACTTCTTTGACAGGGAAATGCTCTTAAACTGAGCCTCACCTGACAGCTCTCAGTATTGTAGATAATATGGGCTTATAGGTTGGCAGGTGGTGCATGTGTTGCTCCTGCTGTTGTTGTTATGAAGAATTATTAAGTTGCTGTTCTTTGAGAGCTTTATAAAGTGTAGATTAAAGTTACACTTGAAAAGGTAGCAGTGCTTTTAATCTGAATTTGGAACAGTACAGTTCTTTAAAGTGATTGTCTTAGAGCTCTGCTTGTAATTTTTCTCAGCAAAGGCAAAATGGAAAGTTATTAATGCATATCATTTAAAATGTAAGTTGTGGGATTTAAGTTTCTTAGTTCAGTGTAGTACTATTCAACTGCTGGCTGAAAGACATAAGTAGGCAGAATATGTCATATAAAGCATTTTTTCTAAAATGCCTTGTCACACAGGATGGAAACAGGAAACTTACCTCAGTCATGTTGGACAACTTCTGCTGTATTTGCTGTATTAGACTAAGAGGTGAAAGAATTAAACATGCCAGTAGCCATTAACTACAAAACACTCTCCTGATTATCCCCTGGAAGGTTTTGAAGGCAGCAAAATGACTTAAGTTCATCTCCTGTTTCTTCTTGCACTTGTTTATTAGCTGGTTTCCCATAGTCATTTGAAAAGTATTTTAAAAACAGGAGAAAGTCTGGTTTGTATCATGAGTTTGTTCTGCATAATCTCTTTTCTTTTAACTGTTGACCTGCTGTGACAGCCCTGTGTGGCTTTCACTGTGTCCAGAGCTCCTGTCACAACTGCCTGAGGGTTTCCATCACCCTCAGTGCTGGGTCCACCTTCTCTAAACGCTGGGAAAGTAGAGCAGGGGAGACAGAATTTGAGTAGGATTTGATCTGAATTGTCCTGTAATTACATCTTGTGACAATTCACCTAATCAAAGCTTCCTCTCTAGCAATGTAGTGGATGTGAGGAAAAGCCCCCAGTTTCAAAGGATTTTACAATAATGGAGATTTTACTTATCTCCTGATGGAAGAATTACCTGGATTAAAAAAATTAATTTTTACGAAAGCTTGTGTTTTTTTCTATCAGCACTTCAAAGGCTGATAATTATATTAAGGGAACTCTGCTCACCCAGGTAAACATGCAATAAAGGTAGGTGATTAACACAATTATTTCCTAAAGTGTTTTTTTTTTTTGAAGTTAAGCACTGAGAGATGTAATCCTGGTGACATAGTAGGAGCATTTTATATGAGAAATGCTCATTCTCTAAGTGTGATTCTGCAGCTTAGTGTCCACAGATGGAACTGCTGGGATATGCAGGCTGATGCAGGTATTTTCTGATGAAACCTGATGTCTTCATGCCCTGCAGGGACATCCTGATAACAAACTTGGATGCCTCAATGAGCTACGATGAACTCTGTGATGAAGTGCACGAGATGTGCAACCTGCAGCAGGAGCAGCCAATTACCCTCAAGTGGATTGATGATGAAGGTATGGGACTGAAACACTGCTTGGGCATTCCTGGGTTTGTTGTTCATCCTGGGACAGAGCAGGGGCATTGAGGAAACTTGTACAAACAAATTCATATTGTGGATAGTAGCCTGTGCTCTCTCTTAGCTGTGGAGTGTTTGAGTGAATCAGATTTTAAAGTAATGTCTGGGGAAGGAGGTGGCCCATAGTCAGAGTCGGTGCTTTTTAAGATATCAAGGAGTAATACCAATTATTCTTAAATTTACTCTTTATCTTCTGATTACCAAGAAAGACAGAGGCAGCTCTGCTAACCTCAGTTTTCTAACCTTTGTTTTCGTGGTAGTGTAATAAAAATAACCTGATCAGAAGGGCATGGAGGGTAATTACACTGTCTGTGCTGAGCTGTTTGCACTGCATGCCTGCTAATAAAGGAAGATTGTTGCAGGGAAGGAGAAAACCTCAGGAGTTTTTTGTTGGAGGATTTTAAGACATGAGTCCTGCTATCTGTTGCACTGGCTTTTTGAGGTTTACTTAAATTAAAACAACAAACCTCTTCAGTTGCAGTTCTGATAAGTCTTTTCCTCCAGCCTTGGTTAAATCCATACCTGTCCAAGCCTTCTTCTGGCTCTCAGCTGGTGAGTCGCAGCCAGTCTGCTGTGTTGGCTGTGCCCAGTCCTCCTGGGTTTTGTGAGTTATCCTGTGTCTGCATATGAGTGTTTCCACTTCTTGCCACATGGAATTGAAGTGCATTTGTCTGATTGCACAAACAGATGTTCTTTTTGAACCAACTAAAAGCAAACAATTGCCGATGGCTTTAATGAATAAAGAAAACCTACCAAGAGCTGAAGAAAACAGATTTTCTGTTGGGCTTTTATAGTGTTTCTTTGTTTTTGACAAGATCCAAAATGTTTAAGCTATGAATAGCTCACTCATAATAAAATCCCATAAGCATATAACAAATGTGGATTGTACAAATAATTCCAATGTCTTTCATGTTGCATTATTGCAGTAATACATCTGTGATCTGAGCATGAGCTTATCACTGACATGAGGAATATTAAGGGAATGATAAGTTAACGAGCAGTGGCCTTCAAAGAGGGGTAGATGGGCCCTGAATGCATCATTTTATAAATGATTTTTAAAATAATTTTTTAAAAACAAGAGCTCAAACGTAGCACGTGGAGGGACAGTGGTGTCATCCCTTGGGCTGTGTGTCACAAGGTCCCGTGTCCCCAGGCTGTGCTCAGCAGTGGGTGTTCCCAGGGGGTCAGGGTGACACCCTTGCTGTTCGCTGGCTCCCTGTCCATTGTGACGTACTGTACTTTACGTGTGTCTGCTTAAGTGGATTTGTGGATTAATTACCGAGTTTTAGCAAAAATAACCCCCACAAGGTAATGCTGATAACGTGACCACAAGCAGACAGGAAAACAAGGGGATCTTTAAATATAGCTATTGCCTTTATGTTGTGTTATCCTGTTGCAAACCAATGCAGTATAGTTCTATCTACTGAGTGTTGATAAAGTTGGGAGGAATAATTGTTACTCTCTTGGCTTTGAGCAAAGTGCCAACTTAGTAACAAGTGATTCAAAGAAGGCAATCCTTGAGGCTGGTGCACTTTTTTGCTGACCAATTGAGATTGTCCCCTGAATTCCTCAAGGTTCAGCTGCCTGTGTGTTTGTTGTTTCTTGGCCAGGTGACCCCTGTACCATCTCGTCGCAGATGGAGCTGGAGGAGGCCTTTCGTCTGTACTGCCAGAACAGGGACGAGGGGCTCATCATCCATGGCAAGTACTGCACAGTTCACAACCTCTGTGTGTTTGGGAACCCCAAGAGCTGCTGAAGGGGGAGCTGGAGCTGGAGCAGCTCCTCTGCCTGTTGAGGAACAATCCTTGTGTAGCTGATGCCCTGCAGTTTGTTGTAAGAGGAAAGTGGAGCCCAGAGCTGAACTGCAGTGGGCTTTGAGTTTCAGCTGCACGGATTTATTGCTGCTTTACTCCAGTGTAAGATCCTGCCAGTCTGGAACCAAAGTTTGATTACATCATTTCTCAGGCAGAATTATTTAAGGGCTTCCAGAAACTGTCTCTGTGTAAATACACTCAAGAGTCAAGGAAAAAGGACTGCTGAGAATCCTTTACCTTAAAAATCTAATGTTTTTGTTTTAGTTTTCCCAAGTATTCCAGAGAAGCCCGGCATGCCTTGTCCAGGAGAAGATAGTGAGTATAAAAATGTTGTCATATTTTAGCTAAATATTTTGCAGTCACGTGGAAAAGAAATATATTAAAAGATTTCCATGATCTAGTGTTACAGTCGTGTATCTGTTCTGTTTTCTTGAAAGAATGTAAAATCTCTAATATTTTGTCAACAGAGAAATGACATAAATCAATGTTGTAGCAGTGTTTTAATGTTTCTGAGGATTAATACTGCTTTCCAGTTGTTGATATATTGGGAGGAAGAGACAGCAGGATTTTAGATGCATATTTGAACATGGGCATTTGCTTTTGTGGTTTTTTTGGGCTTTTAACTTGCAGGGAAAAGAAGGAATGTACTAAAGAGGGAGATACAGCCGTTTTAATAAAAGGGTTGTTAATCTCTGTAAAAATAATCCTGTGAAAGGTAGATAAAGCTCCAGAGGAAGGACACATAATTGATAAGGTTTACCTGTATTTTAGCAGCCTGAGCTGCACAGGGATAAAAGGATTAAATGGCTGTAGAGTCACTTTTCATTATGGGGGAATGGATCAGGACATTAGTTCATCTCTTGGGAAATGTTAAGGAAAGGAATGGGAATAATTGGGTGCCAGAGGTAGGAGATGATGCTTGGCTCTCACTGGAGAGTGAGGAAAAGGTGACTGAGAAACTTGAAGGACCTTTGCTCTTTGGAAAACAGAAGAGGAGATAAAACTAATTGCTGATAAAAGCAAGTAATGTGTGCTAGAGAAGAGTGCTTGATTGATCAGGATTTAACTGACAGACTGGCTAAAAATCAGTGGTGCAGTGGTGATAGTTACGAATATTTTTAATTAGAGAGTTAATACTAATAGTTGCTCCATTGAGGACTTTCATGAAGATGGAGTGAGGTGAAATAAATACCAAAATATTACAGTTCAAATATGATTTCTCACATTTGAACTACAGTAGGTGAAAGGTTAAATGTAAAAACTAGACAAGTTTTCATGTTGACCAGATTATTAAAGGTGTCTTTTGGAAAGAAAGAAGAGTAAATGTGCAACACTATCTGCTGTCCTTGTTAAGCCAATTAGAGAAAATAAAGACTTTTCTACGCTGATTAGAAGAGTTAAAGAAATGATCCCTGAGCCACCAATTAGTGAACTCATTAAAGGTGTAGATATTGCAGCAGAAAGGCTTTTGGGTTCATTTGTTCCAAGTTTCAGTTCTCTCAAGCCATGCTGAGCTCCAGGAGCTGCAGCTGCTGTGGCTCAGCTGACCTGGTTACTCTGTAGGTCTCTCTCCCTCCCCTGTTTTACAGGGTGCCTTGGATCAGGGTGGGGTTGGTTAAAAAGCCTCTTCAGCGGGATGTGCCTGGAGAGGGGTTTGTGGTCAGGTTCCTCATGCCATAAGGAATCAATTTGGGGCACTTTGCCTCTCTGTATCCATGGGCCCTGCATGGAGATGGGGTGTTGTGGCCTAAGTGTAACTGTTTTTTGCAACAGACTTATTAAATTGTATTTAAATTGTAATTTAGCACAAACCAGTGCATTCACTGTTGTTGCTTGTTAGCTAAAGGCCTACAGCAAACATCTGCATTGCACTTGGGCTGGATGGAAATGTGATTGATATTGGTGATATAAAGGACTGTTTATTTTGTCAGGAGTAAAACACTGTCCTTTGTTCAGGAAATATTCATCATGCTTCAAATTCTTACTTTGTGTCTTTATCACTATAGTTATGTTCATAGGGAATACTTTTAAAAGTGAGAATATTATGTTTGCACTTTTCTAGAGCATCATGTTTGCACTATAAAGGAGCTTATGAGTTTGCCTCAGGTTTTTTTCCAGAGACAAACAGTGAAGCAGTTGCTCTATCCAAAATGGGCCTCTACTTAAATTAGCACTGTCTGAGTGTGGACTGTTGGTTTGTTACAGAGCTGCAGACAGTTTGAAAATGGAGTTTTTAAACAAAACTCTTCAATTGTGAAATAGTTTCGTTTGCAATCCATTGCTCAGACGTATTCCTGTTAGGTCATGGAGTGACTCTTTCCAGTAGTGTGTGATCTCCTGAATTGCAAATCTTTTGTAGTGGATTTCCATAGAATTGTAGGGTTTTCTTTCCAGCTCCTTCAGAACAACAGTGCTTTGGAAGAGTGCAGAAATCCATGCATTTGGTTTGCATTTGTGTTGAAATGGAGTGATACAGCTGCCAGCTGCCCTCACCTGTGTTAAACTGATATGGTTCTGAGATTGTACCAGCCAGCAAGGCTTGAAATAAAAGCATGTAATCCATTAATGGAATAAACCATGGGACTAATACTTCAGTTCTATTTGCATGACTTAAGAAAAGTTATTTTCTTGCTTGAAGGACCTTTCTTCCCATCCTGCTGAGGTGCTGTCTGGGAGGCAGAATCTGCACCGTCTGCAGCATCTGCGCTTCAATCGTCTCAGGGTTCCTTTGCTCCTGAATTTTTGCACTTTTCTGTTGGCACCAGCCCCAGATCCT
This sequence comes from Platyrinchus mystaceus, assembly GCA_035041135.1. Taxonomy (NCBI): domain Eukaryota; kingdom Metazoa; phylum Chordata; class Aves; order Passeriformes; family Tyrannidae; genus Platyrinchus; species Platyrinchus mystaceus. The sequence goes on along the minus strand of JAWWLV010000061.1, from coordinate 5,042,655 downwards.
GCTGGAAGTGTACAGCTGCTGGTGTACAAACAGCACATTTCCCTCCAGCTCCGCTGTGCCCACAGGCTGGGCTGGCAGTGCTGCTGTGCTGAGGTGACAGGATGGCTGAAACCTCTCCCCTCTCTTCCCAGACACTCCATGTGACCCCTGCCAGGCGCTCCCAGCATCTGCTGGACTGGAGCCTTGGTGCTTGAGCAGCTTCCTGAGGAAGATGGCAGACCCTGAGACCGCTCTGGGATTTACAGATCCTTTCCCTTTCTCAGTAGAGTAGCTGTTCTTTTGGAAGTGATCTGGAACGAGGCTGCTGGGGGTGTTTGGTGTGTTCCCTCCTGCTCCCCGAAGCCGCAGCCCTGGTGATCCCACGCTGTGGATCCCAGCAGCTGGTGGGCACTTTTATAACTTATTGGAGTCTCAGCTTATTTCTGCTGACAGATCTTGCTGTGATTTATCACTCTTGGTGCTGCAGTCATTGTGTAACACAGCACGTTCAGCTGAACAATTTCCATCGATTTGTAGGACTTCCCTAACGGAATTGCCGGTTTTATCAGAGAAATGCTTGTTTTGGTGACATCAGCTCCTTGACATCCATGCCATGTTTTAGTTTGTGCCTCAGCTGCTCGCTACAGCCTCTCAAGGGAGCCAGTACCACCCGTGCCTGGATACATGAGGCAGAGATGTGAAAGGGAGAGACGGGGGTAACCAGTCTTCCATTAAATATTTGCTCTTAATGTTCGAGCTGATCCTGCCTATTGTCCTTGGTGTCTAATGCTATTCACACAGCGGCATCCGTGGAGTAAAGGGAAAATGTTTCATTTCCTACCTACTACCCTGTAAAGAATTCCATGCTGAAGAGGCTAAAGAATAGAATCCAGTGAGTAATGCATGTTTGTGTGTGGGCTCGTGCTGGGGGTGCTGAGGGCCGTGTGTACGTGTGCTGCAGGAGACAGAACTCAGCATTTCGGGGCTGGGCCAGGCGCCCTCCCTGCCACCCTCCTGTGCAGCCATGGCTCGTTCCAAATGCAGACACTGCTGCTGCCTCTGAGCGTGGGGATGGGGCTCAGAGACCTCTCAGAAATGCTGGTGAAATTGCTTTGAAAGGACTCCTGGGGAATGCATTTTAGGAGGAAAGGAACGGAAGAGTGAGTGATGCTGCTGCTGCTAATATTGGAGATTAATGAAAGAAATGTATCCAAAAAACCCTGATGGTATGTGCTCAGGGCCTGCTTATTGTAAGATTGCTGATGTACAGACTAATGATTTAGAAGCATCATTTTCTGAGGCCTTTTTGTTGAACTGTGCTTAGTGGATTGTCATAGATGGATTTTTTTTTTTAATTGGGAAATACTTGTTTTGAATTAAGGTTTACTTAGTTTCTGATATTGTCAGAATAAACTGTACTAGTTTACTTCTGCTTAACAAATAGATCTGTGTATTTAATATTAAAATTCACCTTAGATTTGGGTAGCTGGTGCTAGCAAATTCTAGGGTTGTTTTGCTGTTGGCTTCATTAAATAGAGGAATGCAGACTAGGAAACCTTTAAATTAATTAACAAAAGAGAATGAATAGGTTTTTAATGCAGTGTGACAGTTTTTATTCTCTAATATTTCTGGCTGATTTTGCTGCCTTGTTTTTTTGGTGATGATTACACCGTGTTGTGCATGTCTCTGATGCTCTTTGTTTATCTGCTCAGTATTTTAGCATTAGGTGTTCGGGCTTCATTTTCCCCCAGCCATCCTTCCTGAAAATTTCATCATAGGCTTGAGTAAAGGTGTCTTAGGAACCCAACTGCTGTTGTGAGCTTTTGATTTTAGGTATAGATATTGGATTTTGCTTTTTGTTCTGCCTGGTACTATGAAATAGCACTAAAAGGCTTCTTGCTGGAGTAGTGTGGCCTGTAAATATTTTTCTAGCTCCTAAGGCAGGTTTTTCCCTTCATTTGTTACTGTATTGGCAGCAGTGATTAGATTATTCAGAGCACGTGAACCAATTTAATCCCCCAATGAAGAAAAGGAACTATTGCCACCATAGAGACTGTTCTGAAGACGTAGATTGGATTGCATGGGATAATGAGGCAATTTGGAATCTCTAGTAACCCTCTCCTGCTTTTTGTAATTGAACTGGGGAAGGGGAGGGAATTCTGCTATTTCAGTGTAAGATATTCTTGCTGAGGATTTGAAAACAGCTGTGTCATAGTTTCTCAAGAATACCTGGAATCTCTTCCTCTGCCTTCACTGTGCTCCACGTCTGTGTCATACGTGACAGATGTGCAAAACACACAGCTCGGGAGGCAGCACGAGTTCCTGAGAGCAGAATTGCAGTTAAGGGCCTGGTTTGCTTGTAATCATTTTGTGGGTTTAATTCTGAAACAATTTAATTGTTTTTCTTTGCTGTGAAACCCCCAATGAAGGATAAAGGGCCAGGCCCCCGTTTGCACAACTGATGCATAAAATCATAAAGCACAGGTCTGAGGGTGAGGTTTGAGACCTGCTCTTAATGAAAGGTACTGGATGTCTTAGCAGGTGTTTATATACCAATTTGTAAACTATAAACTAAAAATACACTGGAATAACAAATGCTTGGGCAAGTTCTTAAGGTGTCCTAGCAAATAGCCTGTGTTCTGTATTTATTCTACCCCCCCTTAGCTGTTGCTCAGAATGTAGTATAATCATGCAGAAAGGATGTCACCTGGCTTTAGAAAACTTCTCTTTGATGTAGTATCTGGATCCACTCCCTGGGTTATCTCATGTTTTCTCCTAAGCTGGTAAATCCACTGTCGATATACAGGCATTTTGTGTAACTAAATGGGCAAGAAGGGGATGAAGCTTTTTGGTTTTATTGGAATTACTGAACATCTGTGAGCCTGTTAAGCCCTAGTTAGGCCTGTGAGTTCCAGTAGCTTGGAAGAGCTATTTAATATGTAACCTCCTACATTATATGGTCATGGTTAATTATATGTTATTATACTTGGGTTCTGTGTAACACTTTTTGAAATCAGTTGCCCTGTGCCAGTTCTGGTTTTTAGTGTTTCACTGAGCCCCAGGACAGCAGCAGAGGCAGGGCAGGTAAAGGGGCTCCTCAGTGTTCATCTGCTGGGCTGTGAGATCCCAGATTTCGGGTGAGCCCTCGGGAGCTGCTCCTTTGGAAGGGGCAGCACTGGGGGAGCCCTGGCATGGTCAGTGATGGTGGTTGTGCAGCCCCTGAGGATCTGCTGGGCTCCAGGAACGGTCAGTACAGCACAGAGCAGCAAACTTTGGGTGTGCTGGGAGCAGAGGCACAGCCAGGTCACTGCCAGGGACAGGGAAGGGTGAGCAGACTGTGCAGTTCATCCTCAGACCACACGGGCAAGGCAGGGACTGGGGGAGTGGGAAAGGACAAAAAGGAGCCGTATAACATGGATGGGAGAGTGCCTCATGTGTGACTCTGGAGTTCCAGAGCTGTTTCTTCTGCATCTGTAAGGGCTTGTCCTCCAACTGGGAGCTGGGGAGATATTTAAAAGGAAACCAGAAACTATTTGAAGACAATACTTCAAGATTTTAATATGATCCTCTTGACTTTTACAGTAACATAATAATAATAATGATGATGCTAGTCTATGCCTCTTCCAGTAATTTAGGTTATGTTCTTCAGTAAAGCAGTGCACATTCCCTGTGACTGGCACAGGACTCCCTGTTCTTTTCTTTGTCAACTCTGATAAAAAGTTAATTAACTTTAATTTCAATTTCCTTCTAAGCACAGGTTCTGGAATCTTTTGGTAGTTCTGTGATGATCAGCTTCAGGTTCAATAGCACTTTGGAATCCAAATAGAACTGCACAGGTAACTGTGAAATAAGGGAATTGGGGTGTACAGGCCAGGCCACAGCCAGTGCAGAGTTTCAGTGCAAGGAGACAATGCTGGGACTTCTGCTTGGAAAAAGACAACTGTTGCAATATGGTAAAATTAATGTAAAAATCCTGACTGGCATGGATTAAGTTAAATCAGTTAAGTTTCCTGCAGGACAAGAAGTGGAGGAAGTTGGGTTGCTCCTCACTGCTTTGGTTGCTTTCTTCAGTAATTCCAGGGTCTGTAGAAGACAGAGGCTTTCTGTTAGCAGGTTTTTATTTAGAAGAGAAAGGATTGCTGCATGTGTGTACTAACACACAGGGGTTTGTTTCAAGAAAACAAAGTGCCCTGCAAAGTGGATGCAGATGCCACAGATAACTTAAATGTCCAGAACTTCATTTTGATCTACTTCAGTACTAAGTTAAATTAAAGAATTAGATGATTTCAATAAGTACTGGTTCAGTATCTTTCAGCTTGGTTAAATGTTTTGATGCAGCTCTTCAGGGATCTTAATAGAACATGAAATTCCATTTTCATTGTAGTAAATATCTGAGTGAAAGTGGGTTTTATTTTGGGAGAATGAATGCTGCAATCACCAAGAGAAGTCTGTGGACTTCCTTTAACACTGCAGTGCCAGTTTGGGTTTGGGGTGCACGTGACCACCAGGACTGTAACCAGAGGAGCCAACTGCACATCAGGGAAGGGGTGAATATCCAACTGCAGGGAAGGCCTGGGATGAAGGGAAAACGGGAAGTTCTTTCTTTCCTAAAGAAAGATGCTCATCACCCTCAAAGTGGGGATCCAGCACCAGTTGTCTCCTGGCCCCTTTCATAACATGTTCTTTTAGATCAGAGCAACAGCTAGAACAGCATTTTATCCTGGGCTCGGGACAGCCTTGCAAAATGCAGCAGGAGGGGCTGGAAGGACATCCAGAGGTTGTGGTCCCTGACGTGCTCAGAGATGTCAGAACCAGGACACTGTCGCTGCTGGGGCACTCAGGGACTGAACCCAGGGAGGGTTTCTTGCCTAACAGTTGCAATACTGTGTTATTTCCAAGCACATCTGATAAATCTGCCATGGAGTCATGGAGCTGTGAGTCAGAGCTTGCTCCAAGTGAGCTGTTAGCTCTGTTTTATTTGTGGCATTGTGTCTGTAGTGTGACTTGTCACCTTGCAGTGCCACGGAGCCATTTTAGCAGCAGGATGGGAGTGTGAGCACCCAGGAGGAGCAGGGACTCCAGGAGTGCAGCTGGCACTGCACTGAGCCCTTCTCAGAGTGGGGAGAGACATTCCCAGTGGTGCAGCAAATGCTGGGTAAATATTCCTGTTGTGTCAGATCTGTTTCCTCATCTGTTCTCTGCTCTTGGTCCTACACTTCCTTGGTCACTGTTGCTGTCTTAACTGTGCTTTGTTTTAATAGAGGTTGATCTGAATTTGTGGTTAATTTTGGTGTCTGTTGAAAAAGGAGGGTGGGGAGATGGCTTTCCAACTGCAAATCAGTCTTAAATTAAATGTAAAAAAAAAAAGCTGTCTTCTGACCATTCAATGTGTGCAATAACTGCAAGAGGTCAGAGCACTTAATACCTGTATATTAAGGATACTCTTCATTTTCTACCTACCTTTACATAGAAGTTTATTCATAATAAAAAGAAGGGCCAGTTAACCCATCCCAAGATTGTCTTTTATGTTCTTCAGAAAGCAATTTTATTATTTCAATTAACTCTTTGCAAAAACTTACGTAACAGATGAGAAGCAAAGTGCTATCCAAGCCCTTCAGAATTCACCTTCCCAAAATGTGTTCTGTCTTTATATGGAATCCCTTTATCAAATCCAGCCTCTCTGAAACACCAATATCAATTTCCCCCTTGTAATTCCTGAGCTGTTTTTGAAAGAATGCTCACTTGTGTGCTCAGCACAACATTAACAGAACACAACAAAAACTGGGCATTCTGGTAGTGTCCAGCTGGCAGGGCGGGTAATTGGCCTGTAAACAAGTTGTATTAATCTCTGAGAAATGATTTGCAGCAATAGCAAATCACCTCTGTGCTCAGGATGGAACAGCAGAGCTGCATCCCGGGCAGGCAGAGCTGGCACTGCCCTTGGGAGTCGGGGTGCAGGGGGGATCATTTCTGTGCCACCTCCCTGCCATGCACTGCTGTCACCCAAGTGTGTTGTCACTTGGAAAATAATTGTGCTGCCTTCCATTTGTCCCCACTTTCCCAGGTTCCATTTCCAAAGGCAAAGGTCCCATCCTTCCTGGGGAGCTCGTTATGGAATCTTCTGTAGATGAGTTAATTTGGAGCGCACGCTGAACAACAGATGAATTGCTCATCTGTTCATATCCACAGTGAAACAGTATTTATTTGAAATTTTGTGGAAAGAACCCCAACCCTAGGGAATGTCACTGGAAAGCCAATATTAAATGTATTTCCAAGGTTCCCTGTGTATCACTGGTAGTGATGTAGTTGCATAGCTTGACAACAGAGGGAAGAATTGCACAGCAGCAACAGCCAGTTGCTTCACATTGCTTTTTAAGTGTTCTCTTGTAATCTTAACTTGAAATTGTTTTTTCCAATCTTGGAAGTAGATAAAATTCAGTATGTTCTTTGTCAGTAGAATATATGTATGTACCCCAACAAAAATTTGTTATCCCTGTTAACAGCTAAAATATACTTTGATTTTTCCTCTAAACCTCTTCACATGCAAAATGAGGACTCAGAAGAACTATTTTTTTTTTTGTTAGGAAAAGTCTTGTGTTTAATATTCATCAGACAGATTATTTAATTAGGGGTAGGGTATCTCCTTCAGCCTGCAAGCAGCTAACTCCAACTCCTTAATGAGTTAACTGATGTGTGCTGTGAAATAAATTAAAAAGTAGCCCTTTTCATTAAGCACAGTAATTAAATAGTCAGGCTTTTGTGGTGGCATTCCTCTGTCTGTGTGGCTGGGATCAGTCCTGGCTGTAAAGGCTTGGTTTAGTTCTTGGCTATTAAGAATCCCTTACTTGTTTTATTCTCAACTGTTCTGGAAACATGTCCCAAACCATTTTATTTGGGTTCAGAAGTTATCCTTTTCCCAGTGAGATGCAAACTGAGATCAGGGCTTTGTTCCCACATCACAGAACGCTGACAATAAATTGTTTCTTAATTCAAGGAACACACTTAGTGCCACTGAGGAGTGTGTTGTTCAGGGTACAGCCCTAGTGAGGATTTCTGCAGCTGACTGATGTTGAACCCCCCAAGTCCTTGTTCTGACCTGTCCCTCAGGCAGTTCCTAGGGAGGTGACCTCTCTCCTGGAGTTCCCCCTTGCTCAGTGTTCCAGGACTGGGGTCTCTCCATCAGCACAGCCGTGTGGTGGATCAGCCCCTTGGCCGGTTTTGTATCCTCAGTGAACAGCAATGTTTTGTTCTGTCATAGAAATTCAGTCTTACAGTGTAATAATAACAGAATGTGGGATATAAAGGTGTGTCTCAAAATGCTCACAGTTTGCTCCTTTCTTACCCTGGCCCCTTTTGGAGGGGGGGAGTAGGGATTGATTTGCCTCTCGAGGTAAATTGTAGGGGTTCCTACTTTTCAAAGCTATTCTATATTAAGCTCAGTTTTTGTTAGACTGTTGCCTCACAAGTATGTGATATAAAATCCTGCCTTTGATTTAATATTTATCATTAATTAGGGAGGTGACTTGCTCCTTTATTTACAGACTGCATCAGCACAAGCTGCTTGTTAACTTATCATTCCCTTAATATTCCTCATGTCAGTGATAAGCTCATGCTCAGATCACAGATGTATTACTTTGCCT
>JAWWLV010000061.1:5013928-5032931 GCA_035041135.1 Platyrinchus mystaceus | reverse complement strand
TTGTCATTATTAAAAGTCACAGCTCTTGGTGTGAGCTGTAACTGTTTGGAATCTGGGGTACAGCATAATCCAGGAATTAAAAATCTGGTTTACTGAGCTAAAATACGGCTGCCTTTGGAGAGTCTGGCTTGAGCCACATAAGCAAGTGAATGCAGCTTTAAGGCTGAGACACCTCCTTCACTTATCCCATTATGCCTGAGTATTGCAGCATATATACAAATGTGGTGTGCACTTTGGGGAATTCCACTAAAAACTGAGTGCTCTGAGGACAGTTAACTCTTTCGTTCAGCAGTAATTTTTAAAAAAATTGAAATTAGCTTTTTTTCTTAATGTTCCCCACCTCAAAACTGCATTGAAAGCAGGAAAAGCCCCTTAATACTCAGTACCTTATCACCAGATACATGAAAAATCTAAGTCATGTATCTGAGTTGTCACATCCATTTGTATAATGTGCTGTGGCAACTCACTTTTTTAATTTATAGTTTGAAAATGTACTTCTACTTGTTTGCTACATAGTTCAAACACATTTCTTTGAAACACTGTGAATGCATACCTGCCACATTAATAATGCAAAATGTTGTAGATAATGATGTTTTAATTGAAATTAGGCCAATAGTGAATATACACATGGAGATTTTGACACCTTGTTGTGATGCTCAGGTGTCACAATCCTACCCAAGACTGCTTTTACATCTGCATACAAATGACATCATACAAATGACATCAGACTGAGCCAGAACAGTAAGAAAAGGCTGCATTTAGCTGAATTCTGAGGGTGAAATGCAACCTTCAGTTATTGGGGAGACCCTGGATGTTCAGAAATCATTATTACTGGACACCTGCTAGGTGACTGGGAGGGGTTCTTGCTGCTGGATAACTGCTCCCCTCCAGAGAGGGGCTGGTGATGAGCTGCTGACTGAGCTGCTGGTCTGCACTGTCCCTGCAGAGAGCGTACTGTGGCCAGTGCAGCGAAAGGATATGGGGGCTCGGAAGGCAAGGCTACAAGTGTATCAACTGCAAGCTGTTGGTCCATAAACGTTGTCACATCCTTGTGCCACTGACCTGCAAAAGGCATATGGTGAGTCTGCAGTCTGCACAAGGCTGGGGTGGTTCACCCTGCCCTGTGTGATGTGTGTCCTGAGTGAGTGAATGCAGTGCCTGGCTGTCGGTTTGGAACCCCTGGCAGCATTTGGGGTTCCCAGGTGTCTGTGGAGGACGAGCCTTGGCACTGAGAGCAGAGACAAAGTGAGCAAAGAAAACTCCCCATGTGACTGGAGTGCGCTCAAGCTTGAATTTGACTTCTCCATGAGACATCTTGTATTTTACAGACAGGTAGAGTTGTCACTGACAGTGTCAGCAGTTGTTCCCTGTAGCCCGTGGGAATGTCTGAAGAGCCAAGGCACTGGTGTGGATTTTGCAGCAAGGCTTGGTGCCTTCCTGTTCGTGCCCTCTCAGTTTCTCCAGTCCTGCTCTCATGTATTCCAGTGGCAATCCTGGTGTCTTCCCTAGGCTTTAAACAGCTGTATCCCTGAATTTTAGCCCTTTCCCATCCCCAGTGTTTCACTGGTGGTTGTGTGGTTTTCTAACTCAAGACTTAAACCAGTATTTTTCTTCAGTGGTACTGCCTGTGACTTGCCTTGGCATTACTAATTCTTTGCCAAATAATTTATGCCTGTTGCTGTCCCTCCTGGAATAGTCCCACGTGTCTCATGAATGAGACCAGTGTCCATGTGCAATGTAAAACTATCTGCTACTGTGATCTTAACCAGTTTATGCAACACCCTTGCATAATGAGTAACAATTCATGTTTTTATTAAGCAGGAAAGGAATATGCCAGTGCTCTAAATGCAGTCTGTAACATCATGCTCAGGTGTTTACTTTGTTGTAGTTCCATGTGAAACAGACTCACAAGTCTTAAATAGAAAAAAAAGTTTGAATTTGCAGTAAAATAGACCCCTCTTTCTTTCAGAAGACAGCCAAACAGCTGCTGCAGTTGCAGAGAATGGCTGATGGAGCATTAAGTGTTTGCAGGCTGCTTTTACCATGCATTACAAAATGGTGACACTCAGAAATGTTAAGATGCAGAAACACTTCCCCCAAACCCCGGTTCTCATCCTGGAAGGTGCAGGTGTGAGGTTGTCACTGAGCTGTAGCTGAAAGGCAAGACATGGTCACTGGAAGGGGCTGCAGTAACCAGTGTGGTTCTCTTTTCCCTGTGCTCCCCCAGGATTCGGTCATGCCCTCCCAGGAACCTCGGATAGGTGAGAAAAACGACGACGTTGATCTCCCTTCGGAAGACGCCGATGGAAGTGAGTACTGTGCTGCACTGCCCTTCCTCTCTCCCTGCTGGGAGGCCCAGCTTTCACTCTTCCCCATTACAGGAAGAAAGCTACTTTCTCATCTTTCTGTTTGTCAGTCTTTAAGGTTATTTCTAAGGAAGGCCTTTGTAACCAAACTACCTTGGTTTCTTTTCCAGTTCCCTACATTCCTTCAAACCGGAAACATGACACCATTAAAGATGACTCTGAGGTATGGTTTTAAAACAGCTTTGTAGTACATATTTACCTTCTCCTAATCATTCAACTTTTTATAAAATAGCTGATTATTTGTCCTGGTTTTTTCTGCTACCTTTTGAAAAAGTTTGGGTTTTTTTCTGAATTTTTATTGAATTTTTTCAGATTTTTTTGTCACCCCACTCATGATCCAAGATACTTTTTTTTCTTTCTCCCTTTCATTTTTGCTGGAATAACAGTGATTTAGCAGAGGGTTTGACTTTATTGGCCCTTGCAACAAATGGTGGCTCTGACATTGCCTCGTGTGCTGTCCCTAATGGATGTGCACCCTTTGTGCCCCTCAGGCTGTTGGTTCAGTCTGATAATACATTAACTAACCAGCCCTCTGGGAGGTTTCATATAAATAATACCCAATAATTTATTGGCAGCTCCTGTGGAAATACAAGTAGAAAAACATATACTGGAACTCATTTTTTTCAGCTCTTTCATAGAAGGTCTGACACAATTTCTGCACATCAAGAATGTCTGAAAAATCCCAATATGCTTCATTTCTAAAGGGCTTTAAGACATTTCTTTTAAAAGGATCTGATATTCCCCTCTGAGCAAGGCTGCACCTTTTTCCTTTCCCTGCACTACAATGCCTGTCACTACCACTCCTCTCACCCTTGAGTAGTTCTGCTCTTGGGTGACTGCCTTGTTTTCAGTCATGTGTCTTTAGATATTATCTCAAATTCAGAGATGGAAGGGTATAAATTAAAAACACATCAGAGAGTTGTAACTGCTGCCCGCTGCTCAGGCTGTGTGTGCATGTTGAGGGTGCTCTTTGCTCACCTGCCCCAAGTTACCCCATTGTCCCACCTGGCTTTTGAGCAGCACTGAAACCACGTCAGGTCTCCTCCAGAGAGGAATTGGCATTCTGGGAGCCTTGCCTAGAACCTTTCAGCTTAGAGCAATCTCTCCTAATAGCAGTCAATCCTAGATCAGGATCCTTTATATAAATACTTGCCGTGGTTCCACAGAATGCTGATCTGTCTCCAAGTACAGTAGTGTGAGGTCAGATAAAAATAGGCCACTGAAGTGTGTCAGAGCCTTGGGTGGATGGGTAAAACCAGAATGTCCCCAGTACCTGCTGCACTCGTCTGGGTCAGCTGCTCCATCTGCAGTCCCACCTTCTCACAGCTAATTCCAGCAAGCAGTCAAATTATAAAATTTATCCTTTTTTTTTTTTTAAATAATGGATTTAAAAATAACGGTCCTGGAAGTGTAATATTTCCTGCAAGTTCTCACACTTGAGAAATTGAGATCTGCTCCATATGTTCCCAGGCACCTGTTAGAAATCTTCATTTTCAGTAAAACTGTAGAGAGCCAAACACAGAAACTGAAACCAAGGCAGGTATATTCGTTAGCAAATTAGTGTTCCCTTATCATCTTGGGTTTGGATAGCCTTCATTCATTTGTGCTGCAGTGCCTGTCAGAATTGAAAGATGCTCTCCACATAGAACAAAGGGAAATTGGACATGGCTGGAGGGTCAAGGATTCGAATCAAAGCCCGTTTCTCGAGGCATTGCCTTCTGCTTTCCAGGAGGGAATGTGAAAATGCTTCATGGGATGAACTAATGCCCTGAAAAACCAGGAACTGTTAGTAAGAGCAAAACCAACAGGAACCAAACACTTCTAAAAAAAAGTGTTGTAATCAGCATTCAGATCTGTGCCCAGGGCCGAGCAACCTCAGCAGATTCTGCCCAGTGCTGAAAGGTCTCTTTGCTTTAATAGTTACTTGCTATGGAAATGTTTTCTGTTTCCAGCATCTGTTTCTTTTTATACAGGATATCAAACCAGTCATCGATGGAATGGATGGAATTAAGATTTCTCAGGGGCTTGGACTCCAGGACTTTGATTTAATCCGAGTTATCGGCCGTGGAAGTTATGCCAAAGTTCTCCTGGTTCGGTTAAAAAAGAACGATCAGATCTATGCCATGAAAGTGGTGAAAAAGGAGCTGGTCCATGATGATGAGGTAAAAGTCTGTGTTAATTGCATTCTGTTACATGTTACAAAAGCTTAGGATGCTTTAATAGGAAACATTCAGCTGAGCAAGCAGTTCATGGTTCAGGCTTTCCTGTCAGAGTTTTCCTGACTTTGGAACTCATTTGTCACCAACTGTCTGCATGAAGCACCAGGAGGAAATCTGTGAGAAATCTCCCTTATCTTAATAACAATTAACAATTATTAATAGTCTTGGTAGCACTTACGTATTAAATATTCCAACCTGGACATTCTAATCTGTAAGTGGTGAGATAAATGGGGAATTTGTGCACTTAATTTGGAAAGAAAAGATGTTTTCCAAGGCAAAAGCATTGTCTGTGTGTCAGAAAAGGAGCTGAAAGTGTGTTCTTACAGGCCTGGTGGTGGAGCTTATGTGCAAGAGGCACAGTGCCCTGGGATGTTTTCTCCATGAGTTCAGAAATGCTGCTGCTGCCATTGGAGGTCTCTGGTTTTTCTGTTTGCCACAAAAATGTGCTGCATTTCTCAATTCTTTTCAAAATCCTGTTAAAATCTTTTTAATACAAGATCTCAAATGCACACATTTAGGAGAAAAAAATTCAGAAGAGGGAAAAAAACCCCCAAACCTCAACAACCCCTTCATCTTTTTCCTATAATATTCACACTTTTTTGAAAGTAGGATGCTCAGGGGAAAAAAGCCCCAAACACTGTTTTAAGTACTATTTGTGTTGGTAGTTTCAATCAGTCGCTCTGCCTGTCATGTTTGTCATTATTCAGAGGCTGGGATCAGTCCTCAAATCCTCTGGCTTGCTCATGTTTGATGTTTCTCTTTAAGAACAAAGATGAGAGTGCTGTGTGGTTTCTTCAGGTTTCCTTTTCCCCGTGTTTCCAAGAAGGCAGAGGCTGCAGTGCTGTTCCAGGGTGAGGCAGCAGCTTCTGAGAACCAGAGGTAGATGAGAAGAGGCTTTCTTGAACAGTGGCCCTCATAATTACACAGGAGATGGAGCTAATTGGCTTTTCTTTTCTCTGAGATAGGCTGCAGAATGAAACTGTGGGCACTGATAGGAAATTCTCTGAAATCTTGGAGTGCCTGAGAATATGGCAAGTAATGGGAATTTCACCTTGTAAGTGCTTCATGGGGAAAGAAAATCAATTACATAGCAAGTATCAGCATGTTTCAATTGGCTTGTGCTTTCCAGGGAATGGTTGATAGTGCAGACAAGTGAGACAGAAGCAAATCAAATACCTGGGCTTCTGCTGTGAAATTTTCTGGGCTGAATTTTGTTGACAGTGGTGCACTGGTACAGTACTAATGCATGAGCACACAAGTGCACTGATTAATTAATTACCTGGGGTTAATTTAAAGAGAAGATCATTCATAAAACTCCAAAAGAAGTGGACGTATTTATTGCCTTACTCGAAGTCGGACTTGTGGCTCTTGCTTGGATCCATTTTTACCCTTCCAGGGTGCTGTATTTTGTGGAGTGTTTGAACACAAAACCTTAACAGATTTATTTAGTTTGATAGTAACACTTCTTAGTTCCTTTGGGACTCCATTTTCACTGGCCATCCCTGCCAGGAAGGGCTGGTTTCTCACTCCCTGTGTTTATTGTCTCCACATTGGTTGGAGAGCTGGAAGTATCTGGAGATACCTGAAAACAGAGGATTTTTAGAACAGTTATATTTCTGGTTTACTGGCAGGGTGACACATGATCAGTGCACTGCAGAAGGAGTGAATTTCTACTACTAAAACTCTGTAGAGTTTGAATTGTGGATGGTTACATGGACTAAAGCTTAAGTGCTTTGTTATCAGGCATCTGAGTTTGCAGCACATTCAGGCTTGGGTAGGTTTTTATGATGTGGTTTTGCACTGGCTATTCAGGACTTTCTCTGGTGAAGGATTAAAGGTATCTGTGATGCTTTTAATGATTTTGGCTGGACCAACTAAGCAGGTTTTGGTAGTTTCATTGAATTAAATTTGAATTTCAGATGAGAAGATGAAGTTCAGTTTATTTGAACCTTTTAAAAACTGCAGATTCTCACTGCTTGTGTTACTGGCATGAGTTGCTTCAGCAGCTTTGGGGTCACTTATCTAAGAACTGAATTTATTTCCATGCAGCATAATGAGCAGTGTATCAAATATTGCAGATGTCTGATATTTGTAAGGGCTTAAATTCTGTGCAGAACTTTGTCCAATGGTTCAGAAACCTCTCAATGTGTAAGTGAATGACAATGTTTAATGACTTCCTCCAGGTTGCCAGGGGGTGTTGTCTTTCTGCAGAAGGTGTAACAATGCTGGTGTGTGTGAGACAGCACAGATGCTCAGTGTTTTCGGGAATACCCCCAGTGGTTATCCAGCAGGAGTTCTGATTGTTCAATTACTCTATTTCAGGATATTGATTGGGTACAGACAGAGAAACATGTGTTTGAACAGGCATCCAGTAACCCCTTCCTAGTTGGTTTGCATTCATGCTTTCAAACAACGAGTCGGTAAGAAAGATCTGCCATTCTTTTGTCTTGCTAGCCTTGGTTTGTGCTGCAGTGCTGCTCCCAGGGCTGTGGGGAGGAGCAGAGCTGTGCAGGGAGTCCCTGCCCAGCTATGGGGGCAGCTCAGTGTGGCGTGGACACGAGGGCAGGTCGTGGGGCAGGTGTGAAGGGAGAGCAGGAGCTGTGCTGCCCTCTGAGCACAGGCCAGGGAGCAGCTCCTGAGACCTGCTGAGCAGGGCCAGGTCAGGTCTCTGAGTTTGCTGCAGAGTGCCCTTGGAATCCATTAACTGTGTTATGTACTTTCAGATTGTTTCTTGTCATAGAGTATGTAAATGGGGGAGACCTCATGTTCCATATGCAACGGCAAAGGAAGCTCCCTGAAGAACATGCAAGGTATTTCCTGACCCATTGGAGTGCTTGTGGGGGTTTCATGTTTGAATACATAACAAAATGTGTGCCATTAAAAAAAAAAAAGAATGCAAGCTTGATTCTTGAGTTTGGAATGTCCTGCCCTGGGAAGAAACGTTAATATTATGTTTTGAAGGGTTTTTTGAAATAGAGCAAGCAGTGAAGTGGTAACAGTTATTCCTGTTTACTCCTCTTTATTGCTTCATATTTAGGTAATGCCTCTTTGATCTGTTGATAGGAGGTGCAACTTTTCTACTTAATTTGGTCTTATGTTGAATTAATACAGTGTTGGTAGGAAAAGATGAAAAACCCATTTTGCACCACCCTGCTCTACACAGAGTCTCACTGTCACTCTTTATAAGCTGAAAACACAGATCTTCCATCTCATACTCGGAATTTTCAGCAAAAGATAAAAGATAAAGAGCAAATATTTTCTTACTTAGTAGAATAAAAAAATAATTTCTCATAATTTAAAGAATGGTCTTATAAGAGATCAATGTCCTTATGAATAACCATGGCTTGGTTTTGTTATACTGTTGAAAGATAAAAGTCGACTGTAAAGTGTTTTTTGTAAGAACAGACATTTAAATTACACCAGCTTTTGTACCCCACCTTAATGCTAATATGAATCTTCTCCTTTTTAATTTCAGGTTTTATGCTGCTGAAATTTGTATAGCTCTAAACTTCCTCCATGAAAGAGGCATCATCTACAGAGATCTCAAACTGGACAATGTTCTCTTGGATGCAGAGGGCCACATCAAATTAACAGACTATGGCATGTGCAAGGTGGGACTTGCCTGGTGTTTTGTTGTCACTCTGTAGGTCTCTCTGCTGGTGGTGTTGAGTCAAGTGCTGCATCCATTTTATAAAGGACTTCCACATTGTTAACTGATTTTTTTTAAAATGTATCTGTAAATAGTGAGCAAAATGTTGTTACACACGTGTTGTGACTCAGTTTTAACCAACTGCTTTGCCCAGATAAGCTGTGGAGTCATAACCAGTTGTGATGCTATGGGTATTTTTTTTGTGAAAGGAGGCTCTTCAGACTCCCTCAGAACTTGGCTTTTTAAGTCTAATGAAGGGAAAATCTCAGTAAAGGAGGTCAGCTTTTAATTTGTGAACTGATTTCTGCATGTAGGAAGGTTTGGGCCCGGGTGACACTACAAGCACTTTCTGTGGGACACCAAATTACATTGCACCAGAGATCCTCAGAGGAGAAGAGTATGGTGAGTTTGGACTACTCAGCTTACCGTAACTTGAGCTGTAAGTTGTTTCAAATACAACCATTTTTAGATCTCTACATTTCTGTGCTATTATATATTGAGATCCCACAGGTTACCATCTGTAATCCCAGCTCAGAGAACTCGAACTCGCCCAGTGACAGTGTCAATGTAGTGACAGCACAGTGTGGGTACTCTGCAAACCCAGGCCATTAACCTTGCTTCCTGGGAGCATTAACAGCCCCTGATCTTGGTGCCTGTGGGAGGCACCCCTGGAGCTCTGGCTGCAGACTGTGTGTGTGTGTGTGTGCAGGGTTCAGTGTGGACTGGTGGCTCTGGGGATGATGATGATGATGATGATGATGATGGCTCTGTGTTGTGCAGGGTTCAGTGTGGACTGGTGGCTCTGGGGATGATGATGATGATGATGATGTCCTGTGTGTTGTGCAGGGTTCAGTGTGGACTGGTGGCTCTGGGTGTGCTGATGATGATGATGATGATGGCTCTGTGTCTGTGCAGGGTTCAGTGTGGACTGGTGGGCGCTGGGTGTGCTGATGTTCGAGATGATGGCGGGACGGTCCCCGTTCGACATCATCACTGACAATCCAGACATGAACACTGAAGATTACCTCTTCCAAGGTACAGCCCCTCGGGGGTTTTTGGCTGTTCTGGGGGGGAGAGGAGGAAAATCAGCACTTTGCATGGGCCGTTGGGCTTTGCTGTCCCAGTGTTACCCCACACTGCTGCACTGGGGGGTTGTGCAGCTGCCCACGCCTTAACAGGCAAACCCTTCTTTACACCAGTTACTATAACAGTCTGTCATGGGGTTTAATTCATATTAAATTAACTGCTGTTTAAAAACACCCTTTCCTATATACTGAGGGTTTTATTTCCTGTTTACACACAGGAGCAAAAGATAATGAAGTTAACAAGTCTCTTAGGAAGTCTTGAAATGTCAGTGTAACAGTGCCTTGAATTATTGTAGCTTTTTTTGTTTGCATTGCTTTAAATAATTACTTTATCTTCCCATTTTCCAACTGGTTCCACACTGAAGTAATAACAGTGTTTGTATTGAAGTCATGGTCAATGTCACAGACCAAAACCCGATGTTGCTGTTTTTTAACCTGTAACAGTTATTCTTGAGAAGCCAATCCGGATTCCAAGGTTTCTTTCTGTCAAGGCTTCCCATGTGTTAAAAGGATTTTTAAACAAGGTAAATAACATTCTCTTATTTTTAGCATCTGAGAGCTGGAAGTCAGAGCTTCCTGTTGAAAGTGATACAGTTAAGAAGTTAATCTGCTTACCATTAAGAAAATCTGTAAAACCTTGGTATCCTCCATGTTAAAAACCCCATTTCTTACTTGCAAATGTACTGAGGGAATTCCACAGCACGGACTTGATTTAAAAGCCTGCTCTTAGTTGGGAAAAAGATAACTGTAGGTTTGCTTATAAACTCTTTTCTGTAATACTTATTGCTCATTTAATTAAGCTGCTTGAAATCTGTAGAATCATTAATGGAGAAAAGGATATGAATTATACATTACTAAATAAATCTCTTATTTTGAGAATTTGTAAAGTATTGTTTAAAAATTAATTTTCCAAGTAACTTTTATTTAAAAAAAAAATAAAAAAAGAATGAGAATCCCCTGCTGGCCATGCTGTATTTATCCCAGCAGCAGTTTGCAGTCATGGCAGTGCTGGAGTTGTGCATGTGTGCTGTGGGGAAGGGTGCAGTGGCTCAGGGTGTGTAACAGGAGTGTGTTTCCCCAGGATCCCAAAGAAAGGCTTGGCTGTCAGCCCCAGACAGGATTTGCTGATATCAAGTCCCACACGTTTTTCCGCAGCATCGACTGGGACCTGGTAAGAAGCAGCACTTTGTTCTGTGCCAGGGAGCCCCTGCCCTGTGTCCCTGTGTGCACAGCAACACCCCCTGCACACAGGGCACTGAAGCTGCTCTGCTTTCCCTGGGGGTGGAGAGCCAAACTTCCCTTCATCACCACCATGGAAACAGCTTTGTTCCACCACCACAACTCTGCCTTTGCTTCCCAGCTCTGACAATGGGTTCGGCTGGTGGGGGTATCACTCCTAAAGTAGGAGTTTTAGACGACATGAAAATAAGAGTTGGGAAATACATTCAGGAGAAAATTTAAAAATATTTGGAAAGCTTTTTTGGTTTTTAGAATCTTGTACTCACCCCCTCCATTTCAAAGAAAAATTTTGACTTAAAAGCTTTTCCAACTCTTTTCAAGTTGAGGCAGAAGGAGAGGAGTCCAAGGCTGACTAAAAACTCCTTCTGTGCAGCTTGAGCTACATGGAAAAATAAATCCAGGGAAAGGGAACATGCAGAGCAGGAACATTTTTCCTGGTTTAGTCACCAGAGCTGAGTGTGTGTGCTCAGGATGGCTCAGGGCCGCTGAGTGCAATGCTGAGTGCAGCCCACCAGGTTAGGAGAGCACTGAAAGGGCTGAGTTACTGGGGGGTTTGTGCTTTCGGACGCAGAGCCCAAGTTGTGCTGGGCTCTGTTACCTGACCTGTGCCTCACCTTACCTGACACTCCTCTCCACTGGCACTTGGTGCAGGTGGGTTTGTTGTTCCATTCCATGTCCTGATGTTGCTTTCCCGTGGTATCTTTGTCAGCTGGAGAAGAAGCAGACGAGCCCTCCGTTCCAGCCGCAGATCACCGACGATTACGGCTTGGACAACTTCGACACGCAGTTCACCAGCGAGCCGGTGCAGCTCACCCCGGACGATGAGTATGTGCTGCTTCCCCCACCCCGTTACTGTGGCAGAGTCACTGCAGAGAGGCTGTGCTCGGCTCAGGACGTGGCTGTGTGACAGTAACCTTGCCCTGTCTGCACCCTGCCTGTCTTGCATAACTTGCACACTACTCTGATGAACTAAACCACTGCTTCCCTTTGTTTTTCAGAGATATCATAAAGCGAATAGATCAGTCAGAATTTGAAGGATTTGAATATATTAATCCATTGTTGCTGTCAACAGAAGAAACAGTATGAAGGGCTGAGCAGGTTGGGGACAGTGTGACTGCCATTAATTTATCCTTAACTCCAGTATATGCATGCGAGGCTGGGACTGCTCACTCGGGATGGAGACCAATGACCTAAAAACAAATCTGCTGCTGCAAATCAAAGAAGAGAATAAGGCTTTTGGTGGGTGTCCTCTGCCACTTAGTGATTCCTGAGTTCTGGGCACTGACACAACTGGCTTCATTAATGAAGGAATTTGCATTTTGTGCCTGTTTCATGAAGGATTCAAACGTTCATTGCATCCCTGCAAAAGGAGATCATGAGAAACTTTGAGATCCACACACTTTCTACAAACATTTGATGCAATGAGCTCCCAGTTGAAGAGTATTCCAGTGTAACATCCTGAAGAATAAAATATATTACAGTGGTGTTGAAGCTTATTTTTGATGCCTTTTTTCACAAGTGGTACCTGTCTAAACGTCTCAGATATATTTAAAAGGAGTTGTGTTTTATTAGCAATCAAAACATAAATTTGGGTACAAGTTTTAAGTGCCTAAATGGATAAACTGCATTGAAGGATTATTGCATATTTGGAACGTTCTTACACCTGGTAAGTTCTGCTTGTTAATATTAAGTGACCATTTCCATCTGAAACATACAGTTCACAGCTGCAGCCTGAGGTTTAGTTGCATTTTTACAGAATTCGGAATGCAGAGTGACTCCGTGAGATTAATTCCAAATCAGAATTTACAGTATCAATTTCAAAATCTGTTGTCTTAAACTCCAAATTTACCAAAATGTAGAGATTGAAGAAAACTAAATTTGCACACACAGGATTTCTGAACATACTTAAGCAGTGCCTACACCTACAATGATGTTGTGTTGTATATTAGATTTTTGAAAAGTATTTTTATCAACAATACAGATATTCAGAAGTAGAGCAAAAGCATAATAGAGCATAGCCTTAAAGTTTAAGTAGTAAATCTAGAATAACCATAAGATAAAATCCATTTTCCTGATAAAGCACACCTCCTACTGATCCAAACTGTCTGCTTTCCTCAGTGTCCATTAACAACTAATCATTCTGCGCCACAGAGCGGGATGTTCCGGGGACAGAGTTCACACCAGAGTAGTAAAGTTCTTTAATGGAAGAAAAACAAAGAAATTGGAGACAGCAGAAGGCAACTGTGAGGTCCCCTCTGGGGGAAGGGGTGTGGGCAGAGGGCTGAGCTGGGGAGGCTCCGCAGGGCTGGGCCGGGTTTGGGGGGTTGGACAGACAGGAGGAGGAACAGTGTGAGGGGAGGAAGGTGAAGGAGAAGCCTGTGCTGTGGCACCTGCCTGCTGTGGCGAGGGCAGGAGCAATTGGGACACTTCCACTTTGTTTCCATTAACCTCTGGTTTTCTCAGGGTACAGCATTGCATTCGGTGCTGAACATGACATCTTTGGGATTCACATCCAAGTCATGAGGTGCTAGGACCAGACTGCCAAAACATTGTTTGAAGTAATTAATCACTGATTAACAATCTCTGGTTTGTATCCCCTCATTAGCCACAATTATGCAGACCTGTGGTTGTTGAGTTCTAGGAATCCCATTCAGGTTTCAGTTGGGGGTTTCTCTGTTGGACTGTAGCTTTTCATACTAAGCAAGATGTGTTTTAATCAGCACTAAATAATTTAACTAGTAAGAAGTACTTGCCTCAAATGCCTGGACTTTAGATACTTTATTATCTACTAAAGGCAACATTACCTTTTAAATGTAATCTGACATTTTTTTAATTACTCCCTTTCCCCCTTCTCCCTCTTATTTTATTTACCCTGAATAACTTTTCTTTCAGTGTTTTCAACTCCCCTGGTACTAAAGGTGATCAGGAGTGATCAGAGTGACTGCAGGCAGCTCATGAGTGGAAATGTGACAGGTTAAGCTGTCCTTTGACATGCCAGGGCATGGAACTTTAAACTGGAAATATTAAGAAATGTGGGTTGGGGGTTTTTTTAACCTTTTTTTCTAGGTTTCAGAACATTTTGGGAGGGAGGGAAGGAAGAACAGGAAGACACATTTTGCTAAACAAACATTGTAAAGAGTACTTGATTTTTATTTAAGAATTTACAGGCATTTACAATGTTGCTGTGTTGCCAAATAGTTTGCTGGGTACAAGTTTGGTTGCTCATGTGCAAGTGTTTGAATAATGTTCTGTTCATGATGAAGGGGAAATTTTTTATATAAAGTACTTGTTTTATAAATAAAAGAAAATGAAGGATGTAATTAAATGTGTGGTTTGGAAAAAAAAATCCTAATATATTACAAATGGATCTGGTAATGATATATAGTTGTCTTATTTGAAATAGTAAATGAAATTCTAGCTAATTTAATGATTGTAAAACAGTAAATATGTTCTTGTAGTTTTGTATGATTAATTAGTTGGGATCTTTGCTGACCAGTTTTAATTGTGCAGAAGATGGTTATACTAATCCATAACAGCTGAGATCATTTATATTCTTGCACATCTATTAAAGACTTTAATGAAAAAGTGAACAGACTGTTATTATTTATCAGTGAACTGGGCCATGTCTGAAAGAGGCCCCATGGAATGGAATCCAGAGGAGCCTTCCTGTCTATCCTGCATCCTGGGTTTGTGCTCTGCTGGGATTCAGGTACAGCACAAACCCAGGATGCAGGACAAACAGAGCAGCAGCTCAGCTACTTTACCTGTATTGGAGTTACTGAGTTACTGCTTTGTGATCCAAAAAGTTGAACCCAGGATGTGCTTCCTTGACACTTTTTTTCCTTTTCCCTGGAGAAAGGTTCATCCTTGGCCTTGTTCCTCTGCTCTCCATCCTCCTGGATTTTACCACAGCACGTCATCTGCACTCTCAGACAAGCACCTGGCCAGGTGCCCGTCGATGTCCAGCTGGGAGAGCCTGCAAACACAGGGTGTGTGCAGTGAGAAACACTCACAGCCCTTTACTGACACTTCCTTACCCTCCCTCTCACACGTGTCCTTAGTAGGGGGTCACTCCTGTGCCCAGCAGAGCTGCAATTCCCTGGAAAGCTGCCCTTGCTGGTACCTGCTGCCAGTTTTAAGGGTTAGAGGACCTGCCCAAAAGCACTTTTGCAGCATCTCTGGCAGCCTAAGTACTCTGACGTGGGGCAGCACAAATCCTGTTGTAGAGCAGGTACTCAACACATGAATGGATTAAAGCAGGTAATTCTGACAGGTAAAAAGAACTGTGCAGTAGAAGTTTTGTCTGTTTTCATTATTTTGTAAAGGGGAAATGCATCCAGAACCAGGTGGGGCTTTGTTTACCGGGAAGTTACAAAAACACCCACCAGAAGCAAAACCAAAACACACAAAACCCCAACCAACTTACGTTCCAGTGAACTGCATCAGACACATGGGACAGCTGTCAAGAGCTGAAGATCCTCCACTCTGCTTTTCCAGCCCCTCCTCGCAGCTCCTGGTCCCAGGAATGCTCCCTCGAGGCTCCTCTGCAGGCACAGCTCTGTCCTCCCCAGCTGGAACCTTCCCCTCCTGTGACCGGAGCTCTTTCTTCCCCCTCTCTCTCCCGTCTGCCCCCCTGCCCTGCACAGCCCCTGTGAGGAGCTGCTGAGGGCTGGCAGCTCTTACAGAGCCTGGTGCCAAGGGCTGTGCAGATCTCCTGTGTCCAGGGAGTTCAGGTGGCTCAGGATTCACTCCCAGCTTGGAAATGCCTTTTGTGCCCTCCCCAGCTGCAGGCTTGCCTTGATCTGCACTGGTCCCCCTGCAGGTTTCCTCAGCTGTGGATGATAAACAGGGAAGTTGCTCTGCTTGGTCCCATCCTGTATGTGACTCGTTGCTCTGGCTCTGGGAGCTGAAATCCTTGGGGTTCAGACACTGCTCTGTGTGAAAAGGTGGGAATGGCACCCACGGAAAGTCTCTCATTCCAGCTGTGAAGACTTCCTGGTGTCCTGGACTCTCCTCCTCAGCACCCTACAACACACAGAGCATCAAACAGATGCAGCTCAATCAGTACATGGAGTGAACCCACTGCAAATACTGAGAAGGCTGAGCTACAGTGAAGAGAAGAACATTTGATTTCCATCCCTCTCCAGCGCCCATAAAGCAATCAAGAGCTTCCTGGAGCTGATGGAATACGTGTCTTCCCTTAATGTTTCTAAACAGATACAGTGGGGACTCAGTGTGTTCCAGAGAGACTAAGGATGAAAACAACCACCCCTGAAACAAAAAGTGCTTTATAAGGACTGATTTTGGTGTCCTGGCCTTGCCCAACACTATGGGGGCAACGTCAGGGTGGTTCCTGTGTCATTAACTCTGTTACAGTCTGCCTTTCCCACTTGCATTCCTTGGGAAGATCCTGGTGCTCGTGGCAGTCTCCATCCTTCCACAGGCCCCTCTTCCCAGCGAAAGGATACAGCACGCTACCTTTTCCAAGAACTCCGGGAGACTGGGCACTGTGTCCCGGTTTGCGCAGTGTAGATCCTGACTGATGTCTTTCAGTAACAAAATCCAGGTTTTTTCACACTCATTTAAGTCTTCCTTTTCAAACCAGGGACATCTCTCAGTCGACGTCCTGGAAAGACAGACACGGGGGTTTGAGGGTGGGAGAGAGGGAAGAAAACACCCTGCATTGGTATTAGTTTGTTAATTAGTTTGCCTCTTTTCTCCTTGTAACAAATGAGCTGTGGATAGTTATTACTGCCTTCACTTCCAAGTGAAACAGTGCAGTGCAGATACTGGGGTTTTTTTCTCAGATACTGAACTTGACACCTGCTGAGCACAGAAATCATGGAAATGTTTGCACTGAGGGTGGCAATTGCATTGGTTCCTACGTATTCCTGGCCATTCCCATACTGCCATTTGAAATTCTCTTTCCAAACAACTTCACTTAATGGATCCTAGGAAAGCTTTAGAAAGTTTAACTACAAGCATTAAAAGGGTTTTATACGAGTAATGCCATAGAAAGACAATTCCAAAGAGAAGGATGGATTGTTAATGTCACAATGCTATTTCCAGTGTTCCTGCTTCTTCCTGATGTTTTTTCTCGGATCAGTGTGCAGGACTGGAGCTGCACTGAGAAGAAATTAGAAACTACAAGCCCTCGAAGAGCAGAGGGATGAACTCCCACAGCCTCTGTGGAGGGGACATGGTGTGGGCTTCAAACAAGAACCCAACCCCTCACTGCCTTCAGTCTTCGGGCCCAGCGTGCTTTATGCTGCAGCTTTGTGGCTATTTTTAAAGGCGCTACAGGGGGTGTTTTGTGAAATAACCTTTAGCACAGTCAGTAACGAGACCCTGATCTGAGCGCTGCGGGTCGAGGGGGCCGCGCAGGCCCGGCCCGAGCGAGGCGCTCCAGGCTCGGGAGCCGATCCGATCCCGTCCGATGGCCTCGGAGCCGATCCGATCCCGTCCGATGGCCTCGGAGCCGATCTGATCCCATCCGATCCCCCCGGTGTTTGCTGACCCGGTCCGGTCCGATCCCCCCCCACTCACGGGCGGCGCGGGAGGGTCTCGGGCCGGGCGGGCGGCGCCGCTCGGGGCTTCAGGCGCAGCTTGGCCGCTCCTTCCTCCCCCATGGCCGGGGCTCCCCGCGCCTCGCCGGCGGACGGCGCTGCGGGCGGAGAGGTCTCGTCCTCCCTCCTCCTGGGCCGCCGCCACGGCCGCCGCTCTCCGCCCTCAGAGCCGCCCTGACGGCGCGGGGCGGGGCGGCTCTGAGGGCGCCCTGAGGGGAGCTCGCCAGCCCGCCCGCCCGCAGCCCCGTCTCACCGGGGGCCGGTCTGCCTCGGAGACAGCTCTTATTACGCTGGTTTTGCCCCCGCAGTCGCTGCGTTCGCAGCGGTTCGGTGTGCTCGGGGCCGCGGGGTCGGGGCGCCGCAGCCCCCGGCGCTGAGGGGACAAGATGGCGGCGGGACCCGCCATGGCCCCGCCGGGCCCGGAGCTGCCGCTGCCCACACAAATAACACAGATCGGCCGCCTCGCTGGCCTGGCTTATCTCTCAGGAAACAATCTGAAGTGATGCGGTCTGACGTTGCTGGTGGGAATGTCGCTGGGTGACTCGAAATAAAGAGCGTGTTGGGTTCAAACGCTCATCTGGCCTTCTCAGAAACGCGTCAGAGAAACGGTGACACGCACTTCATCCTCCAGCAGTAGATGAAAGAATCACAAAGTGACTCTGCTTTTTAAATCCTTCATAGTCGATATGAGAATAACTGTGCAAGAAAATAAAAAATCCTGTTTGATAACAGGTGTTTAGGAGGGAGGGTGGGGTACAAAGCGCTCTTCTCCATAAAACTGATTTATTATTGGTAAAAAATGAATCCAAGTTCACATTCCTTTTCTGCAGCTGAATTTGTGCCCCGCTGGGTGTCTGTGGACTGTTTCATCCTTGAATTCTTCAGAGTGAAAAGGAGGCATCAATACTGACAGTACTGCAGTCACACCAGTGAATTACCGTGTTGATCACAGGGCCCAGCGAAAAGTTATGAACTTTAACGGTTTGACCTGACTTAAAACACATTTGAGATCTGAACCTTGAAAGTGGCCTTTGGGTGTCAGAGTTCGAGATTCACATTCCACCTGGACTGGTAGATTGAACCCGAGCAGTGACAGCCCTAGCCAGGCACATCCCGTGGTTTTCCAGCTGAAGATGATCCAGTCAGTGCATCCCGAGATCTGGGAGGCTCAGCCCAGCTTTCACCTTTCCTGTGTTAACTCAGGTACTTCGTGTTTCTGTGAGTCCATCATATCTTTGACTCTATGTAATAACTGATTTCTTAACATTATAGGAGCATTAATGGGTTTCCTTTTTGTGTAAGAGTGAGGATAAAGATGTTGGAAGTGGGAAGTGTTTGCTTACTGCTGGGATTTGTGTCAGCTTCTACAACAGACAGCCCAGCTGAAAAATCAAAATAATAACAAATAGTCACAGTAGAGTGCCAGCATTTCAGCTGTGTGATGGGCAGACTAAAATGAGAATGAGAATGGGAAAGAAATGACGGTGGAAAAGCCAATTGCTGTCACACAGACTGACATTTTCCCACTTTAATATCTGTTACAGCTCCTGCAGTGCCAAGGGAACACCAGGACAGTCACAGTGTTCTGCCTGTCGCTTTTGCTGCCATTTAGAAGCTGCTCCCAGTGTGTGAAACGAGATTCCAGGAAATAGGTCCTCCCCTCCTCCTTTGTCGGGAAGGGCGTTCTCCCAAAAGTTGCAGGTGGAACAAGGTAAGCTGAACAGGGGAAGGGGTGAGTTTGGATCTGAGGGTGTTGGGCCTGCTGTGGAGAGGAAGGTGATGGCAGCAGAGACAGAGCAAAGAACGGCAAGAGGAAGTGAGTGTAAATAAAGCAAAAGTGGAGATTGGAGAGGGGATCAGCCATGGGAGTGGTGGGAAA
>JAWWLV010000061.1:4974589-4987829 GCA_035041135.1 Platyrinchus mystaceus | reverse complement strand
GGCTGTTGAGAAAATAACTGTGACACTAATGCAGGTTACTGGATTTCATATTAAGTGTGCAGAACGAGAATGGAGGAATCCCTGGTTTTAGAGTATCCCTGTGGAGCCCAAATTTCCCCACCAGCCTGGCTTTTGTCTATTGGATTATGCATACATCCACCAGTGGCTCTGTCCAGGGCCAGCTGCAGCGGCTCCTCAAGGTTTGCCGTGCCATGCTGAGCCAGACGGTTAAAGCACATTTTTTTTTTTTAGGTGTCTCTTGTTTTTCTTTCAGTCTGAGCTGCCTTTAGATCCCAGAATCCCTGGTGTGTGGGTGGGAGGCTGCCTTGGCATCTGGCAGCGGTCCTGCTCCATGGGCAGCAGTGCCACAGGCCTGGAGGACTCGCAGACACCGGGGTGTCTGTCTGGCTCCTGGCGATGGTGCAACTGGCTGGGGATGAGCAGCTCCCTCCCGCTCCTTCCCCCGGTGCAAGGGGAAAACAAACTCCTGCTGCAGCTTTGCTGGTTGGATTCTGCCCCACTGCCAGAGGTTCCCCAGCTTGGCTTTGGGTTTCTGTGTCTGCAGTGGAAAGGCAATGCACAAGCCTGGAAAAGAGAAGTGATGTTTGAAGCCCACCTCGAATGTTTAGTAAAATTCTGAATTACCTGGCCAGGTACCTGTTTAAAGGGGCAGACATACACTCTGACTGAAGTAGAGTTTTTGTTTCTAAAAAAATGCAGCAAAAATACCCAGGCAAGCACAAGGATTTTTAAAATTCCACAGCTAGCCTAGGAGGCCTAGAGAGCCCATTGGACTGGATTGAGGAGCAGAGCCCCACTCCTCAAGTCCCAGTTTCTGTCCTGCCCCCGGCTCATCCTTGTCCTCACCCCTCCTTTTCCTCCCCGGAGTGTCAGGACGCTGTGACAAAGCTGGGCTGTAATGAGGCACATTATCCCCGTGGCTGGAGGTGGATGTGTTTTTAATGGCTTGTCTATTCTCTGTCAGTCATGTGCCGAGATGGAATGGTGGCATAGATGAACATGGATGTGAGAGGAGAACACGGCTCTCCAAGTGGAGACATTTTTCATGTTGGAAAAGGAATTTTCTAGGGCATGCTTCATTTGGGAAGCAGAATTAAGAAATTTCCACATTCTTGCTCCAGAAGGGTCCTGTGTCCTTGGCTTGGTCATTTCCAGAGTCTAATTCAAATGAATGTTAGTAGTGGAGTGCTTTCCTTTTTTACAAGGCTTTTTGGGTGTTCTCTTCAGTTGTGTGATTTATGCAACACCCCAGGTGAGGTTGCAGATGGAGAACAAGAAAAATATTATTAAATCTTGACTTTGCCTCAGTTTTTTTGGTGACCTTTTCATAGATCCCAGTTCAGAATATGAGAAGCATCCTTCTCCCACCCTCGAAATGTGCATGGAGTGCAGCACTCCTTGCAGAGGGAGTTCAACACACCTGGTAGTGAATGCCAAAGATTCTGTAAGGAAATGGTGGCCATCTATTTCTTGGAAAATTTTGCCATAAATCCATCACCATAAAACGTTAAGTCTCCTGCACAGATTTATTTGGAAGGTGGCAAAGAGTCTGGTGGGGAGGAACAGAGGGGTAAGTGTGTGCTCGGATGATGGGATACAGAAAACAGAACATTTTATCACATCCTGGGCAGAACTGGGCTTAAGTTTCAAGGCTGCTGAACTGGCCTCAGGGCTCCTATTATTTCAGTGCAGTCCTGAGGAGACCCTGACAGTGCTGGCAGAGTTTTGTATGCTTATCCTTCCTTTTCCTGAAGTCTTTTTCCACTGGGCTCAGCCAGCGGATATCATATGCTAAGGTCATTTGTGTTGTAGCAGTGCGTGCAGATAATTACGGGGAGATTTAATCAGGCTCCAGGATTGGGAGGCTGTGGCCAGGGGCAAGGAACGGAGTAAAGTTGAGGTGCTGAGTGAGGAAACGACAGGATGGTCCAAATCTGTGTGTTTGTTGAATTCCTGGGGGTGTGTGTGGGTTCTGTGGGGCTCTGGCTCTGGCTGTCTCCGGGGATGAAAGGGTGAAGCACATGTGTCTTTGTGGTGGGCTTCCTTTCTGATGTAGATCTTTGCTTTGTTCTGTTTTATACCGAGGTGTTGGTGTGCATGGTGTGCCATAAGCTGCTGTGTCAGATTTTGGGGTTTCTGCTCTCAGGAGTGGCCTTTTTTGTCAGTTTTTTAAATTCCTTTCTTCCTCTGTGTGTAGACACGTTGCTTTGTGTGTTGTGTCTCCGTGGGGCTCTGGTAGGATTTAGGTAGCATGGGATGCATATGACCATTTTTATGGCTGCTCAAGCAGCAGTGAGTTTTCTGACCTTTTCGTGTGTCTTCATGAGGTTTCTGTGATGAGCTCTGTAGATTTCTGCCAGCACAGCTCTGCCTTTTAAGGGTCTGACTTAAATGGAGGAGCTGGGTTGGCACAAGCCCCTGTTGCAGATTCAGCGTAGTGGCAAAACTGCCTTTTTTCCTCTCTCTCTCTCTCTGTTTTTTTTTCCCCTTTTTTCCTTGGTGTGGTTTTAAAGCTTTGCTACAAGGCGTAGCTTTTCCTAGATGTTTCATTCCCGATGCATATTTCTGTATGCATCAAGTATCTGCTGTGCAGATCCATCCATCTGTACTGGGAGGGGGATGTGTGGATGGAGGTATCTCATCTCTCGGTCAGCTGGGTTGGTTGAACAACTCCTGTTGCCTGGTCTTGCCACTTGCAGAAGCTTTTTTCTAGGTCTGTGTGAAGTCAGCAAAGGGTCTTAACCAAAAACTGGAGGGAGTTGTGACAGCTGGAGTCTCCACTACAGCAGGAACCATAGAGGCCTCAATTGCTTTTCATACCTTCTTCTTGGATTTTGATTTTTATGTCCTCCCTATTTGTGCTTGGATGACTGATTGACCTCCCATAAGGTCTTTCACCTTCCTGCCACTTCCCAAAGCTCTTTCATGTCTTGAGCCACATGATAATTTCTCCATTTGACTTATTTTGTGTCCTTCACTGGGTTTTCCACCTTCCTGCATGCTCATGCAGGTGTTCTTCTGCTCTGCTTTCTCTCTGGTCCTTCAGTCTCCCTGGACCAGCGTGGCCTTTACTCATGTGGGTGTCCTGTCTCCCTACCTGCCTCTCATTTCATCCCCTGTTACTGGTGTGGAGCACAACCACTCCATTCTGGGGTATTTCTAGAAATCTAAAATGTGAATAACTTGACAGGGTTGCAAAACAGGGTCCTAGAAAATCACCGTCAGTGCCAAAGCCTTTTTGTTGAGCTCAGTAGCTGGTGCTTGGTGAGTGTTTTGTTGGGGGGTGGGTCTGGCCTTGGTGTGTCCCTCCTGTGTGACAGCTCTTTGCTGGCCTAACATCAGGATGCTGCCCTGGCCATGAGTTAGCTCAGACACAGCCCTGAAGGCTTTGCTGGCTGCTGTTCCCAGAGGAGCAGGGTGGGTTTGACTCTGTGTCTGTTGGACCCCTTTCTCCGCCGGCCGCGGGTTGAGCTGTGCCGGCCGGTGGCACCCGCAGCACCCCGGGCAGAGCTGTGTGCGGGCAGGGCCCGGGCAGGGGAGCTGTCCCTGCTCACGGGCAGCACACCCACACTGCTGCAGCGCCTGTTCCCACGGTTCCAGTCCCAGCAGCACTTCTATGAAGTAGCTGGAAGCCAGGAGCAGCACTGGGTACTGACACACAAATGAGCACAGGAGGCCTCCCACTTTATTTCACAACCCGGCGCTGCCACGACACGCAGCTCGCTCAGCTGGAGGAAGGTTTAGCCAGGTCAAGTGTGCAGCTGAATCAAAGGACCAAAATTGCTGCCGGTGGAAAAGCGCAGCGGAGGGAGGCTGTGGGCTTTTAGGTGCTGCCCAGTGGTTGCTGAGCTGTGCTTTATGGCCACCTGAAGGGCTGCAGGAGTAGAGCTGGGATGTGTATCTCGTCCTGAAGTCCTGCCTCCTGGCAGTAGTAATCTTTATTTGTTAATAGGATCTGTCCTGTGGTAGGTGTAGCAGAGAGATTCTGAGTTTATTCACTGGCAGTGGTGTTCAGATTGCAGGATGGGTTTAATGGATTTATTCTTCTTGGTACAAAGCCACTTGATAAATATTCGTTGAAAATTTTTGCCCAAGGACTGAGGGTTCAGTTGTTTTCCCATGGAGTATTGAAGTCATCTGTTCTCTTACCCCATGTTCAAGAATTACTTTAGAGATTCTCCAGCAAAAATTTTCGAGTCCCTAAAGCAAAGATGCTGATGTGTTGGGGCTGTAGTTTAGTTCAGAAGCCTTTCACAACATGAAAGTTGAACTTCAAAAGCGATACGACGCTGAAATGAAATCCCGCGTACCCGAGGAGGTGTCAGTGGTAGAGCAAACATCAGCATTTTTTCCCAAGCGTGCAAACAGTCCTACAGATGTTGTAGGTTGAGAACAAAGCAGCAGGTACGTGCATGTGTGTTGGACAGAGAGTGTGCCGCACATGATCTAATGGTGTTGAGTTAACCACTGCTCTCTGTTGCTCCAGAACAGTTCCTGAGTTCCTCAAGTCAGTTCTCTTACATTAGGGAGGGAATTATATGCAATCTCTGCTTTTGAAAATCACTGCCTAAAATATTTAAAGCTCTGCCTCTCCCTCCATTGTCTGGCTGCCTCCCTTGCCTCTCCATTTCTGTGGTTTCGGGCTTGGCCGTGTGTTCTGCCCAAACAGTAGCAGGCTTTGAAGCCGCGTGTAAACACAGTTGGTTTTTTGGATGTGTGGGGAGCCCGACACCTGGGCCCTGCCAGGCCCTGGGCCCGGTTATCTCGGGGCTGGCTGACCCACCGGGCTGTGTTTGCACTTGCTGAGAGGCGCGTTGGGATCCGTGTTGTCGGAGCATCTGGAGGCGTCTGCGCGAGCGTGTCGGGGCAGCGCAGCGGGCGCAGCCCTGAGCCTCGCTCCTTATCTGCACCTTCCTGCAGCACTGCCAGGCTCTGGGGCACAGCCAGGGGGGAGCCCAGCAGGGCTCGGCTGTCTGAAGGGCTGCACTGTCCGTGCTCACTGAAAACTCAGTTATTTCCCCTCTCTCCAGGGGTCTGGGTTGAGGGAGTGAGGAGTGGGCTGGTACTGGGGGTGACTGGGGATGGAACTCACAGTGCTGGCTCAGCTGGCCAGACTGCTTTGCTGTGACAGCAAGAACTGTCTGCATGTGCCCATTCTTAGACACAGAAGTTTTTAAAAGTTTGGTTCGATGTGCTTGTCTTGCTTTGCTTTGTTTTTAAAGCACACTTTGGACTTGACACTCTAATTCCTATTGAGAGGGAAGTGCCATGGAGCAGTTGCACTAAATCCAACAAGGGTTCTTGGAAAGAAAGTAGAGCTTAGGCAAAAGTGATTTGGAGTGGATTGTGGAGAATCTATTGATAGAATCCTGTCAATTACCAGGCTGATCTATTTTGGCTGAGTGGCCATAGAGCACTTAATTCAAATTGATCTTCACATACAGGAAGCATTACTTTAAAATGTAGTAACGTAGCATGTCTTTGTTTTGAATCTGTCAGTTAGAGTATGTGTGTTAATGACACATTTTATTAGATAATATCTACTTTGTTTGCATAAGTTGTATGAATCTGGGTAATGCGTAATATAAATTAATAAATCACCAATTTTTTAATGCTATTTCACTCTCTCTGTCTCTAGTATAGGCAGTTTGTGTTCTTGGAAAACAATTTCAGAGAAGCAAGTTTGCTCTCAAAGATGTGCTCTGGTCCCTTACCTTCCCTGTCTTCACTTGGTGTAGTCTTGGATGTCTTACATTTCATTGCCAGTGATTCAGACTGGGATCATGGCTGCAATCACCTGCTCCTGGATCTTCTGGAACACACGAGGTTAATCCCAGGGTTTGGGGCCGGTTCTACAGCTCTCACTCGAGCAATCAGCCAGTAGTAATTGGAACCAGTTCACCCACAAACCACAGCACTCGTGTGTGTCAGGCCTGTGTGTTCACTGGCACCAGGGACCAGGGGCAGATCCCGAACCAGAACGAGCCAGTGTTGAGGCAAAGGGGCTTCGTGGAGTTTATGGCCTGACCTGGAATTTACAGGACCAGGCTCAGTCTGAGAACCTGCAGTTCTGCTGCTGCAGTGTTTCATTGTGCTCATTAGCAGGGATTAATAACCAAGACCTTTGGTGCTGTGATCCCGGCAGATCTCAGAGTGGGGTTGCAACATGGGAAAGCAACAGTTTCTCCAGCTGGGAGCTGCACTCAGACCCAGAGGGTTTTGCCTGCTGGTCACTGTATACAAGACTGGCTTTGAAGGTTGTGGTACAGGTCTAACAGGGTCAGTTCTTTCCTTCCTGTATTTAGGATCTGTCCATTTATTTTTTACTTGTATTTTTTTTACCAGTGAGGAAATATGTCTGAAGTTGGGATAAAGGCCAGCCTTTTTTTCCTGATACAAATTCAAGGCCCATAAACTTGGCCTCGGAGCCGTGTCGGGTGCAGGTGTTGAGTGTGTTGGGCAGTCCTGGCTGAGAGGGACTCTGCCCTGAGAGGATGAATGGCGGTGCTTTGACTTCTGGTTGGGTGAGGTGACAAAAGCACTGGCACTAATTGGAGCTCTGATGCTGTCGGAGTGTGACGGACAGAGCTCTTCTGGAAGCCAGCGGGAATTCCCGTGTGTGGAGCTCTTATCAGCTCCATCTAGGATTTGGTTGCTATCACAGAAAACTGGGCTTCTCCGAGCAGTGGATGCATATTCAACACAGCCTGATAAGCTGCACAGTCATATGTTCTGTGAAGTGAGACAGGTCCTGCCACCCTGGTGTTAGGCAGCCTTTCCTTGTTCTAACAGTCCTGTTTAAAGAGTCAGGCAAAATGCATGTGAGGCTTGAGGCTGTGTGTGTGTGTGAAAATTGCAGCATCATTCTCTATGCTGGAGGTAAACAGCAAAGGGGCTAATCAATAACTTGGGTTCTGGCTTTGTTGTTCATTGATTTATGTATGGTTACCTTTGCACACGCTTTGTAGAAAATGTGACTTTCGTGTTTGGTTTTCTGTTGGTTTTTTTTTTGGAAAAAAGAAATGGAAGCAGTTTCTCTTTTGGTGTGAGAATCAGTGGCACTGGGAGCACAAGGACTGCTTAGGCTCCAAGGATTAAAAGACCAGCAGCAACATTAACAAAATTAGGTCCAGCCTAGTGTTTGCCTTTCCTGGGGAGGGTTTCAGTGAGGGATTCGGGGGGACCCTGTGCTTTGTTCTTCACCCGCCTCCAGTCAGTGGTATCGTTTCAGAGAATAAGGTCATTGACTTGGATTGCTTCTTGGTTTCTCAACCCTTTTCACCAGCCAGTTTGTGTAATGTCTGTCTGAAACATTGAGTAAGGGCATTGAAATAGCAGACAGGATATCAAGTGTTCGGAAGTCTGGGTTAAGTATAACAGACAGTTCTGGCTGGTGAAAGGGGAGCAGCCCCTGGAGCTCCGTCTCTGTGGAAACAGCACACTCGGGGCTCTGCAGCCCTGTTCCAGCTCTTCCCCTCTCTTCCCTCCACACCCAGATAATTAATCGTGTGTGGGTGCACCTCTTTTCTAGAGATGTCTTCCTCGTTTCTTAGTGGCACAGAATTGTATGTAATAATGTCTCTTTCTAAGGATTACATAAGTTGAAGATGATTTCTCCACTGGGAGAATTATGCAAGTTTAAACTGAAATGTATTTAGAAAGCTTTTATGTGTGTGTTTTCTGACTCGCAATGCAGAGGGTGATTTATTTGCATTCTTAATTGAATAACATCTGTTAGGGTTGGAAGAAAAACCATTTCATGTGTTTTCACTGCCATATCCTGCATTTCCATGGAGCCCTTTACCCACATTACCTGTGTTCCAGGGGCTGGTTCTGCCTGCCCAGGTACATCAGCTGGGCACTCAGTCCTGGGCTCTGCTGCACTGCTGATGCACATCTGCAGTGGTGTTCTCTTTGAATTATCAGATGTCACAGAATCACCGGGGTTGGAAAAGACCTCCCAGGTCATGGAGTCCAACCTGTGACCCATCCCCACCCTGTCACCCAGCCCGGAGCATTAAGGGCTATGGAAGGAGTCGTTGCCTTTGCTACCATTAAAAAGCCCCCAATACTTCTTTAAATAATCAAAAAACTCTTTAAGCATTAAATTTCTCTGGGTTCTACATTTTTTCCCAAGTGCCTTTAAAAAGGAAAAAAACCCAACAAAATCCTCAGGGTTGTCCACGTTTATGTATTTATAGCGGTTAAATAGGTTTTATAGCTTTTATACAGAGTAATGGACTAAAAAGGCAGAAAATACACAATACTAAGGCTAAAACGTGGTTTGATTTCAGTAGCCTTTGCTGATGTAATGGTTTTCAGATTTACACTTCCGGTTTTAGGAATTTCTCATGAAATTATATGTTAAACATGAGTTTCTGAAGCACCATCATTCCATAGCTGCAAAACTCACCTGGCTTGAAAGATAAGTTGTCAGTCCAAAAAAAAAAAAAAAAGAAAAAGAAAAAAAGAAAAAAAAAATTGCCATTCTTAACTCTGCACTGGCAGCTCCAGTTTATTCAGTGAATTATCTCACCCATGCTGGTATGATTTAGAAATACTCCTTTGAAACAACTGTACTGAGAGTGGTGCTGGGAAAACTTAATCAGACTCAGGAGCACAGACTGCAGCATTAGGCCCCTCATTGATACTTCTTTGTTCCCATTCAGTCACTAATAGGGAACATGCCAGGCAGTAAGTGCTCGCATTAATATAGCCAAAGATTTAGTTTTATTTGGCTTTTTGCCCTTTTTTGCCACAACAGTGTAGTTCTTTGTAAAACCAGTGGAGCCAGATAACCTTTGGGCCATATTCAGTGGCAGACAGTGATAAAAGTGGTGTAAAGTGCTCTATTTTACAATCAGTGAATATGCAGAACTGCTGCTCAAAGGCCTTGGCCTGCAAATGAGGTGTTCCTTTTCTAACACCTTAATTTCTAGAAACATTTATCTGAAAACCTTTTTTTATTATGGGTTCATTGATTCTTCTTTTGCCCTGTTTGATTCTGGAGTAAAGACTGTGTGTTCTACACAGTTGTGATTGTGTGAACTACTGAGTTCTGGGGGGGAAATATATTTTTATTATTATATAATTTTATGGTTTTATTACATCAAGTTGTGAATACAAAGAGAATTAGTGATCTAGAGGGGAAAAGAGTTAGAGGGAGTTAGCAGTGCTGTAACTACTATTTGCTTGCATCATTATATGTAGCATTAACTTACTCGTGTCTTTGAAGCAAATTTGGTCTTTTTGCAGTTTTTTAACAATTAACCCAGCCCTGATGAGGCCTGAATGAATATCGTCTGCACACCTGTTTAATATTAAAGATGAGGCATTCAGTGCTTTGTGGCTTTAGCTTGAAATTCAAGTTGCTTTGAGTCATCCCTTTAGTCTTTTGTTTGGGTGGAAAAAAGGAGTGGCAGCGAAGGGCCTGCAGCTAAGAAATGAAAGAGTTGAATTAGGTTTTAGAAATGTTAGTCTTGGCATTTGGGACATTTGCATTTGTACAGACCGGTCACGGCTGCGCTTTCGGTGGAGTGGAGCAGCTCAGGGCTGGGGATGACAAATGGGCCCTGTCCCAGTCACTGCACACCGGGACATGGGCTGGGAGGGTGGGATGGAGCTGGATGGGGGCTCTGGAGCTGGAAGGGGGCTCTGGAGCTGCACTGGGGGCTCTGGAGCTGCACTGGGGGCTCTGGAGCTGGATGGGGGCTCTGGAGCTGGATGGGGGCTCTGGAGCGGCACTGGGGGCTCTGGAGCGGCACTGGGGGCTCTGGAGCGGCACTGGGGGCTCTGGAGCTGCACTGGGGGCTCTGGGCTCACATTTTCACCACATCCCTGGCCGTGCATTGCTGCCCCACCTGTATTTCCATGCTGTGGTGCACAACTGATCTCTTTTTTTCCTGCCAGCAGCTCCTCGTTCTCAGAATCAGAGAACTCCACTCAGCACAAATGGAGTCACTGGGACTGGAATCACTGCAGAAGAATTGCAGTGTTCTCCTTGTTTACTTGTTCTGGCTTAGTTTGTGAAGCTTCATCGGCTCAGGAGAAGCTGCAGTGGCAGAGGGGGACAGTGCTTGGGAAGTTCCCAGCAGGAACAACTTCCCTGGAATCAGGGCTGGTGTTCCAGGGCTGCACGGCCTCGGTGCAGGGAGTTACACCGTGTTTGTGAGGAGGCTGAACCACCATCGCAGCAGAGAGAGAATGCTGGAACTGTCTTTGAGGTCC
This sequence comes from Platyrinchus mystaceus, assembly GCA_035041135.1. Lineage (NCBI taxonomy): Eukaryota > Metazoa > Chordata > Aves > Passeriformes > Tyrannidae > Platyrinchus > Platyrinchus mystaceus. Next base: position 4,977,581 of record JAWWLV010000061.1, on the reverse strand, counting down.
AGACCCTGAGGGTCTCCACTCAGTTCTCTTGGCCTGGATGCCGTGGGGATGATCCACATGGTGTCCATCAGCAGGAGCTGATGCAGGGAAAGGGGAGAACCAGGAGCTTCCCTGCCCTGGAGCCCGAACTGGGCAGGCAGCGCTGGGCTCAGGGCTGGACTCCGCTGGGGCCAATGGTCCCCCTTCACCACAATGGGCCTTGGAGTGGAAATCACCCCCAGGGTGCCCAGTTCTCCTCACTAGTAGTAATTTGAGGGCCAAATTCTGCTGAGATTTTACAAGTGACTATTTGGGTAATTAATGGGATTTCAGTGGAGAAGTCTTATTTCTGCGTCTGAATTCCACTCTTACGAATTTACATGCAAATTTATAATTTAGGTTTCTAAAAAGTTTATCAAATTTGCCCTCGTTAGCTGGACTAATTTATTGGTGCAGTTTTCTCTTATTATAACTTGATTTGATTTCAGTAGAGTCACACAAAACTCCATATATTTCTTTGTTTCTAAGGGGGATGCTCATTCATGTGCTTGTAAAAGAGCAGCTGGATCCCATCTTGGCAGATGTGAAACCCTTACACTGAAGTTGCTGTATTTTTTGTATGTGGGTTCTTTTCCTTGAAAAAAAAAATCTCTTATTAATTAGACCCCCCTCCTCCCTTTTGAACTTTTTCGCTCTCTCAGTCAAAATCATCATTCCCTGTGACATCAGAATTAATTGCTGTAGGCAGTTTGATGTCACAAAGTGAGTATTTGGCCTCAGAGAAGTACTGAGACACACAAATTCTGTTTCAGACAAATTTCTTAACTAAGAAAAGGTTGCTTGAGTTTTGTTTTCATTCTGAAGGTCTGTGAAGCCCCGCCTGGCCCGGAGGAGGAGTTTGCAGGAGTGGGTTCATCACTGCCAGCTCCGCGGCTCCTGTTCCTGCTGCTCTGGACACGCTGGTGGCGCTTCTTTTTCTTCTTCTTTTTTTTTGGGTTGTTTTTGTTTGTTGGTTTGGTTTTTTCCCCAAGCTCCTTCTCTCGGCTCGGTGCCCGAGAGCATCTCGGGATTTCCCTTTTGCTGAATGAGCTGCTTGTTCGAGAGGGAGGAAGTAAAGGTCCCTTCTGGATTAGGAGGGGGTGGAGGGTGGGGAAATGTCCTGTTTCATATGCAAAGCACACTGAACTGAAAAAACCCCACATGAAACCCTTTTAACAAAACCATCCATGTCACAGACTGGCAGAGCAGCTGCTGGCTTTGTTAGGGAGAATATTAATGTTTCAAAGACTTGCAGAACCTTTTAAAAATGAGATGAAGAATGAACTTTATTCTTTTTTTTTTAAGACAGAAGCTGAGGTAAAAAAAAAAAATCTCCTTATCAATATCTGTGAATGGAATGTGCAGTCACCTGATGTGACACCACCAGTCTGGAGCTGGGTGAGATGTTACGATCTCAGCTCTTCTGGAGACTGGAATGTAAGAGTGGCCCTGATCCTTCAGTTCTCATAAATACTGCAGTGCTGAAAGAACTCTCACTGAAAAAGCTGATTATTAAGAGGAACAACTCCTGGAACTGGCCCTTTTTACAGTGTGGGGAAGTTGTGTTCTTGACTCAGAGTCCTCACCCACTTAAAAAAATCACCATCTGACATCCTTGGAGCAGAACTTCTGCCAGGCTGGTTTCATCCTGCACCCCTTGGGTCGTTTGGGAATGACAGAGCTGGCAGATAATTGCACCTTTTCCTTGACTGGTTGATCTGAGAGTCAAAGTGTTTCTTCCCTGCTACAGGTCTGAAAGTTTTGCTCAAACCTTCCTTTAAATCCACCCTCAGTTCAGTGGCAGAGAGGGGCAGGCATTGGTAATTTTTTCTGCTACAGTTACAGGAATTTCTGCAGTTACAGAAATGAAGGTAGTTGGGTTTTTTGAGTAGAAACAGATTCTATTGGATGTAAACCCATCTTTGAGAGTTACTGGGAGCTGTGTAGATGAGCAGAACATTTGCTGTGGTTCTGAGTATTCCTGGGGGAACAGTGACTGACTGCAGTGGGTTCTGGTCTGGTGTTCCTCACAAGAACACGCTGAAAATTCCTGTTTCATTCAGAAACTTGTGTTGCCTTTTCTTATTACCCTCAGTTTAAGTTACTGAGCTGCCTCCTGCACAAGGAAGTGCTTGTGTAATGCCCAAGCCATTCCCATTCCTCACTGAATGATATGCAAATCTAGTCAATTAAGCAGGGGGGATTTAATTAGCAGTTTAAGTTCATGTGTGAAGTGTCTTGCCTTAATTACTTAACAGTTTTGTTGCAAATTTGCTAAGGTTTTTTTTTTTTTCCCACAGAACTATCAAAACTGTGATTTTATTTATTTATTTATTTTATTTTTTTGGTAACATTTTCAAATACTGAGCATTGTCCAGAGCATTTAACCTCTGTGTGTGTGTGTCCCTCTCTTTATACAGCTCTTTTCAAGACTGGGGGGACAAAGCAAAACTGCAGTTATTGTCTCAGAGCAGAACAATACATTAAGGAAAAAACCGAAGGAATTTTGAAGTGAAAGGCCATTTATTTGTTGTTTTTTTAGCTAGATGACAGCACTATGGTAGAATCTGTGTAAGGGCCCCAGTATGGTTGTCATGATTATAATAAATGGTGGCTTTTATTTCATGTTCTGCCTGGCCAAGGTGCTTTTCTCTGTCAGTCTGTGGCTGTGCCAGGGCTTGCAGTGATGGAAGTAACTCAATATTAACACAAACGGGACTTTTCGTGCTGATGTCCAGCTGGGTGGGTTTTTATCTCACCTCTCCTCCTTTGGAATATCTGAGCACATGGGGGTGGGTCCAAACCGTGGCTTGTTCCTGGAGTCTGGAGGTGACACAGCAGGGAAGCTGGGGAAGGAGAGAGCTGGGGAAGGAGAGCTGGGAAAGGAAAGAGCTGGTGGAAGGAGAGAGCTGGGGAAGGAGAGCTGGGAAAGGAAAGAGCTGGTGGAAGGAGAGAGCTGGGGAAGGAGAGCTGG
>JAWWLV010000061.1:4929204-4956540 GCA_035041135.1 Platyrinchus mystaceus | reverse complement strand
TCTACCCGGGGGTGTCCCTGAAGCAGGACTGGGAATTGAACCTGCGTCCTTGGCGGTGAGAGTGCCGCACCTTAACCACTAGGCCACCAGGGGACCCAGGAGTAACATCTCACAGGGACACTTCGTGCATGACCTGAATGCCACAGTGGTTCCGATTCTCCTGCTCCTGGTGAAAATAAGGAGCACGAGGAGCTGCCTCGGAGCAGGCAGGATGGGGCTCAAGGTATTAAAACAACTCCAGCTCAGTTCAGAGAGCAGTGTCTGAAACCAGGAACGAGTAGGAAATACAAGGGAGGTTAAACTGTGAACGTGGAGTGGTTTTAAGGGTGATAGAAGATAAGAGAGATAGATGATAAAAGATCTCTTTTTCTAAAGAAGAGAAGTTGATTAATTAAGAGCATTTTCAACCGGCCATACCTGGTTAATATGAATCATTCTATAAACTGTGTTTTCCTCCCACACAGCACAGAACCTCCAGATTAACAAATATGCTGGAATGCAGAAGGCACATCTGGTCTGCATTACTGTGGGCCCGGCTGTAATCACATGAGAAAAGCTACCTTGGGTTTTTATGTAGAAATGTTTGTATTACACAAACCCCTGTTGCCAAGCAATTTTTATTAAAACAGCCAGTTTATGCTCAATATAGTGTCCTGCTGAGGAATGCCATGAAAATCCACGCACAGCCTCACTCCCATTGTTCCAGCTCCAGGGGCTGAGTGTGACCAGAGGAGTGATGGGAGGAAGGGCTGAGCTTTGTCTGCACTAACACTTCACATTTTGGGAGCTCCAGTTGTTGCTGCCTTTCCTGTCGCAGTCAGAGTGGATTGCTAAGGAAGCTGGAATTGTAAGCACCGTTTTGCCTGGATACTGCAGGTTCTAATGACATGGAAATGAAAATATCACTGCCCAGGCTAAGCTAGTGCTCCAGGTGGGCCTGGATTCCAAAAGTGGGGAATTAAACCAAAACGGATAGTAGCCAAGGGGAGCATGGCAGGGTTAGTTTTGAGGGCTGGAGGGTTTCTAATGATGCATGGAAGATTAGAAATGCTTACTTTGAAATCCCAATTCTCAGGACATAATTTTAGAAGTTGCTTAGGATAATTCTCTTAGGGACTTAAAATGATTAAGATTTACCAAGTGCTTTAAAGATGCTTCACATTAGAATACTGATCTGACCTGACTAGCAGTGCTTCCCAGAACTTGAGTCTAAAAGTGTTCCTATAAATCCAGAAGCTGGGCTTGGTGAAGTTTGGGTAAATAAATAAATAAATAAAACCTTCTCTCGTGCAAAGCATGTTCAGGCAGACATACTGGGGAAGTGTCTGGTAAACTTGGAAATAATACTAGCAAAAGTGGTCTTTTATCCTGCAAGAGTCAGAACACTTGGTACTCGTGGCAGATCAGGAAAACTTCCCTGGCATTTTCCAAGAGCTGAGTCTGCAGAGCCCAGGATGTTTTTTTGCCTTTCTAACTCAGGGTGTGCTGCAGAAAGTCTTACATGAAGTAAACCTGAACAAGTGGCACCAAAGGTCATGAGACAGGAAGGGGAAGGAGGAGGTTCCTTGGGTTGTGTCAGTCACCACTGTCTGCAGGAAACCACAGAAACCTGCCCCAGTCTGGGGACATCCAGTCACAACACAGGGCCTTGGCCAAGTGGCTCCTTCCTGTCCAGCAGCTCTGGACAGAGAACTCCCTTCTCTTCCCCCCACTGGGAGATGTGGGAGCTGTCACACACTGTGTGCATTCTGTGCCCTGCCCTGGCACAGATTGGCCTGTTTTAGTTGGGTTTAAAATGCCGTTTCCTAGAGGAGCAGAGACTGAAGGATGGAGAGGCTCCAGGTTGTTCCTCCCCTTCCAGTGCCCTTCCCTGCATTCCATAGGAGGGACAGATTTGCATGGGGATGGCAGGTCCTGTCCAGACTGGCCAGGAGAAGTTGCATGTTGGGTTTGCTGCCTTTTTTTTTTTTTTTTCCAAATAAATATGACAATCCTTGATGTTTTTGTCTACAGAAGGTGGCGAGCTGTTTGTAGGATGGGGTCCTGAGATTTTACACATCTGGGATCCACAACGTGCTGTGTCCACGTGGAAAATCTGCATAATTTAACCTAATGGGTGAATTTAAAGTCCTGCAGCTAAGTCAGTGCAGCTGTACTTGGAATGTGTGCAAACAGACCTGATAAGAACGGTCTTTTTGTTTGGATTTGTCAGTTAGGAACGTGTTAAAATTAAGTATAACACCCACAAAGGGCGAGTCTATTGCTGTTGACACCGGTTTGGTTTGAAACTGGTGCAGCTTTTCCGTGTAGGGATGATGTTGGTGTTCCTCTCCTCACCAACAGTTTAATTGCTCCCCTTTAAAGAGGAAGTTTAAATCTCCAGTGGAGTGTGTGCCAGACTCCTGACACGCATGACAATTGAACTGTGTCTTTTCCTGCCCGCTATTTAACAACACTATTGGCATTTAAAATCACTTACACTGAATGACTTGGCCCAGCTGAAAGCAGTGTTAGGTGCAGAGATGAAAGTAAGGTAATGAAGTTGCCTTGCTGGCATAGAACTGAATTTTGCCCTTATTACAGTGATAATTAAAAAACCCACCACCCCTGTCCTGTAGCAGGAGTTTTACAGCTTATTAAATCCATATACAGCCCTGCAGTGAGGTGGTACTTTATTTATACTGAACATGCTCATTACATTTAATTTTTTAGTGCAGGAGCCCTGTTAGAGCTATAGATGTACCACCTTTTTTGAACACATTTTCTTGGCACAAATTGGTGTGTTTTGTTGGTCTGTCACATCAAGCAATATCCTCGTCAGTGCCAACTAATTGCTATCAATCAACTGCTGAGCATAGAGGCTGGTCTGAACGTTTATTAAAGCACGTTAGAAAGCACAGGACACATGACTCCTCCTCAGCTAGGAGGGTGGTTCTGGGGGAAACAGGCTGACACATCCACGTCCTGCGTTTCGGGTGGGTAGATGGAGCAGGCGGGAGTGATTTGTGTCAGGATTTAGTGCCTGTCACTTGGGAGCGAGTGTGAAAGCGGTCAGGAAGAAACCCCCCCCTCCCTGATTGCTGCAGGGACCATCAGGGACCATCTGCTTGCTCACACGCTGCTGGCAGAGCTGCTCCTGGTGGGATGCTGGTCCAGGGCAGCGAGGGGTGCAGGTGATGTTCACACAGCACAGCCCAGACGATCCACGAGCATCCAGCTGGGACAAGTGACATAACAGGGCATAACTGACTCGAGCCTGAATGTCTCCCTCTGCTTAACTCTCTTGTTTGCAGGCTGTTCAGTTCGGTGTGTGCTGCTCCCGGATTGTCTTGGCATCCAACCTGGTGTTTAAATTGCATATATTTTATTAAGACAACAGTATCTGCAGCCTGGCTGTCCGGAGCTGTCCTTCCCCTGCCTCCCTCATCCCTCGGTTCAGACCGGGGGGCCCTGAGTGGGAACTCCCAGGTGTCCTTCCCCCAGAACAGTTGTGTCCAGCACCTCCAAGGTGTCGATCCAAGGCTCAAAAGGTCAGAGCTGGTGTGTGTGTGAGTGTTTATGACCTCCCATTCGGTCCTCAGGAGTCCCATTTCACCACCATCATCAGCCCTGGCCGGGGCATCGGGCAGGTCAGGGGTGTTTTATCTCCCTCTTTATGACTCCCTGTGTTTTTTTAGGAGGGGCAGTTCATTCCTTCTCTTTCTTACAAGCTCAGTTGAAAGTTCTGGAAATACTGTTGGCTGTCGGTGTTGGAAGAGCTTTTATTCTTTAGGAGAAGCTCAGTGCTCACCTTAAATTTAAAACAAGACATAAACCTCAACCCCCAAAGCAACTGCAAGACTTCACAGCTGTGTGGAGTAGCAGAAAACGAGCAGGGCTGCGAATCAGGGACAAACAGCTGTGCCTCGTTTTGGCCTCTTTTCTAACAACAGGAGCCCTTTTTCCAGTGAAAGGCTTTGTAGACTCCAGTTTACTGATGCTCAAGACATTCATAAACCATTTCAAGGGCCCTCAGGAGTTTTTTTTTCCTCCCTTGAAAATATGAGACATAATTCTGGAAACTGTGACTTGCTGTGACAAGAGGCACAAAGAAAACCCACCTGAGTTCTGAGGAGGAATGAGCAGGGTTGGGGAGAAGGAGGCAGAGTCTCACACTGTGCTGGATGGTGGAGTTGGGTAAGTGATACATATTTTGTGTCTTGTATTTCAGTTGTGAGGATAGCTTGGGAAGGTTTCTCCCAGATAAATGTCTTGCTTTCCGACTGGAAGATGTGTTTTGTCCTTGCTGTTCTGCTCTAGAATTCCAGTTCTAGATGCTGGCACGTCTCTGCTGTTGTTTCTGGGATCTGGAAATCCTTGTCTGGGATTTCTTGTGCTTGGGGGACTTCATTTTCTAATAGAAATTTATTTAAAATAAGCAAACAAACAGAAAGTGGACGAATCATCATGAAAGCACTTGAACAGCAGAGCTGTGGATTATTCCCTCTTGGTAGAAGACATCTGTCTTACCATTCCAATGCATTGTCATCAAATTACAGTTTAATTTTCTTGTAAACAGTATAGGAAAATATTTTCCAAGTGTATTCCTGGGGGGCTTTGCCGATAACAGACAGTAACAGGGCATTTTCCTGTGAAAGCACAGCAAAGCTGCTGTTCTGCACTGCAGAATTTGGATGGATCTTCAGAGAAATATCCAGGAGCACTGATTGCTTTGCCCAGGTGGACTGTTAGAGGAGTGCACGTTCCCCAACTGCATATTGACTTTCATAATTCACTGGTATCTTTTCTAATCCATCACATTTGCCTTCTGAGAAAATCCCTGAGAAGTTTCTAGAAAGAGACCTGGGATTTTGCTGATGGAGCCTGACTGGATCCATGACACAACAGAGCCAAAATATTGAAATAGGGCTTTGAATTTTGGAGAGTACTTTGCAAACAGGCTATTGCTTTGGGATAGTGGTGTTTCCTTTAAAATTAAGCAGTACAAGACCCAAAAAGAAGCATTTGCTCATCAGAAAACAAAGGCTATGAACAGGCAAAAAAAGGGAAGATGTGTTTAATCAGGATAAGGATCTCCATAGGAAAATCAGGGGGATTGTAACACATCTCTTAATTTCTCATTCTTCCAGGGAAGCCTTGGCTGTCCTGACTAGAAAGGTTGTGTTTCTTGTTCAGGAAAGCTGGATTTGCACGTGGTGTTGGAACGAGAGGCTTTGCTGAGGTGCTGCTCCTTGGGGGTGTTTCAGGGCAGTGAGTTGTTCACTATCAAGTTCAGCATCTTGGCCCCTATTGAACTTTTCCCTTTCTGTCACAGAATACTGAAAGCGAGGAAGTGAATATTTGTTTTTGGTTGTCCAAACCAAAGCCACCTCAAAAGGGCTCAGATTCTGGGAAGCAGCGAGCCCTGTGTAGGTTTGTAGGTATGTCACAGAGTGTTCCACAAAGTGTTATTCAATCTCTGGGTGTATTTTTAGTCACAGTTTATTTGTATTGTGGTAGAAATTGGAGGTAGTAAAAACAGAATAGATGTTCCCACTGGTGGGAAGTTTGGTACAGAAGCCCAGAGCAAACTAATTGGATGCAGTGGGTGGGTGAAGAAAACCAACCTCCCCCCAACGAGCAGTGGGAGATGTGTCCTAAAACCAACCCCAAACCCTCGCCAGGTCCCACTGGCTTGGTTATCAGGCCAGAGCAATTTCTGCACTCAGAGAGCAGCAGTGCCATTGTGTCCCAGGAAATAATGATCCTGCAGCATTCACATCCCAGCGGATCTGCCTTTGCATGTGGAACAGATCCCATGCCCAGCTGCACTTCCAGAGGAAATGTGGAGAAGGTCGGGTCACGGGGAGGTGTCCCTTGGCTGGGGAACCAGTTACAAGATTATTTGCCTTTTTTTTTGGGTGTACCCAGTGACAGGAGCCTGGCCTCTATTTGTACACCACTTGAAAGCAGAATGGTTTGCATTCGGTGGCACAGACACCAAAATTGGACATATGGATTGTTTTGAGGGAATTGAAAGTTGTTTTGTTTCTGCAAACTGGAGCGGTTAAAAATACCTTTTCAGAAAAACTTCCAAACCTGCTTTTTCCTTCAGGCAGTTCTGTGAGGGCTTGTTTAGGGGTTAATGTTGCAGGCTCCAGTGACTAGAAGTTGTAAGAACCCTTGGAATGTGTAAAGAGGGGAAGGATTCCGTAGATAAGGCTGAACTCTGAACTCGGGGCACAATCCAGTTTACGGTTAATCTCCCCCAATAAAAGCAGCATCAGCTGTGTGCCCCAGCCAGGACAGCAGCACCCTCCTTCCCCTGGGCAAAGAGAGGGGGCTGTTGCTCTGAGGAGAGGCAGGGAAGGTCACTGTGTTATCCCTCAGCTTTGCAGCACAGAAAGCAGCAGTGGGAAAAGGAGGGAAAGAACAAGGGCTGTTCTGGGCTCTTCCTCATGGAAACCGAGGCCTCTTGCAGGGGAATTGTTTTTTTGTGGGTGGGTTTTTTTCCCTCTGACACCCCCACGACCTCCCTGCCCACTTCCATTCCTGTAGCACTGGGAGCTCTCCCAGGGACTGTTGTGCAGCCATGGAAGCCACAAATTTGGAGCTACCTGTTTCTGTACAGGCAGGGAAGGGGGGAAGAGAGACCTCCAGAGAAATCCATTGCAGCTGTGCTTTCATTCAGAAATATTTCAGTTTCAAAATGGTAAAATCTTACCTGGATGTGACTCCAAGTCCAATATTTTACCAGTAGAGGCCTGTTACTCAGTTTGCATCTCAATGTGCTCTCCTTTTTGGGATTGTTGTGGTTCCCTCCTGACTTCTGAAGGTTCTGAAAAAGTAAAGGTAGAAGACCTTGAGAAGGAGTAGGTTATTTTCTCAGACACAACCCTTTGATTCTGTGGCAGTCAGTCCTGGTTTATCATGTGTTTAGCCTTAAGTATTCTATGTGAGGATAACCTAACTGAGTTGATTGTAGAACACGGGAAAAATGATTCGTGAGTCTAACACAGAAGTAGGATGAGATTATTCTTGGGTCACAGATACATCTTGATTACAATGGTCATGCAGTGAACCTGAGGGTGTTTGAACCTACAGCTGTTTGAAAATCTGCAAGGGGAAAAAAACAATTACATAATCTTTAAATCCAGGAATTTGCATTCTTTTCCAAAAGTTGCTTGTGAGTTTGGCTGGACTGCCTAAGGCAGCCTGAGCCCCTGGTTGTTAGGCAGTAATGACTGGGCAGCTGGTGACAATTAGAGCTCTTTATCTTGATTGTAGCGCCTGATGCTGGTTGAACTTCACTCCTGCTCCCCCAGAAGTGAAGGCACCAACCCCACAGTGTTACCAAGACCTTAAACCAGTCCTACAGGCAGAACAAACTCGCATTTGCTCATCCTACCTGGAGCAACATCCCATTACCTTCCCGAAAGCAGGAGGTTGCTGTGTCATTCTAATTCTCATTTACTCAGTATCTTCCCTTTTTACATCATTCCAGGTGGTTTTCTGACCTGGGACATGATTCCTTTTCTGTCAGTCAGCCTGTGCTGGGGTGTGGGCCTGGCACGGGCGTGCAGGTCGGGCAGTTGGTTTCCATTTTGGGTTTCTGCTGAGTGATGGCCTCGAAATCCTTGTCTCTGTGAACCTGTCTGCAGGAACGGAGATAACACTGCTCGCAGACTTCCACCAAGCACTTAGGGGGTTATCTCTTTTGATAGGCTGCTTGTTAGGGAAGGATAAAATGGCTTGAGAGCTTGTGCCAAAACCAGACTGCACTGAACATTTGGAGAAAAGGATTTTAATTTAAATTTTCACTCTTGCTGCTGGTGGAAGCCAGAAGGGAAGGAGCACTTCAAAAAGCAAGTCTTGCTTTTTTCTTTCCAGGCTCGGGGAAGGCAGGAGTGCAGCAGTGCCTGTGGGGAGAGGTGCAGCCCGTGGTTCTAATGACTGAGGTGGGGGATCACTGACAAGGCTGCATCTTATTTAAACTGAGTTGCAAACCCTACTCGTTGTGTTGAAGAATACAGTCCTGAGAGTGCCAAAATGCTCTGCCGTTCCTTTTCAAACAGGGCCCTCCTAATCTGAGCTGAGGCTCTTGCTTAGAAGATTCCTAAGGAAAGGATTGCACTTTGAAATAGAGACAAGCCCAGAAAAAAACACCCATAGGACTCTAAATTATACAGTACCTTGAAAGAATATAGGGCAGGGATGGCAAAGCTTGTTGTGGTTGGATGGGGAATTTATCATTAAGGGATCATCCTTGGTTGTCCCAGCTGCGGTTCAGTGCCAGGCTGGGGGGTGGTGCCAGGGACTGAGAGAACCCTGGAGGGCAGAGTGCTGTGTGCCCTGGGTGGGTGCTGTGTGCCCTGGGTGGGTGCTGTGTGCCCTGGGTGGGTGCTGTGTGCCCTGGGTGGGTGCTGTGTGCTCCAGGGGCTGCCTGCCCGTCCCTGGTGCCCCTGCCCGGGAGGGAGTGCTGGGCTGGGGCTCAGCCCTTGCCCTGCCCCGGGGGTGGCCCAGGGTTTAAAGTTCGGGCTCTGAGTCAGCGGCCCGAGGATCTTCCCGAGGGAGACAAAGGCTGAGCACGGCTGGAAATGTGTCCCCGAGGAGGTGTCTGCATTCTCATCCCCACAGGCACTGCTCACCTTCTGCTGGTAGAAGGGGCTCTATTTTCCACCCCAGTTTATGCCCCCTCCCCCCCCGTTTTTTTTTTTAAGCCACCATTTTCTTCCTATGCTTGCTCTCTAGTTTTTTGGGGGGGTTTTTTTGTCATTTTTTGTCATTATATCATGTTTCTCAGTGGAGATGCTTTTTTTTTTTCTTCCCAAAAAGAAAAAAAAGAAAAGCAGCCTCTCATCAGAGGAATGTGCAAGCAGAGTACATTTAAGAGCCACATTCTGTGCTGCCATGGCAACCAGAGTTTTAAAAATGATACCGTCGGTGTTCCAAAATGATGCAACCTACAATGAACATCAGGAATAATTAAGAAAAGTCGTGTGTGCTCCATGCTCAGAAGCAATGACGAGGGGACCATTTCTCTGAGGGTATTTTTCCCCCCCTCCAAGTGATGTTTGCTGTTGTTTGGGGTAGTTTTTTGCACTGGGAGTTCTCTCACAGGGGTCAGTGGCAGGTTTGTGAGGCACCTCCCCATTTTTTTTTCCCCTGAGGGGTTTTCTGAGTTTTTTTCCTGCTGAATCCATTTAATTATTTACTTCAGTAACTGCAGAGCCAGGATGTAGCTCTGGGATGAAGGTCCTGTCCAGCCAGTGCTGGTATCCATCGCCAGGGATTCCTGTCACAGCCTGCAGGCTCTGCCATCATAGAAAGGCCCTGCATTTATTATTATCCCCTTTTATGCTTCATTCCCATCTTTCATTGTGCTGCAGTGGAGAGGGAGCAGTAAAACCTGGGAGTCCCAGGGGCAGATGATGGTGCATGGAGGAGTCAAGAGGGCTCTCAAATGGCAAAGGTCACGGGTTAAAACCCTTCAGTGAGGAGCAGAGAAGTCTGAACTTGTTAATGAAATGACTGGGATTTTTAGTGTGGGCATGGAAAGTAAGGGGATGGGGAGAGAACAGCAGCCCAGGCTTTCTGAGAAGTCTCTGAAGCTGAAATGGGAATATTTTGCTGCTAATCCCATAAATTGGATACCTTCTCCTACCTCATCTTTTCCCAACCCAAAAATTAGCGCTTTTTTCTAAATAAACTGTTCAGTCTGTTTAGGAGAAAAAGATTGAATCCTGCTGCTTGCCAGACAACAAAGAAGAAACTATATCTGCCAATTATATTACCCAATCCAAATGGCCATTCAAGTTCCAAACAGGGTTGCTACTCTGGGGTAAGCTGGTGCATCTCCAGTTTGAGGACAAACATTCCTTTAGTGAGCAGTGGAGGGTTCTGCTCTTTTCCTGGATCCTCAGATCTTTATTATCAGCCAGACTAAGTGTCTCATGCATAGGTTTGTGCACGAAGGTGGTGTAAAACACCAGAATTGCCCCTGAATTCCACTTCCTGAAAAGCTGTCAAGTTTGTCTTTCCTTTTCCTGCTCTGTGTGTGTCTACTTGGTGTGCCCAGACACGAGAGAGGCCTCGAGAAACAGGTTCTGTGTTTCAGGGTTGTTTTAGTGAGGATCAAACAGCAACGATAACGACGATAATAATAAAAAGAAAAACCGAACAACAAACCCAAAGCAGCCAGGAGTGAAGGCACGGGGGCAGCTCCCTCGTGGGGAGGGAGAGAGGGGTGAGATGGCACATCCCAGCAGAGCAGTCGCCACCCACAGCTGCACCCCACGATCCCTCCACCCAGCACCGTCCCCACCCGCACAGGCAGACAGAAACAGCCCTGTGGTAACGAGGAGTTTCTTGTTCCTGACTGTTGGGGGTGAGCCCGTAAGAGAACACGGAGTTCATGCCCCAACCACTTCCCTAGAGTCTGGTATTATAAGAATCTGATTTCTTTCCTCTTTTGCTGACGAGACAGATTGAAAGTGTGTTTTACGGGCACACCCTTTCAGGTTTCTCTATCTCCTCGCCTGCATTAATTTTTAATCACTTCCTCCAGTTGACATGCAGCAACGCCTCTGAGCACTGCCTGCATTTATTCACAGGCAGCCACTGCTCAGCCTTTATCAGAAAATCGGAGGTGACGTGACCTTAAAAACTTGAGCCAGCGGATTCTAATTCCAGCGCCAGCCCCCCCACATGGAGTCTGTCCACAGGAACACCCCTTCCTTGGGGAGCAAATCCAGGCTGCTGGGGCCTCTGGGCTGTCGTGGGTGCCTCTTAGCAGAGGGTTCCTTGCGCAGTTGCAGAGAGGAATATGGAATAATAATGCGGGGTAATAATGGAATCATGGAATTGCTGCCCAGTTCCCAGGCCAGAACGGTCCTGCTGGTTCATTAACCCCGCTCTGAAGTTTAAAGCTCCCCTTGGTTCCAGGCAGAGTGAATAATCCGGTGTCTGTATGTGGATATGTATTCCAAAGGTCTCCATGAAATGCTCCATAGATGATTAAAGATGCAGTTTGATTTCCCAGGTGATGTGCCAAATTCACTGCAATTAGAACATGCCACTAGAAAACCAACCTGGGGGAGGGGGATTTGTGGTGTGTTGGGTGTGAGTAACCTTCCCGTGTGGAATGTGTGCCCAGTGTCCTGAAGAGCGGCCGGTGCTGTGTTCGTGGCTCTCTGTGTCCCCGGGCGCTCGGGTGGCACTTTCCAGTGCCAGACCCTTGCTCTCTGTCTGACAGCCTTTGCTCACGGGCTGAGAATTTGGGTCAGAAGCCTGAAAGAGGCTCAAGGTGACGCTGAGGGTGGAGCAGTGGCCACGAGCACGCAGCGAGGCCCAGAGAGCACCAAACTTGTGTCCCAGGCGCTCCCTTAACCCTGCCGGGGGTTGCCTGTCCCGGAGGCACGGGAGGAAGTCATGCGGTGCTGCTGAATGGATTTGCCTTGGACATAGTCCCAGCCAGGGAAATTGTGTGACAATTTTAGGGCAAAGGTTCCCCTTGGGTGACATTCGACAGTATTTCAAATATCCCGTGTGCGTTCCCGAGCCCGTTCCTCCTCCGCCTCGGGACGAATCGGCCTGCAGGGAATTAACGAGCCAGTTGGCTGGGGATGACCTGGAGTGACAAAGGAGTGGCTGTGCCGTGTCTGCGGCGGCTGCACCGGGCTGGGGAGGGACAGGAGGGTGAACTGGGATGGAGAGGAGGGACAGGAGGGTGGAATGGGATGGAGAGGAGAGACAGGAGGGTGAACTGGGATGGAGAGGAGGGACAGGAGGGTGAACTGGGATGGGGAGCAGGGACAGGAGGGTGAACTGGGATGGGGAGGAGGGACAGGAGGGTGAACTGGGATGGGGAGGAGGGACAGGAGGGTGGACTGGGATGGAGAGGAGGGACAGGCCTTTAGGGGACCCTTGCACAGGGACCCGCATGGAGTGGGATGCGGAGGCCAGGGATGAGGCCTCGGTTCCTCAGGGATGGAGCAGAGCACCCTCAGTTCCTGCAGGGATGCAGGGGCCAGGGCAGAGCTCCCTGGTTCCTCAGGGATGGAGCAGAGCCCCAGGGATGCCTGCGGGATGTGTCAGCGGCGGCAGCCGGGGCGGCGGGCGCAGGGCGGAACAGCCGCAGTCTGGGCTCCAGCCCCGGCTAGACTGGAGAAACTTATAATTGAGTTCCTGAGCCTCCCCTCCCCTCCCTGCAGCTCAGCTGAAAAACACCCTGGCTCCCAGCCATGCCCTTTCACAGTGACCTTGCCTGCAAATAGCGCGCAGGAATTTTTACAGGCGCTGTGCACTTGGAAAAAGGGCTGGGGGGGACCTGGGGAGGGGCTGCTGGTCCCGCTGGTTTAAAAACCAAATCCATCAGCCTCCCTTGTCAGCCTCCCCCCCAAAAAAAAAACCCCACTGAGCCCATGAATTGCAAATTTCGTTTCATTGTGCTTCCTCCTTTTTACAGTGCTATAGATTAATTTCTCCCTCTGATGGTATGACAAATTTTAAGTCTCAACAGATTGATGTAGCTGACTGGTTTAAAGGGAATTGTTTTACATGGTGGCAGGATGATATACACTGTGTGCTTAGGTTCCTTGCACACAGAATTACTCTTTGACATGTATGTAAAAAACATGTACTTAAATACAGGGAGAGTGAGAGTGTGTGTGTATATGAATGTATAAAAATGTTCCTCCATCCAGTTATGCATGAACATACTGTAAAATGATCCTGGTAATGGCTGTCTCCTTAGTGTATATACAGAAAAAGCAGCAGCAACCACTGGCTAAAAATAACCCCAAATTCTTCTCTCAGATTACATCAATTAAGCTTAGAACATTTGATGTAAAAAGTTGGGCAGTTCAGTTCTCTTTAGGAGTCCCTGGTTCTGGTGGGACGCTGGGGTGGGGCCTGCAGAGATCCCCGGGCAGGGGCACAGGATGTGGCTGATGGGCCCCTTGGCCCCTCCACCTTCTGCCAGCACTGTTGGCTCAAATTGTAGGTTTTCCTGGGAGGGACAGTGTGCCCCGTGTCAGCATAGGTGTCATAGGAGATATTCTTGCTGGAGCTGCCTCGTGCAGCCTCTTGGATTTGAGGGTGTTCAGCACTTTGCAGGATCCTGCTGTTCACACGTTGCCACCTTGTTCTCAGTGCCCGAGTCGCCTCGTGTAACGTGTCACTGGTATCACTCTCTTCAGACGTATGTTCAGACTTCACCACACAGAAGGGAAAATTGATAATCCAGAAGTGGCTTTAATTAAAACTTGTTTTTCTCGTTTGCTCTCCCGTGTTTGTGTCTGGGGCAGCCCCACTCCCTGTAGTCAGCAGAGCTGCTTTTCACTGCTCTCAGAAGTTCAACTGTTGCAATCAAAGGTAATTTTGTTTGTGCAAGATACTCATCTCCAAAGGAAGGGCCAAGAATAGGGGTGAAAGAGAGGACAGCGGGCTGATGACTTAAGTGTTCCTGTCAGGCCTTTCTGACAACCCCAATAATTCTTTAATGGCTTCCTAATAAAGGGTAACATCGTTATGTCTGAGAGGTTTTTTGGATGGCTTTTCCCCTCATTTGCTGAAGGGGATGAACAAGAAGTGGTCAGAACCAGCAGACCTCTGTCTGTGTCTCCATGCTGTGTTGAGATGTTGCTTCAACAGTATCCGAGATGTTTTTAGCTTTTATACAGAAAGGGAGCGATAGACTAAATGTCACTGCACCTAAATTCGACTGCAGGATTCACCAGGACACGTTATGCTCCTGGCACCTTCTGCATGAGCACCCCGGAGTCTCCCCAGAGGGTTTTGATACCTGAGGGATGAAAAAAAAAATAAAAATAAAGGATTCTTCTGTTGCAGAATAGAATTTGCTTAGTGTGACTCTCTGAGACATATGGTACAGCAGCACCTGTTTTGTAAGTATGATCTCAGTGCAGAGAGAGCAGATCCTCGAGAATAGAGGAAATTTCAGCTCTCCTTCCCAGAATTCCACCTGGCTGCCACCTGCTCCCACATTTAATTGGCCTTAGTCCCTTGGCTCCCCACTCCGACCGCAGGGTAGGCAGGAGGAAGCGGAGGCAGACAGGGAGTGTGCAAAGTGTTGTGGGGAAACAAAAGGGACTTGGAAAGAGCAGCTCAGGGAGGAGCTGGGCTGGTTGTGTGAGCCTCAGTCCCCAGGGGACAGGGGCTGTCACAGCTCCTGGTCCTCCTGGGCCAAATACCCTCAGTAACTGGGTGTGGAACATGTGGCACTTGTGCATGATCCGTTGCCCCTGTGGTTCCATCCTTCCAGTTTTGTAGCACAAAATAGTGGTGATAACAGCTGGGAGTATCCAACTGTAGCTGGCAGTGATTTCCACCCACCAGGGATAAACATCCCGACAAAACTGAAGTGTTTATTTGCATGTGGATGTCGCTGCTTGGTAAATCCCAACACATCTGGTTATCACCGCTGAGATTTGCCAGTAAAAAGGAGGGTGTTTTGCCTCATTTTTCCCAGAACAAAGTGAGCATGGCTGCTCGTGGGGGGGAGGCTGGGGAAGCTGATACTCCACGGATTTAATTCCTCCTTGGCTGGGTTCACCCCCACCCCTACCGAGTTCAACCACCTTTTTTCACTCACTTAGTATGACCACAAATATTTAACCTCGGGTTCTGAACGCGATCTAACCACACTGGCAGCCGTGGTGAGGACGAGCAGCTTCGGAAGGAAAAGGTGGTAGTGACACATGAACCTGGGCGGGTCTGTCTGAGCTGAGCACTCCTTTGGAGCACTTTGTCTCTCTGTCTCCCGTTCACACGTGAACCCTGGACAGCCCGCTGCAGTGAGAGGCTCAGAGCACTTGGAATGAGGACTTTGTATGGGCCCTGAGTCAGGGGCAGAGCTGGGGAGGCTCAGGTGAATTCTTGGTGAGGCCAAGATTCTTATCAGTGTTGGGCTGTGAAGTGAGCAAGCTTTCCCTTCTGAGTGAGGTCTGCAATTGCCTGTTGTCCTACAGCGATTTTTGAAGTGTTCTGCATCCATTTCTGCCACTGAAAATACGCAGGTCTGAACTATTCTGAGCTCCCGAAGCCCAGAATTCCACGGACACGTGTTGGGAGAGGCTTCTCAAATAGCTCAGGGAAGCCTTTTTCCATCGCTTGGTTTGCTGTGCAGCAGAGCTCTGGGTCTCATTTCAGCCCCTGGGTGGTGGGTGGTGGATGGACACCTTGTCCCTCAGCAGGAGGAGGGAGCAGAGGGATGAGCAGAGGAAGGACGTGGTGTCGAGGTGCAGAGTTTGCTGGGGAGCGCTGGGGCCACGAGAGACACCCGGGCACTGTGAGGGGGCTCTTGCTGACCTGCAGCATTAATTTAGGGTTCTTTCTGTGTTCCTGCACTTTCACTTCCTTGTCTAGAAAAGCAGCACACTGCAGCTGAGTGTTATTGCCCTGTAGGGCCTGTGTGCAGCAGGGGACAGTCTGTGGAAGGAGGAGATAAGGGAACCACCTCAGCTGAGTGAGAATTAATGGCTTTTGCTTTGGGTCTTGAACGTTCCTTTCCTGTGTATAAGGCTGTAATGGCTACTTTAATATGTGGAGGAATATATGAAATTATCTTTTACCTTATGCTCTGGGAGCCTCTGAATTTTGTTTAAAAGGAGAGATGTCAGGAAATGCAGGAACCAGGCCTGAGCTTTCCCATAGTTTGTGCTGCCTCTAGGAAGGATTATGTGCAGTTCTTCAGGTCCAGTAGGCAGTGTTTGGGACACTGTTGGGTTTAATGGAGGAGGCCAAGATGACTCTTGTTTTGCTCTCCCTCACTGCTCTGGCCCTTGGCTTTTGCCTCTCACCTCTCAGTTCTTGATTCATTTTAAAACACTGTGTGTAGTAGGAAGGTGATGGATGTGAGGGCTCAGATGTCTGCAGGTGTGGAGGAGTGGACATCCACAGGCTGGACATTCCCAGGTCAGCTGTCTGTTTTGGTCAGTGAGAACTCTGGCTGCTCTCACAGTCAGTGGGTACAGCCGTGACCTGGAAGGCTGCAAACACACACACAGTTACACCTGTGCTGGGGCTGGAGCAGAACCTGCTCCATTACAGAGACCATTTGTATACAATCTATCCCTACAGGGCCTTTTTGTGTACTCTGAGGCTCCTTTATGCTGCTGTAAAGAGGTTTTAATGCGGTTTGGAAGGCGCTGCACAGCCCGTCACCAGCTCCCGAGCGCACAAATGGGGACAGTGCCAGCTGTTCTCCAGCAGCTGATATCCCAAGGCCCAGCTCTCCCCCTGGAACGGAGCACAGGGATGATGCTGAAATGCAGGAGCAGAACAGAGTGGGGGAGCTGCCCCTGTAAATCACGTCCCAGTCAAACAGCATCAAACATTCCCAGTGCCAAGTGTGTGTTATCCACGGCTCCGAGCAGGGCAGACGAGGGAAGGCCAGAGCCTTGGAGGAGCGGGGGGTGTTCACAGAGGTGTCTGAGCCACTCAGCAAGTCCTACAGGGTCTGTTTCTCTGCCTTGTTTTCATATTAGGGGCAGTCCAGCTCCAAGTAGAACATCTCTGACTCTGCACTGAGGCAGCCAGGCAGTGTGGGGTGTTGTGGTGGCCCGGACAGGGTGCTGGTGTTTGTGTCTAGATTTCCAAGTGCTCCCTGGGGTGTTGTAGTGAGGAGTCTCGCAGTTGCTGGAGTGGAAGCTGGGACTAAGGATATGTAAATGTAATTCCTTCGCCACACAAATCCTCTGTAAGTATGATCTAAATCGTGTTAATCCAGATCTGCAAAAAGGGGCCTTTCTTTTCCTTTTCTTTGGATTTAAACTCTTTGCAACAGGAATTGCTCGTGTATGTGTGTGTTTGCAGCACTGGGCTCCTTTGAGGTGTGTGAAAACTTGTGCAGTGTTCCTGCTGAAAGAATGGGACCCACTGGAGGTTTTTATAGAGGGAGCAAGGTCTTGCCAGTGAGCTGGGAGTTCTTCCTCCTGCCAAGGAGGAAGCGAGGGTAGAGATTGCCTGGTGCTGCGTTTGATTGCAGAACAAAGAAGGAAGTCATTAGGCCACACCCTTTCTGTGTTCCCTTCCCCTGCACGGATGTGAGTTTGGGACTGAGACCTTCAGAATCCTGCGGGCTGGGGGTACTTGTTCCCTGGAAGATCCAGAGTGGGTGGTGCAGGGCCCTCAGAGCACCTCAGAGCACCCACCACAGCCGGGTTTGCTGCCAGCTGAAACAAGGAGTTACGTTCGAGTCCGTTCTTCTCCTTCCCATATTTCTTTTTTCCATTAGCTTTAGAGTCAGTTAATGTTTATACAGACTGAGTCACTCATCCCTACCCAGCCACCAAAGAATGCATTTAATTCACAGCTCAAGAAGCAAACTGAATGTTTAAATTGACTCAACCTTTGAGGAGGCTTTGATCCATTCTGGAGCAGTGACTAAGTGAAACCAGGGGAAGTCAGATTGCAGTGCCCAGCTCACGGCTGTTCTGTGGGATCCTCTGCACAAAGAACCCGGGATGGCACAGCAGTCTGGGAGTGGCATTGGGGCTTCTGGGGCCGGGACAATGGTGCTTTCTGCAGGGCACCACAGTGCAGAATGGCTGGGCAGCAGCCAGCGACACAGAGCGGCTGGGCTACTGCACAGTGCTTTTGGAACTGCCAGCCCCTTCCAGGGCTCGGATTTGGATACCTTGGAGGGATTTAATTTTCACAAAGTGCTGAATACACATGTTCTGAAAGAAAACCAGGGCGCTGGAAGCCTGTCCTGTGCGAAGCCGTGGTTGTTGCTTTTCTCAGAGCATGTGCTCCTTGGTCAGATTTTCAAATGTCAAACCAGTGGTACTGAAAAAAAAGTCAATCAGATGTGGCCAAAGACCAAGGCACTAGAACAAGCCTTTGCTGTGTCGTCCCCATCCCATCTGCCTGTTGTCGATCCCTCTCCCCCGTTATTCCTTGCACCTCTGGAGCACTGAAGGCTTTTAATGCAGCTGGATTTAAGGTGTAAATAACTGAGCTGTGTGTGGCTGGTTGTGGGAAGTATCCTTGATCTCTCCTCTGGGGACTCTGCAGTGTCTGGAATGTGTCCCTTCCGGGCTGTAGTGCCCTGCTCCTGTCTCTGCCCACCATTCCATACTGAACCAAGGGCTCCAGAGCCCTGGGGAAGGGGGGGAAATTGTCTCTTTTGAGCCGTGCAATTCCTGTTGTAGATTTTCTGGGGAGCAGCCAGAAATCCCTGCACACTGCCTCTCTCTTCTCCCTCTTATGCACACTCTGTCTCTCTAGCTTTTCCCTTGCCTTTTGTGCCAAGAATGTGGTGGGGGAAGGGGGAACCGCACAGGAAATGCCTCTTCTTTTCTCTAACGACATTTCCAGCTGCATTTGGATGGGAGAATTCGAGGAGGGGGAAAGCATCAAATCAGTGGAAAGTTGTTCGGCTGCCAAGTCAAACTGGTACATTTTAGCTCTGGAGACAGTGGAGCCTTTTCTCCTGAATTTTGGCCCATTTTTAAAGTTCCGTTTTTGGAAAAGCAGGGGGAAAAGAAGTTAGTGACATCAGTGCTCCTGGTTTTTATTTATATGCGTATTTTTTCAGCAAAAGTAAAGCTAAAGTGTAGCTTCACTTTTACAGGTTGAAAGGGCAGTGGGTTTAGGAAGGCTTGAGCAGGGTGATGCCTTTTTCTTTCACAGCAGGGAGTGTCTCCCTGCCTCTCCATCTTTTATCCTCCTTTATCCATCCATCCACCCACCCACCCACGTGCCGTGCCAGAACCTCCTGCTCTGGGCCTCCCATCCTTCTCCTCGGTGTTGGTGTTTGGTAACTCTGCTGTCACACCTGGGGCAGGAGCTGAAGCAACACCCTGCACTGCAGGATCAGCCCTTTTGCAGCAGCTGTGGGTTGATCCGTGCAGGGACAGCCCCACAACTGATGAGGTGCCAGGGAAGCAGAGGGGGTAGTTGCAGAGTGAAGGAGTGGGAGAGATGCAGATGGGGCAGGAGATGAAAGGTGGTGTAGCCAGACAGCAGAGTTTCTTCTCTTCATCTCAGTCCAAGGAGGAGGAGGAGTTCTCCCCCGGTTGTCTCAAGTGTTGCAGGAGATGGGCTTTGCCTGTGGCAGGCTAAATTTGGAGTTATCTCTCTCCTTGGTTCAGTGCCCAGCATCCTGAGATCTTTTGTTCAATTCATGTTCAAACAGACTTCTTTTTGTGGCTTGTGAGAGTCAAACTTGTGGTGGACCTAACAGGGTTGTAGGGAAGCACCAGAGTCCTTCCATTGGTGACTGTCACAGTTTTAACACTCGAGTGCTGTGGATTTTGCAATTGTTTGCCCTATAAACTGTGTTTCTTTGAGTAAGGTGCAGTGAGACATCAAAGCTCTGCAGCAGCTTTACCTTCTGAAAAAGAAAATATATAAAAGGAGGAGGAAAGAAAGGGAAGGGGGGGAGCAGCTTGTTATTAGCAGCCTGGTTGTCTGCATTTAGAAAACCTATTAAAAATGCATCATGCTGAGGAGACAGTCTGCACAGTGTGTAAAAAAGATGGGTTGCAATAATTCTGTCTCGGTGTTTTGAACCACAGCCTCAGACAAAATACACAGGATGGGGAAGGGGGGTTGGGAATGAGATTCTAAGAAAAGTTGTTTATTGCAGTGCAGCGTGTCCTGGAGTGGAACCAAATGTGTGACTGTGTGAGGGCAGGAAAAGGGGAGACGGAGGGTGGGGATGCAGGAGATCCCCCCTGTGAGACTGAGATGGTGCCCTGGTGAAGGTGCAGGAGAGCTGGAGTGGAGCTCAGCTGGATTGATCCCCATCTCCCTTGAGCTGGGGTAAATCAAAGCTGGCTTTCTGGAAGTCACATGGCAGGGCCTTGATGGGAATCTCCAATATGATTTAACTGGAACACAAGAGTTGTTTGATTCTCCTTCTGTGTGTTTGTTGAGGTTAACAGGGTGCACAGAGGGAGCAGAATGTCTGCAGGAAGTGGGGGGGATGGAAAGTCCAGTCTGTGAATTCTCTGTGCCTGAGGGACTCTGGATCCTGGAAATGCTCTGGCACAGAGTTCCAGGTCACCCAGCAGGGAGGGTGGATCAGTCACCTGCATGAGCATCCCCTTTATGCACAGGAGGGTTCTGGTGCCCCTCAGGGACTCAGTGTGTCCACAGGCCTGGCTGGATCCAGCTGTGGGTCCCAGGGGTTTTCCCCCCAAATGTGCAGTTGCTGCATGTACCACATGACTGTTCTCCTGACAGCACGGACGAGCAGATGGGGTCTGGTGTGATGCCAACTTCTCTGGTGGTGCTCCACAGCCTTCTGTCTCTGCTTCCAGAGAGGGGAGGGACTGTTGGGACCTCCTTCTTTCCAGGGGTGAATCCCCCTTTGCCCCGAGGGACCCTGCAAAGCCAGAGGCACCAAACTTGCCCAGCAGGTGCTGTGTGTTTTTTCACAGCCCTCAGGGGGATGTCCTTGGCTGTGAGCAGTCTCTGCCCTTTTTCTTCTCCTCTCCAAAATGCTGCATTCCTTTATCTTTCTACTCCCAAGCCTCTGGGGCCTGTTGTGCTGTCCCTCTCTGCTTTCCAAGTGCACAGGGGAGGCTCAGCTGTGTTTCCTGCAGATTGGGAGGGAAGGAGCAGCAAGGGAGCTCTGAGCCTGCCCCTTCTGATAGCAGGAATTGTTTTCACTTGGCATTTCCATACTCTGTAGCTGGGCTGTTTTTCTTACCTAACACTGAAGAAAAATAACTGTAATGCTGCAGTACTGGGAGTCCACTGGCTCTGACCTTTGGGAAATCTTTTTATTCAAAGGTTTGAGGCTCCTTGTGTTTAAAGGCAAACAAAAAATACTGCACTTGGTTTTGGACACACAGCTGAGCTGGTCCTGCACGGCAGCTCAGGGTGCAGGCCTGAACTGTAGAAGAATTGGGTTTTGCTCTTACTGTCCTGGCTTTTTGAGGCAGTTTGTTGTGTCCTCTTATGCCTCTATGCAGAAGGTCAGCTGCAGAGTGTTTAATCTGTGTGCATTTCCATGTCTGCAGAGCCCCGGGTGTCGTGTGTGGGGATGTTGTAAGCTGTCCTGACAAACTTGGTGCCATTCTGTGCACATTATTTCTTCTGCTGGGCCTGAATTCGTCCCTGACTATCTGTGCTGGGCACTGTCTCCTCATGCCACTCTGCTGATCTGATATGTGCACGGGAACCTGCCGGGGAAGCCGGTGGGGAGCAGGGTCTGGATGCCAGCCCTGGGTCGATGGGACCGTGCCTTTATCCCGAGCAGTGCCTTGAAGGATCAGATGTGCTTGGCAGCCCCTGGCTATCCTGGACATTTCTTTCCATGTCTCCATGCTCCTGCCTTGGGCCAGGCTGTGTTTGTGGAGCTGGAGGTTGGCTCAGACTCGCTGTTATGGCGGTTTCTATGGAGGGAAAAAAACACAGGGGTTGCCAGACCTGGAAGAGTATTAAAAAAGGAGAAGAAGGAAGTGGAGGGAGGGTGGTGAGGGGAGTGTGGGGTGGAGGAGAAATGTGATCCTCTTGTGCTCTGAAGGTAGAATCTCCATTTCACCCCTCTCTCCCCATCTTTGCATTCTCAGTGGTGGGGTTTGACTTCCCAGGCTTGCAGGGTTGAGATCTGGGTGTGATTCCAGCAGGGATGGGTTCTGGCCAGTTCAGGGGGTAGCTGTGCCAGCTGGTGTGGGGAACAGGTCGGGGTTCACCCGTGGGGGATCCCAGAGGTGCTTTAGGCTCATTTCTGTCACAGCCCCTGGTGATCTGCAAAATGGGGTGTTACCAGAGCGAGTGTTTCATCCAGGTGGTTCCAAACCCTCCCTTGCCTTCCCTAGATTTTTAAGTCAGTCTGGACTCTGCTGTGTTAGGAGCAGTTCCAAACTGCTCCCCCTCTCTTGCCACCTCCACTGTGAGCTGGATTTCAGTAGGTGTGTTCCAGGTGTCTCAGCAGAGCCTCTGGCAGGGGATGGAAGCCCCTGCACCGCTGTGTTCATGGCAGGGAGCGGGTGGTTCATCTCCATCTGCCTGGTGCATCTCTCCAGGTCTTGACTCCAGGGAGCTGTTGCAGGTTCCTGTGGAGCAGGAGGCCTCACGTGTGCTGAGAGGGATGCAGAGGGACCAGAGCAAATCAGGGGGAAATCATCTGCCCTCAGATCCATCTCTGGCCTCCTGAGAGATGCCACTTTTAACTGTGTCACTTTGTAGCTGTGGTTTTGGATGATTTCTGAGGCTGTTTTGGCTGATTTTGTAGCTGTGTGCTGCTGTTTCTCTAGAGGTGAGACCGCCACCCTCAGCTCCCTCCCTGAACCCAGAGCAGCCCTGAACAAGGGTCTCTGCAGGGTCCCAGACTGGGGGCCTTCAGGTGCCATGATAACAGTTCAAACTTGGGCTGAGATCCTTGGGATTTGGAAACTTGTTGTGTGACCAGACCCGGAGATGGTTCCAGGGAAGCTGGGAGCAATTTATGGTTTTGTGCACAAACCAGACAGAATTTCTGTGGTTTTTTTTCCCCTGAGTTTTGGTTTTATTGGCCTCAGAAATAGTCATAGGACGTATACAGGCACATATAGCTGAAGTGAAAAAACCCTCAGTGCAGTTTCTCACGGTAGAATAATTCAGTTGTTCCTCATTGTGAGGAATATTCCCTCTTTTTGAGACCCAGAGATACCTCTCTCAGAAATGCTGAGTCACAGAACTTTGGTATCTTTGCCTTTAAAAGAAATCCCCAGCTCTGGTTTGTTTAAACTGTCCAGTGTTGGTAAAAGTCACATTTTGGGCTCTTCTTTCTTCCACATTTTACATTAGAAATCAAGACAAATCAAGGAACCAATTCTGTACTCCCTGGGCATAATTATCTGCACCTTAGGGCTCAGTATAACTGCCTTTACAGGTAGATAGAGAATATTCTCAGAAATACTCAAAAAGCATGATCTGTTTCATATATTTTTACAGAGAAAAGATTGTTGGGGTTTTTTTAAAAAAAAAGGAAGAAACCCACCAGAATCTTTTACATTAATGACAAACTTAAGATAAATGTGTGTTTGCTTCAGGCAACCCACTGTATCTTTTCTTTTTTACTGAGTAGAGGTGATTTTATTTTCAAACACTGTTGTGTTTGTTCTGTGCTGGTGTGTTTACCTGGGGATGGGGCAGGTGAGAGCACAGGACAAGGCACAGACACACACATACATATATATATATATTTAGAAAACCCCAGGGATCATCTCCTGGCTGACAGTGGGAGGGAGTTTTGTGCTAAGAAAAGAGGGATTCCCAAGGGATTTCGGTGGTGGTGGTGTTGGTTCGAGCTGTCCATACCTCTCTCTGGACTCTGGCTGTTCCCATGGCATGTCCTGCTGTCCTGTGGGGTGTCCTGTCGTTCTTCCCCGGGTCAGTGAGGAGCGTTTCAGCTGCAGCCCAAAGGTCAGCATGGAGAGGAGCCTGGGAAAGGAGGAGCTGCTGCACATGGTGGTTGGTCTGAGAACAAAGCCTGGAACACTCAGCCACATTTCCCCTGTTATTTTGACAGGTCAGACCCTGAACCGCAGGAAGGGCCGTTCCAAACATCTTAATTGCAGCGTGGTCTGGAGGGTGAGCCCTTCCCATGGAATGCTCCTGGTTCCAGCAGCCCTGGGCTGGGGGGAGGTGAGGTGGGCTGTGCCCTCACCCACTGAGGGGTGGGATGGGGCATCCAGACAGGGCCCAGCACACCGGGGAGGCCATTCCATCCACCCTGCTCTGGGAGCACAGTGACTGGGATTATTTGAAATAACTCTGCTATTAATGTGTAGCTGGAAATGTTGGATCAGCAGGTGGGTGCAGGGAGAGGGTCCCACTGCCTGCTCTGAAATGGGGGGTGTGTTGGGGGGCACAGCCAGGGAATCTGCTGGAACTGCTCCACCCAAAAAGCTCCGTGGTCCCGAGCTCTCCCCTCAGCAAACACTGGCCTCAGCTGGCAGCTGAAGCAGGGCAAGAGTTTATTTTTATTTCTTGGAATTCAGTAGACCTGAAATCTCAGTTAAATGTTAACTTTCCAAAGACACACACATCAGCACTCTGAGCCACCGCTGGGGGAGAAGAGAGGAGATTACAGGGAACAGAAATCCAGCCAGATTTTGGCCTTTCCCAGCCTTCTACCTTCCCTCCTCTCTGTCCCATGTCTGGGTGACCTGCAGAGGAATCTGCAGACAACTGTGCCCTGTCGTGGAACTCCAGTGGTTTTCTAACTGGATCCCAGGAAAAGCTGTGCTGGCAAGGAGCTGATCCCATTCCCTCTTTTCTTTCTTTTAGTGTTTTCATCTAAGGCAGTGTGGTGGTTGCCATAGGAAAAGCCCAGCAGCTCAGGATCAGTTGCTGGAGTGTTGACTCATAGATCAGTGCTAAAGAGGTGTTTGAGTCTGTGGAACTGTTATCAGAAATGGCACAAAATGTCTCTCTTGACTCAGTTTGTAAACTGCATGTGCATTTATAATGAACAAAGAGACCTTGTTAAATAGATAGTTTTGACCTCAGAAAGGAAAAAAAAAACCCTATCCAGAATTCTGGTTTAAGTTTAAGGAGTTTCTCGTTCAGATGAAGCTTCTTTCTGTAAAGGCCTGAGAGAAGAAATGTCTCCCTATTGCATTAATTTTAGCAGTTTCAGCTAGTCATTTTAATATTTCTTTCCTCTTTCTTCGCAACAACAATTTGGAACTATTCCAGGTTTATGTCAAAGTAGGACGTTGGATGACAATTGAAAGAACTGAATTTATGTTGAATCTTCTCTCACTTTGTGAGTAGCTGTGGCTGAGGAGGATGATCTGTGCAAGGGAATGGTCTGAATTCCCTCCTCCCCCCCCAAGTTTCAGATTTTATTTTATAGGATGGTTCTGCGAATCTGGAGTGACTCCATTGACATCATCTTGGCATTCATTTGTTGACTTTTGTTTCCCTCTGTGCTCATAGTAGTCGGTCCCCCTCTGATCCCACGCTGTGATTACAGGCTCCATTTCACAGTAACACCAACACCAGATTCATTATTATTCGTGCTGGAGTGGAGGCTGCAAAGCAGAGTCATGACCTTCTGTGCCTCGTGCTCTGTAAATGCATCGAGAGGCACCGACTTCCTTCTCGAAATGTAATTTAGCAGAAAATGAAGCAAATGAATGAGGCTGTGGAGAGGAGGACAAAGGTAATGAGTAGGTGTAGCAGAGCCGTGGTGGATGTTGTGCAACCTGATTGTTTTATCGTAGTGCCAAATACAGGGATATCAGAGCAATCCACACCAACTTCCTTCACCCAGCGCAGCCTCTCAGCTCACCAGAGTCAGAAGAGGTGTGGGAGCAGGAAAGTGCCCGTCAGCTCCCACAGAGATCCTTTCATAGGCTGGAAGATTGTGCCCCAACCATTTTCTGCAATAAATACTCCATTAAATCGAGTTGTTCCCATTTGGGAGAGAACAGAAGTGACGGGACAGCCGGATTTCTGGAGTCTGGGTTTTTTTTTTCCCCTGGTGCTTGTTTTAAAGATGAATTCCAAAGCACCTCAGCTATGCAGTAAGAATAATAATACCCGCCCCAAAGCCTGGCTGTAGGAGAAGCCTTTGCTGCCTTCCTGTGATTGGGAACACCATTGAGGGACTGTAACTGGTCCCAGCTGTGGGGGGAGCACCAGCTCGGGGGGCTCTGCTGGCAGTGTTTATAGAGCATCCTGGAATCTCGAGTAAGGCTCCTCTGGCTCCAGGGATCCTTTTTAATTTACACAGATGTTTCTCCATCGTCTATTCTTTTCAGGCCCTTGGAATGATCAACAATTTAGTCTAATTGTGCAGGCTGTTTGGGTTGTGGGGCTGTTTATTTTGTCTGTATGTCTGGAATAGTCTCTCTTTTCAAGGACTTGACTCCACTCCACAGACCTCACATGATTTAAGAGGAATGGGCTGTGTTTGCTAAAACCTTGAAGTGATGTGCCCAAGCTTGGTTTCCAGGCTGTTCATCTCTCCCTGGCCCTGCTGTGGCAGGTTCTGCCTCATGTGCTGTAGGTGGAGCAGGCAGTGCTGACAATAATTACCTGCTAAGGGCTGGGAAAGGGCTCTTCCTCTGCTCACAGAGGATCGTTTCCCTTTTCTGGAGATGCCTGTAGTCAGTTCCTACATTACTGTGTCTTATTTTAGCCTCTAGAATTCTCTGTATGCCTTTGGAACAGCCCCTGCAAAGGCTGTGGGTCAGAGCACCAGTGCCCCCAGTGTGTGTGTCAGCCTGGATTCCAGGGCCCCTCCAGTTCAGGGAGATCTCCCCAGCCCAGGAGTTGCTTTCACACTGCAGTTTGTATTGCCTGGTACATAACAGAGGTGGGTTTTGTTGTGGTTTGCCTTCTAAAAATATAAACTTTACACTATTGGTTGTATGCTGTTTGTTTTTGGGCTTTTTTTCCCATAATTAGGGTATTGATTATAAACCAATATTTCTGACAGATCCCAAGGCTGACAAAGAACCAGCTCAGTGGGGTGGATTCTTGGGGAATCCAGCCTGGGACACCTCAGTCAGTGGAGTAAGTGCAGGAGATCCTGCCCTGATCCCTGATAAAAATGGGGATTCTTGTAACTGAGGGAGAGGGAAGAGAAACTACAAAAGCAGTGGAGTAATTATTCCCTTTTTAAGAAATCTGATGGATCTTTAATAGCTGTAGTCAAACAACCCTTCCTCACCTCCCGTGATCAGGATAGATAATCAATTGTCTGGGACAACTGATGTGTAATAAAATACCAGTTAGTGCAAGAAAACCCAATGCATGGACAAAGAAAGAGCCTTTAATGACTATAAGACTATTCTTTAATCCCTGTATGTTCCCTGGAGAGTTCCAGTTTATAGAAGTGTCCCAGTCTACAATACATTAGATTTGCAATTAATAGCTGGTTTTCACTGACTAGAAGCGTTTATAAAGTGACTCAAGTATTGCTTTTTAACAGAACCAGTGAATTTAGGTGTGTGTGGCACCAGGAGGTGTCCTGGCCATGGAGCTGCTCTGTCTGGAGTGTGCTCTCAGCTGCACTGTGGACATGGGGCAGGGCTGAGCAGAATGGACTTTCTGTGTGTAGGGGAGTGCAGCCTTGAACCTGATGGAGGCCTTTGAGTCACATTTGAAATATATGAAGTTGGTGGGTTGGTTTGTCACTTCCTGCGTTTTTCCACAGCCAGCTGTGGGACCTTGAGAACTTTTGGAAAGATTGCTTGGGGGGAAGAATTCCCCTCTTGCTGGACACACTAGAACTTGTTTCCTTCTTGTGGCTCCTCTTTTATCACCTTCGGTCAGGTTGGACATCAGGAGGAATTTCCTCCTGGAAAGGGTGGTCAGGACTTGGCAGGGGCTGCCCAGAGAGGTTTGGAGTGCCCAGCCCTGGAGGTGTCCAGGGAAGGA
>JAWWLV010000061.1:4901040-4927312 GCA_035041135.1 Platyrinchus mystaceus | reverse complement strand
TGGACGTGGCACTCGGTGCTCTGGGCTGGGGGACAGGGTGGGGATGGGGCACAGGGGGGATCCCTGGGCTGGGAGGGCTTTTCCAACCTAAATTATTCCGGGATTCACAGTCCAGACTTCACCCAGGACTGTGTGGTACCCAGGATCTGTCCCCCTGCTGTCGTGAGTGGCTGCTCAAGTCAGAAATGTTAGTCCTGTCACAGCTGAATGTGGTACATCTGCACTTAGTCTGCAGCCTGGCAGGATCAGCATTCCATGGGCTCGTGGCCAGCTGTCCTGGAGCACAGGGATATCAGCTCTTGGGATGTGCAGTGTGCAGTGCTTTAATGTCCTCACTGGGGCTTCCCTGACTGAGGGTGCTCAGTACAGCATCTCCATCCTGTGGGTTTAGGTATCCCTGGTTTTCTCTGCTGGTCTCCCAGAGCTCTGACATGGCTTGGGTTAAAAATGGTTTGAAGGCCCCTTATATATTTTGTTTCACTGAAGGTGGGAAAATGTCCAGGCAGTGATTGATGGTTTTTTGGAACTCGTTCAGGTGTTTTACTCCACTGGGATGGAGGGGGTTCTTACACTGGAATTGGATCCAGCCTTCCCTGTGCTGCAAAGCTCCTGCTGGCTCTGCACTGACTTTTTTGCTCTAAAATTTATAAAAAGAAAAGAGAGAGAGAAAAAGCAGCAAAAATCACAGCAGACCTGAAATAATTCCGTTGATTCTGTGTTGAAGATGAAATTTAAAATTAAAATGCAGCCAAACAGGTGAGTTAAATATGAGCAGTCAGTGTTCGAGGACAATTCCTTCTGGGAAGTTTTCAGTGAAAATTAGGAAACTTCCCAGGTTCAGGATTTCTGAGGACCCTGGTGAACCATATTCTGAAGCTTGTACTAAATGCTAGACCTGAATTGGGATCCCATTCCAGCAAAAAGAGATGTGAACATCCCTGAGGGGGTTTGGGACAGATGTGCCCCAAAAGAAGCAGAATTGATGGCAAAGCCCCTCCTGCTCTGTGCAGAACGGGGCTTGGGAAGCTGACTTACAGTGCAGGCCTGGAGCATCCTTAACGCTGGAGCAGCTTTCAGGCAGCTCTGTAATTTGGAATGTGAGTGACGTCAGTTCTTCTGGCCATCTGGTTAGAAAATCTAGTTGTAACTGAAAATATCCAGCCCTTTTTTCTCCATTGCTAGGTGGTGACTACACACTTATGTAATTTAACAACTCGAATTCTTTCCCGTTCTGGTGATCTCTTCACGGAACAGGGGAGGGGGCTCAGCAGTTCCTCAGCCCCAGGCTGGGGGTTGGGGGTGGTCCCGTTTGCTGGGTGACCTTGGACAAGAACGTCCTAATTTTCCTACCTCAGTTTCCCCCACTTATGAGCTGGTGATAATGACACTTCCTATCTCCCAGGCATTGTTAGGATCTAATGAGTCATGCTATGAGCACTTAGCACAAGGTATTGTTATAATTACTGCCTGTGCCTTTCTGCTCATCCCCTGCCTTCCCCCCCTCTTTCACATCCAAACATCCCATTTTAATGCTGTGCTTTAAATACCCGTGGATGCACTGCTCCTTCTGCACAGGTCGAAGACTGGATTATAAAACTGGATTGATGAGAAACATGCATCAAAATGCACTCTGTGGCAGTGTCTGAAAAGTAAAGGGAGCAGAACTGTCAGCCATTTCCTACAGCCTTTTCAGAGGCAAAACTCACAGGAGCCCCCTGACACTGCAAGCACTGCCGTGCAAACCTGATATTCATATTAAAAGTCCAGGTTTTGTTTACTCAGATTCCCAGTAAATAAATTTTTCCAGCAGAATAACCGTAACACCCCCTGATTCGTGTTTGTTTGGTGTTTCCTCTAATTTTTAGGGGGAAAAGTAAAATCTTCTTGTGTTGTTGATCCTTAATGCCAGCAGAGTCCTGGACTGAGCGTCCCTTTAGTTCCCCCCAGTGCCCGGGAAAAGAGAACTGATACCACTGGGGACACCTATGGTGGAGAATTTGCCAGGAGGAGCTGAAGTTTGAGGATCTGGAGGGGGGAAAAAATGGACTTTTTGCATATTCTTTTTAGATTCTCGGGTCATGCATATTAAAATTTAACTTGGAACAGAAAGAACTACTCCCATTTTATTATTGCAAAGGAGTATGTGAAGGGGAAAACCAAATGATAAATAAAAGAGAGAACAGCTTGCTCAATGGAGTTAGGGACTGATGACTTGTTCTGCCCCCTCCCCTTTTATAAAAGCAAACACATTACTGGAAATGCGAAAAAGGGGTTTGGATTTGCCTTTGATAAAGGGCAACTGCTTTGATAAAAGACTTTTAGCTCCTGTAAGTGCAGTAGTGGTGAAGGGAAAGTTGTATCACGGAATGCAGAGCTACCCAGGGTTTGCTCTGCCCTGACAGGAATATATGTCTGTGCTCTGTATTTGCTCCCTGACATATTTGCTCATGTGCCACCACTCCTGTGCTCCCAAGAAATAAATTAAGAAATAAATCAGTTGTCAGCGAGTAAATAACAGCGAGAAAAACTCCCGGTCTCAAGGAGGGCTGTGATGGGCAGGCAGTGTGCTCATTGGTGTGATATCAGAACCAGTCACTATACAATAATTTATATTTTTTTTTCCCCTGAAAGCTTTCCCACCTGTCATGCATAGCTGAAAACTTCCAGTGGCTGCTCAGCTGGTTCCAGCACCCGCTCCCGAAACAGTAAATCTTTGTGTGGCATCTCCCCTTACAATGCACCACTTTTGGTACATTAATACTGAGCTGGAGCTCCAGAGCTTACATTTATTTTCCTAAAGCCCTAGAAAGAATGATTTCATATTTGGGGGGGGGGCCCAAGGAGTGGGAATTACTCAGTCGTTAGGTTTAATTGTTCTGAATCCTTCCAGTGCTTCATGAGCAAATGTACTGAGGAGATGAGCAGTATAGTGGGAAATGTGATGGAAAGGTATAATTTGACCACCTACCACCAGCAGCTGAAAAGCAATTCCAAGGGCTGCCTGTCTGTCAGGATTAATCACTGGCTCCTTTCTGCAAATACCTGGTGTTCACTCCTGCAGCCACCCCAGGCTGTTTGCTGGGGGCACAGGGGGGACAGGCCAGCTCTGTGCCCCACTAGAGCACCTTTGGCTTGGTGCAGTTTCGGGGTCTCCTGCTGTGGAACTTGCCTTGGAATGGGGAGAAGGGCTGGAAGAGCCCCCCCTTGGCCAGCATCCCGTCCCCAGACAGTTTATGGCCCCCCTGTCTCGTCCTTTACCTCCAGCTGAACTCTGCCGGTGGACGTGGCCAAGTATTTCATTTGGACAAGAAAAAAAGGAGCATTATTGAAAGGGACTGACCTTTCCATCACCCTCCTCTGTCGTCATGGTGCTTTTATAGCATTTCTCTCGACCAACCCCTTCCCTTTTCTAAACCACAATAATTCCCCTCCTCCTCTCAGTCCATCCTCCCCGGGGACCTGGTGGTTTCTCTTTATTTCCACAGACACCTGCCCCGCTCTGCTCGTTCCCTAAAATCCTCTGGGCTCCTGGCAAAAGCCAAAGCGATCAGCTTTGGTCCATCAGCAAAGCTGGGTTTCACTCTGCTGGTGCTGAGCAGGCTCAGGAGAGGAGCAGGACCCGAGGAGCCTTTGCTTGGGAAGAGGACTGAGGGTATTTCGTGGCACTTGTGCTCCTGGAGAGTTTCTTTTATAGGTAGAGTGGCTTTCGGTTCGTGGAGCAGGGAGTTTAGTGCCTTTCCTCTGGTCTCAAATCCATTCTGGAAGAGGGAAATAATCCCTTTGAGCCTGAGAGCTGGCTGATAACTGTGTCGGGCCCAGGGCTGGCACTGATGGATAATTCAGGCCGAGCAGGTTTGTGCTGGACACGTGTCTGGAGGTGAGGGATGGAGAGGGACAGTGTGTGTGTTGTTCTGAGAAGTGCAGCCTGAAAATGGGATTTCTGACCTACCCTTTGTATTGCTGCTCTTATTACTGGACAGTCAGTGTTTCCTGAAGTGTAACTTTGAGAATAGTCTTGTGGATACAAACCCTTTCTCCCTTACACTGATTCCGGAGTTTCACGTGATTTTAGTGTGGAATTGAAACTTTACAGTTCCCACCAGATTCAAGCCAAGCACAGGCTCAGAGAGGTGCATATTTAAATATTGATCAAATGTTTCTGCTTAAAAACCTGGCAGGAATCCTGTGGTAAAGTAAGAATTCAATGAAAGCATCACACCTGTGCATTCCTTCAGCAAAGATTCATCTCTGTGTGCTTGGAGAGGGGAAAATTGGGTTTTGCTCTGATTTCTAATGAACATTAGAATTCAGTAATGCACAGCTGGCAGTGACCTTGGGCTGGAATCAACTGACAGCTCTGTACAGGGCTTCTCTGGCCACTGGAAACATCTTTATTGCAAATCAAGTGTGATGCTGGAATCATAAGAGGGGGTTAACGTCGTTCAGTCCCTCAGGTGGAACCTTGACAGGTGAGAGCTGCTGCCTCACCCACTCCTGTTCCTGCTGTTCTTATTTTGCACCTCTGTGAGTTCTGATCTCTGTAGTGATCCCTCTTCCTGAGCATGAGGCTTGAGCAGAAGCCAGGGAGAGGGAGGAAGGGGCCGAGGTCTGCCAGGTTACTCCAGCAGCCGTCGCTGCGTTATTGATGGGCCGCGGGCGGGAAGCCAGGAATTCCCCGGCCTCTCCCGCATCCAGGGGATGGAAAAGGGGGAGAGAGCCAGACACAAGCATTGATCGTTCCTTCAGCCTGATCTGACATCAGAGGAAGGGGGAAAACTGCAAGCTCAGCGCTCAGTTCAGGGCACTGGGACTTCATGGAATGTGCTGGTGGCTCCTTCCCTCCCAGAGATGAGTTTGTGGAATCCTTTCTAGGGCTGAACAAGGGAGTGAGTGTGTGTGGTTCAGTTGCTCAGTGTCCCAGCAGGGCTGTGTGTACAGAGGTGACATTAGTCAGCCTGTTGATGATTCCTGAGCATTGTAATCTCCTCTTAATAATGCTGTAAATGAACCCCTCAGAATGGGAAAAGTCACAGTGAAATGATGCCGGCGTGTGGTTGGAGGGTAAAACCCTTCAGAACTGTGACTGATAGGTGGATGATGGCTCAACCACCTGTACACAGCTTGGTTTATTTATAACCTGCATTTTGGGTGCAGTTTCAGGCATCTGCAGGTAAAACTCCTCTGCCCACAGGAAGGAGCTGCCTCTCACTCTCTGATCCCACCCCAGGGCTTTCTGTGTCTTGGGAGAAATGTCCATGGGTTTCCTTGTGGTCCTTGAACCAGAACATCATTCTTGTCCAGCTGGAAAGTGTAATCATTAAAAGAGAGCCGTTCATTAAAGTAATTCTTTAGTCTCATTGTTTCATGTGGAGGAGAAAGCGCCACAAAAATAAATCTGACTTATGCACGAGGCAGGAAAGTGTTGTCTAAGATGTGAACAAATCTCAGTCAGCTGATGTGAGTGAGCTGGGAGGAAAGATGCTTAAACATTGCCCCTTTGAACAGGGACCAGTCTGGTACTGGGGCTTTGGACAGGTTTCTGAGATGTTTTTTACATCATCTACTTCAGGATGAGTTGCAGTCCAAAAGTACCTTTCTGTCACTGCAAGGGCATCTGAACAACTATCCCAAATACAGACAAGTCCATGTAAACCTCTACAGTCAGGTGGGACCTGTGGTGAGCCCAGTTTTCACAGCCATATTCCACATGTCAGTGTCTGGGTTAGAACCTGGCACGTGAACGGGCTTTGAGGACGTGGATGTGTGAGACGTGTCAGGAAAAGGAGCAAAAACAGAGCAGCTCTTTTGGAATGTCTGGTTTTGGAGAACACTGTCATAACTTAAGTCTTCTTTTTAATTGAGCTCCACGTTCAGAAAAGTGAGCTGAGCCCTTTGGAGTTGTTGGAGTTGCCACAAGTGCAGCAGTTTCCTGCAGCTATTTGGAAGTTGCAGAAAAAAAGGTTTGAAAACTGAACGTTCACCACGTAGAAGACAAAACTCTCGAGCTCCATCTTGAATTGTTTCCCATCTGGAATTAATAGTGTTTAACCCTATTAAAGAATTAGGAAAATGAGATTCTTTGGGGTTTGTTTTCTATGAAAACACGAGTCCTGTTTCTGTAGTGCTTTCTGCTGGAAAATGCCAGAGTCCTTTAGGAATTGTGATCCTGTGTTCACGAGTGTTTGCATTTGATTTACCTAAAGCCTTTCAAATAACACCAGTAGCAGAGCCAGGACTAAAATACAGTAGTGCTCGACCTTCAGGCCTGTGTGTGACTGTCACTGCTGCCCTAAAGCTGAGAGACAGATCAGTCTCCAAATGTCACAACAGGGGGAAGGGGGGGTGCTCTTATTTTAATTATTTTCCTTGGAAAACAAGAAAGATTTATTGGAAATATCCATGAGAAGGGCCCGTGCCCTTCATATTAGCTAGGGTGAGGTGAAAGCAGGTAGAACCAATGGGGTTTGCACAAAACTTAGGCCTGTGACCCTGGGTTTTTAAATCTGCTTTAATTCAGTAGATCCTAAAATTGGGGCTGTTGGCATTTCTTTGTTCAGTGCCCTCACCCCTCGTTAGGAACTTTGGGTTTAGACTGATACACAAGTTAAATACGTTGATTATAAAAAGAGCAAAGTTGAGGTTTGAGGGTTTTGGTGGGATTTCTGGCCAGCTTTAATTCTAATTGAAAAGGGGAACAAAGAGCACATTATCATGACTGCTTTCCACCCATCTGAAAGCTGCTTCGGCTTTCCTTCCACATGGGTCCTGCTGGCTCTGCCAGCACATGATTTTAGTACCTAATTCTATTAGTCATGACCCAGATCAGCTTTAAAATGGTTAAAGGCATAGAAGAGGAGTAGGAGTAGAGTGTCAAGAATAGCTTGGAAGAAGATGTTATCCCACATACCCAGGAGCTGGTATCTCAAAGGTGTCACAGAGATGGAAGTGAGGAGAGGACTGAGCTGCCAAGTTGGCTTAACAAATAAATACTGACTCCCAATGGAACAGGAACTTCCATTAACTGGAAATACCCCTTGGTACCCCTGATGCTCCTCTGGAGCTCAGGAGCAGCTGTTCCTGTGCTCCACCCCTGCAAACAATCCCCAGCAGCAGTACGAGTGTTTGCCATGTTCAGGGAGCAGCTCAGGAGCCAGAATCCAGCATCCTCCATCCCCAGCTCCAGCACTGAGTGAGTCACTTGGCTGCTTTTGTTGTGCAGTTGGAAGATGGGAACAGGGCTCATGGATTTGATGCACAGCTCGTTGGCTCTTCATACAGGTCATGATTGTGAAGTCCCTGTAAAATTAGGCCTAATTTCTGAGGCAATTGTCGCTAAAAAGGCGTTTTTGGCCTTGGTGTTTGGTTAGCTCCGTGTGGAGCTGTGGAAATGCTGCTCCATTTACATTTTTTGTAATCCTGCTTCTCACCACTCCAAACATGCCATCGTGCTGTCTTTGGATGGATGAGAGGAACCACAGACCTACAAAGCAGCAAGAGGAAAACTGTAGGAAAGAATGTCAGGAGCACTGACGGGGTCTGAGGGAGCTGGAAGTGCTGGAGGTTTACAGTGGATGTGTTGGAGTGAAGTGAGTGTCAGAAAACCCACCTTCCAGGGTGGCTGGGTGGTGTTAATGCATTCACATTAAGTGCAGCCCTTAATTCATTTGCATCTCTTAGTTTCTTGGTGCTTACCAGGAGCTTCTCACCCTGTTGAGAGGAAAGGTGACCCGGGAGGAGCAGGTTCTCAAGATATTTTGAAAGCACACAGATAGTGCTTCACTTTGGGTTTTCAAGGGGGGGAGCTCCGTGTTGGAGCTCTCCCTTTAAGGCTCGTGCTTACAGCCCATGCTTTAATCGCCACTTGGATCTGATTAAATCCTCAGCCACAGAGAAATCAGCTTAGAGGAACATGTCTCCTGTTGAACCTGAGAGCAGCAGCAGTTCAGAAACCAAGCCAAGCCAAATACCATCAGAAAAAACTGAAAGCTTTAGCTCTCACAAATAGTCTGGTGAGGTGGAAGGCACTGAGCTCTGCTCTGCACTGCTGAGGGGATGTCCCAGCTCTGCTGGGGGGTCACCTCTTCTGCAGACACGGGAAACCCATCCCAGACACGAAGGGAAACCTGGATTTGGTTGGGTTTCATTTGTGTGCCTTCTGCCTCCTCACGGTGTCAGGAATCAGGTGTGTGTAGGATGGAGAACAGGGAGGAGTTATTGTGCTTTCCCTGGGAGTTGGGGATCAAATGAGTTTTAATCTTCTTTCAATCTGTCTGTCGCCTTATTACACTCAATCTCCTTTCAAGATGTTATTCAAATCCATATGTGGGTCTCTTTACCAAGATTATAACACAAGACGTATCTCATTAAACAATTCCAATGGCACCCTACAAAAATCCTTAATCTGTGGATCAATATTAAAGCTGTATGGAGAAAAAAAAGGGGGCAAACAGCACTTAAAACAAGAAATGTGTCTCTCTGATCTTAGATTTACTCTAATATTATTCTCAGTTTAGGTTTCAGCAGGTTGTGTGTTCATCCTTACTAGTACAGGCAGGGAATGTCTATCACTGGCTGCTAATCTTAAATTTACTACATTTTTTTTGTTGTTTCCCCTGATCTTTTGAGCCAGCAGGACTACAACAGTTTCATCCTAGAGTGAAGATTAGGACCTGTTTCTCTCCACCCTCACACGAAGTGGGAGTCAGGATCTGTGAATCTTGGTTAGAAAAACTCTGCAAGAAAAGCCAGTTGGGGAAAGCCAGAATCCCAAACAGGTTTGTTGTCACACGTGCTGCAGCTTTGTCCCAGGAGAGAGGGATCAGAGAAAATACATTTCAGTGGGTTGACTCAGTTTTGAGCTGAGTTTCACCTGAGCCTCCAGGAGCCTCCTTGTTCAGCTGGAGGCACTGGCAGAGGCGCAGGGGGGTCAGACACAGGAATGTGGGGGAGCTGGAGGTGTCGCTTTTGCTGTTGGATGCTGGAGCTGCAGGGGGGAAAAGGCCTGTCCAGGCCCAGCCCTGTCCCAGCAGCTCACAAAGCCACGAGAAAGGCAAGAAGACAGAGGGCCCCAACCTATTGTTTCCCCTCTTCACTCCAAATAATCGTGACTTCCATGACCTCCTGGCTCATCC
Organism: Platyrinchus mystaceus; assembly: GCA_035041135.1. Lineage (NCBI taxonomy): Eukaryota > Metazoa > Chordata > Aves > Passeriformes > Tyrannidae > Platyrinchus > Platyrinchus mystaceus. The sequence continues at coordinate 4,918,181 of JAWWLV010000061.1, read as the reverse complement.
CTCCGAGCAGGATTTGGGGACAGCTGCTGCCCAGGACAGCTGAGCCAGGCATTGTTCCCCAGCTCCTTCCTCCCACTCCCACAGCAGCAGTGGTGACGATAAACTCCCTCACAGAATTAATCTGTATTGATTAATAAAGGTTTGGGATTCTGTTCAGGATTTCAAACACTGACTCCTTCCCTCCTCCTGCAGTTCTCTGCTGTGCCATTCCCTGTTCCACGTGCAGCTCCCTGCACAGCTCAGCCTGTGTCTGAGGGAAGCTGCCTAAGCCTGGCCTTGCTGAGAGCAGGTTTGACAGTGGTGGTGTATTTATTTGCAGCCTATTCAGTTCTTTTCCCTCCTCAGCAGTCTTGCTGTCACGGTTGGAGGAACCTGCACGAATTTCTTGGACAATAATCCTCAAGCTGCACGTATGGAACAGCTTTGATGGCTGCAAAGGATTTTTGCCTTAACGTGTTTGAGGCCTTTGAAGCTTTTGGCTGTTGCACCACATAAGTTTAGTTTGTATCTCCCTGAAGGTGGTAGTTTTTGTTTCCATTGCTGGCTGGCAAGACTCGCCTTGAGGTGAACTTTGATTTTCTCAGCCTCAGTAGCGTTCAGGTGAAATGTCAACTTCCCTCTGCTTCACACTTTCAAAGCTAAATTTGCACCACAAACTGTATTTATACCTGCAGGCTGTGTTGGTTTTCCTTGGGGAGACAAAAATCTGCCCTGTCTGGGGTCATCCCTCCATCAAACCCACCTTGTCCTCTTCTGCTGATGGACCTGTGTGTGGTGCATCCCCTCCTCAGTTCTGGTTGGCCCTTCCTTCCTTCACCTTCTCCCTGCTCTGGGTCAGTTCTGTAGAGCCTGTTGCATGCTGGATGTTTGGAGAGAGCACTGAAGTGCAGGGCTGGGGACCCGTGTGTGTCCCTGAGCAGTGACATTCCCCTCTCACACCCCTGATCCTCCTCTTCAGCTCCCACCGGAGTTACAGTGTTTGTTTTCATGGAGTCAGGGCCTGATTCAGGCTTTTCCTTGACCCAGGGCTTTTAGGTCAGGCATTTATTGCCAGTTTATACCCCAGCTATGGCACAGTTCTGCTCTGCCCAGGACGTGGAAGGCCACAAAGCTCTCCTTCTGCAAGGTCTTGCTGTGTTTTGGGGTGGATTTAACCTACAGCTCTTCTCAAAGCCCTGTGTGAGTCTGAAGGCTGCTTTAGAAAAGTTCAGCCCAAGTGGTCTTGAAGCTTCGAAGTGTCAGACAAAACAAGAAAATAAAACATGAGCCCTCGAAGTCTTTGTGGTGCCAGGGCTGAACTCGGCTCTGTGTTGGTCCCCAGGATGGGTTTGATGCAGTGTCAGTGTTGTGACAGCAGAACTCACGGGCAGGAAGATACAAAGGCAGGCTCAGACTGATCCCTTGGGCATCTTGCTCACTTTGCAGTCTGTGAGCTGCTTGTGTTGACAATAAGAAATGAAAGATCCATCCCGTGGTGTCAGAGAAGGAAAGTGGGGAAGGGGTTTAGAGCTCCAAACTTTCCCTGCACTCCTTTCTTTGTGTGTCTGATCCCAGGCTGCAGTCCAGACTCCGTGGTGGTTTGTAATTAAACCCAAATTTCGAAGGTTCTGTGGAGTTCTCGTTGCCTACCAGGTCAAACCGAGTCTGGTTTCTATCAGGGAATATTTCAGTTCAGTTACCCCTTGAGGAAGTCTGGGAACAGACAGGCCATTCATGTTGAACAGATGACCCAGGCCTAAAAAAAACCCTTTTTGTCTGTTAAGCTTATGGCTGAGATATTATGAAAACGGCTTAATAATGTGCCCTAACATTTATACCACACTATTTTCTTACTTTAATTTTCCAGGCAATTAAAAATAATTGAAAGTTACTGCCAAACCCCCTGAAGATATACTTTTTCTTTCAAATAAGCTTATTTTCGTACTTGTGAGGTCACCAGATATTTATTTGACCATCTTTATAGGGGTCAGGCACGTTGCACACACAGAATGGGGATGAGGAATAGAACTTGCATTGTAACAAGAGAGGGAGAAGTGGGAGCCAAAAGCAGCACAGGCCGTGCCCGGGGAGGGTCGTGTTTATTGCTGGGGCACCACAAACACACCAGCCCTGGGCCCAAACTGTGCAGTTCAGCACTGAAAGCTGGGTCTGTGTTCAAAGCCCGTTAAAGCTGAATAGGTGCCGAGGTTGGGGTGCTCTGTCAGCCCTGGGGGTGACCTGGGGCCAGGCAGGGCCTGCAGGGCTTGCTCAGCCCAGCAAGGTCCAGTCTCAGGTGGCTCCTTTTGGGGGCTCTGGGCATTGGCACAGCCCACATGGTGTGTGTGGGGACAGAAGGCAGGACTGGTGTTGGTAGATGAGATGAGATGTCTCCAAACCGCCCCGATGTCTCCTATAATTGAGTTGTGGCAGACACGGCCTGTGTGGCTGGGCAGTCACGCTGCTCTCACTATTGCTCAGCCACCTCTCCCCCTAAAGGCTTAAAATCTATCACTTCTACAAGAACTGAAAGCCTCCTTGTAGTGTCCCAGATTTCCCCCTCTGTCTGTCCCACTCCCCTTCCCTTTTCCCCTTCCCATTGTCTTTTGCTGCCTCGTTTGGTGTTACCCAGAACAGGGTTTTGAAACGTTGTGCCTCTCTCTGTCCCCGCGTTCCCATACATTCAGTGGGCATTTCCCCTTAGATCCCTCACCTGATGTCAAAAGGTGAGTTTGTGCTGTGAAAAGGGAAGGAAATGGGTGGGCTTTTTGTCCATGCTATGTCTGTTGGGTGATGTTCACATTGATCTTCCCAGTGTAGGGGACAACATTTCCACAGAACCACAGAACACCCTGAGCTGGAAGGGACCCACGAGGCTCCCCAAGTCCAACCCCTGGCCCTGCACAGGACACCCCCAAGAATCCCACCATGGCATTTTGCTCAGTTATTTTAATTTTTTTGGTAACCTTGGAATGATTTCTCTTCTCTCAACGTTACCAGCCCTTTTGAAGGACAAAAGTCCTTTTCTGAGTGTATCACTCCTGCACTGGTGGATGTCGTGGCTAAAATTAGTTCTGTTTAGACAAGTCACTCGCTGGAACATAAAAGGTTCTTCCAAAGCAAACCCTTTCTGACAGAGCAGAGCTGCTTTGCTGCTCGGGTTTGCCAGAAAGGCTGAACTCAAGGGCCCTCTCCTCTCCTTCCTCCCTCCTCCTCCTCCTCCCTCCCCTCTTAAACCACCCCTGACCCCCCTTAACTCGGTGTCTGGTGGAAAGAGCATGTGATGCTTATTTCTAAAGGCAGCAAAATAAGCTTTGGAAGTCTAAGACTGTAATTGGTTGTCTGCCTTTATCCCGGGAGCTCTGGGGACAGTTCACAAGTAATAACTGTTACTTAAAGTAGATGAGCTTCTTGTGGCTTTCTTAGAACTGGAGAGCACGTTAGTTCTCGGGTGCTTAGGGAAGCATCTGCCTGTCTGGAGCTTTCAAAACATTTTGTGAGCAAGGAGTTCGGGTTCTTCCTCTCCTCTGTGTATGGGTGGTAAGAAGTTACTCCTCAGAAAGTGGGTTTTTACAGCAGTGGCCTCAACTGAAAACCAAGTTCCTTCGAATGATATTAAATTGGTTCAGTAACTTAAAGCCATTGGCACCTTAAATATCCATAAGTACATGGTTACCACTCTTCTCCTGCAGTCATCTTCTGGTGAAAAGACTCCAGGGGTTATTCCCACCAGGACAGCAGAGGGACCCAAGGCCCTGCTGCATTCTGCTTCCCTGGGTGGGGGTTTTCCATGGCGGTGTTGTAACTTTAATAGGATTTGTAACTATTAATCCATGATCAATGTATTGACTTTCACTGATACATATGGGAAGCGGTCTTGGGTTTAAAAACTGCGTTGTCTGGTGGTTAGAGCAGAAAATTCAGACTCTGGTGATGTGTTATAGTGACTTTGTGAATATATTTGAGCTAATGGCAGTTGTTTCTCTGCACCTTGTTGTAGCTGGGCTTCAAGGCAGAGAGCCTGGCTCCTGGTCCTCTCCTTACACACAGAACCTGCACCTTCCAGAAGGCTCTAAAGCTTCGCTGTGGTCACCTCAAGTGCATTAAATGCAAGTGAAAAACAAATGTGGGGCAGCCCCAGGGCATTGCTGCCCTTCTGCAGCCCCAGGATCCCGGTTGTTTCGTACAGGTTTTATTCGGGTGTGTTGTTGGTGGCCAGAATGACAGGACAGCCCAGCTCGCTGTGCTGATAAAATGCATTTGCGTGGAGGGCAGGGTGGGGCTGGCAGAGGGAGCCCTGTGAGGAAGGCAGGTGATTTGGGGTCACGGTGCAGGCCGTGGGGCCGCGCTGGCTGAGCCCGCGGGCGCTCCGGCTTTGGAGTAATTCGTGGGGATGTCCTTAGGGATGTCCCAGGCTTAGGCTGACCAGAGGCTCTGTCCCTTGCCCTCACCCTCGGTGTCACACGCTCACACACATGTGCCAGCCCAGGAGCACCAGCCTGGCACAAACAGGGGATTAGGGGATGAGGGGAAGAGGGGGGTGAGGGCTGCTGGCCTCGTTTTGCAGCCGAATTGGGCGAGGTTGTTAAATCAGCGCTGCTCACTGACCGGGCTGGTTTCTCTGCTGGTGTCTTTTCCTCTCATAACTAAAAGAGTTGGGTGCTGGTGGCTCTGCAGCTGAATCAGGAGCAGGCTCTGTGCCCCAGGGAGCTCTGCAGGCAGCAGAGAGGAGACCCCAAATCAGGGCAGGCTGGAGCTTGGCAGCTCCATGCCCAGGTATGCGGGAGTGATGGACAGAAGAACATCGAAAGCCCGTCAGTTTGATCAGTTTTAGAGCCCCCTCTCCCCTTCCTTGGCTTCCTGAACTGGCTGGTTGCTGAATTGGTGCTCAGGGAAGAACATTGTGCAGAAATCACAAAGGGAATACTTGTCCTTTTATGTAACATTTGAGACTAAACTGAGATTCTTGGCTGGCAGAGTGGACATGTCTCCACAGTACAGGAGCAGATGCCTCAGAGAGAGTTTGGAGCTGGAACTTCAGTGCAGTTACAGCAGGAGAGCCTGGTTGCACTGCACAGAAAGTGTGAGGAGCAAACTGTGTCCACAAATGGCTTTTTAATTCCCAGAACTGTGACCTCACAAACAGTTCAGCAGCAACTGGGCAAAGCGAGTCTGTTCACAGAGGAAATTTTGGTTTTCCTTGATGCATCTGGTGGCATCACTTCCCTCCCCTGGGTTCCTTCCCACTGCCAAACACGCTCCCTGTTTTCCTGGAACGCCCATCCCGGTGTGTGCAGTGCAGATCCCAGCTCAGTTGTTTTCCTCAGTCCCTCTCCTTCCCCTGGTACTGACAGGGCATCCCAGAGTTCCCAGGCAGCTGCTGCCAATAAAAACGACCTGAGGAAAAGGGGCCATTCTTTCTGCTCAGCCCCTCTGACCTGGTTTGTGCTGGTCTCCAGCACTGGCTCTGCTCAGACACTGGGAAGTGTGAGCTGGACTGTTTTGTTTTGTTTTGTTTTAAACCACGGGGCAGGGGATTCTTTTCAAGCTGTAACTTTTAGTTTCCACTGGAAGGGCAAAACAGACTCTTAGCCAGTGGAAAGGAGACTTCCAGTTGCATCAGCCAAGAGCCAAAAGGCAAGTACATCGTGTAACAAATGATCAGCTCTTTTCAGATGCTGCTTTAAAAGAAGAACCAGAGGGGTCAGGGGGTGCTTTGTGTGTGGGGTTTAACACTGGCATTGGGGGAGCTCTGACAGCCACGTTCTCACATGGCTCTCACTTTGTTTCTGGCTTATTTCAGCGTTCCCATCCGTGCAGGGGCTGCACACCACGGTGGGTTTGTGCTTGTGCTGGTCCCTGGCACAGGGATTTCAGCTGGAGGAATCAGAACCACTGCATATGAGACAGACTGATGGTGTTGAGCCACCACTGAAGGCTCAGAGAGTTTTGAGACCCAGAGAAGGGCTATTGAAAGGTCATTGTAGAAGACGTGGAGAGTTTTATGGATTTGTAGGATAAGATCTACATCAAAGAAGGATTTTGCATGATAGGTGTCCAAGGAGAATAGTGAATTAAAAGAATTATCGTTGAGATCAGGGATTAAACAGCCAGGTGGGCATTTTTTGTCAGTGCAAGTTTCCAGCAGGAGCTGCATCCTCATGATGTCCCAACTTCACTAACACTGAACTTGGGAAAAAGGTCACAAGTGGCAGCAAAGTCCCAAAGGATCCCAGAAACTTTGTGAGAAATAGAAAAGGGGTGAGATTTGCCTTCCCTCCATTTCAAAGGAAGTTTGTGGATCTGGGGTCTGCCTGGGAGGTGGTTGCTGGGTTTGCTCTTGCAGAGCTTACTAGATATGCGTCAGTGTTTGCTCCCAAGGATAAGTGCAGTCATCAGATGTCATCTGGCCTAATTTTTGTACTAAAAGAATAAAAGGAAAGAAATACTGAGACAGGAGAGAAAAGGGTTTTTTTCCTCTCTTTTATGCTAGCCAAGGAGCTTTGAAAGTGGATGATGACTTATGCCAGGGGCTGTGTAGAGTGTTCTGGAAAATAATTTCAATTTGCCTGTGCAAAATGAATCCATCAAAGGTACTCGTAGGACTTTGCTTTAAACTGAGATGATGTCTGAAGTGAAACAGTCCAGTCTCTTTTCACTTCTGTTGTACATTTTGGATGTGTTTCCGTAGAAATTAAAGGTTTTCGCACAGGTGTGAGGAAAACTCAGCTCCAAGTTTTTCAGATGGACTGACTAAGCCATTACCCCTTTCCCTGCAGTTCTGGGCCAGCTGGGAAGGTGTGTTTGCACTGCAGCAGGGAGGTAAAATCAGACCTTTGCTCAAGCAGGAGACCCCTCAGGAGGAGGCAAAGGGAGCCCTCGAGGCTCTTGCACAGGCAGGGAGAGCAGGGCAGCTCCAGGAGGGATTTTTCCACAGCTCTGCTCTCCAGTGTGGTTTGTGAAGATTCCCCACGGGTCAGACTGGGGGGACACACTGGCAGCCAACATGTGCTGTGAAGGCAGGAATAGAAAGCAAATACTTCCCGTAATCACACGTCCCAAAATGACAGGGGAAAACGAGCGCTTGTGCTTCCACCAGAGCAGTGAAAAATGGGAAGATGGAAAGTCTGGATTCCTGCCCAATGAAACCAAAATTGTAAGAAAAAGAAAAATAAAACAAATGCTCCATACGCTCCCTGGAAGTGACACTGCAATGTGGTAGGTTTTTTTCTCTCTTAAATATCTACAGTAGACAAGCAGTAAATCTTCTTACAGCTTTATTTTTAGCTTTTTTTATTATCAAGACAACCCTCCCCAGCTTTCAATCTGTACCTGAATATATTTATTCCTTTAATCCACGTGAAAGTGCAGTCCTCACAAAGACCTCTAATACCTTATTAATCACTTCTGGACCGCGTCACAAAGAGGCTTTAGGAAGCAAGTGCTCTGGCCATCCGACGTGCTCCTGGGGGCTTAAGGGATGTGGATAAAGGGCCCCTTTCCCACATGGAAGATGCCTCCTTTGTGCATTTTTAAACTTGATTCGAACTGGAAATCTGAAGGGAATCTCAAGACAGCCAGAACACCCCCCTCCTCCTGTGGCTCAGCCTGTCCTTAGGGACACTCAGGCCCGCGATTCGTGAAGGCACCACGTGGAGAATTCCAAGTTCAGTTCCCAAGTTCTGGAATTGTGGTCTTGGAAGCCTTCAGAAGTAGCTTTTGAATCCTTGGCACTTCTTCTGAAATGCCACTTTACAGGGCTGTGTAACATAATAGATCCTTGTGGAGCAGCAGCCTGGAAAGCCTGACCTGGGCCGGGACTTACCCGGGGTTAAAATAAGGCTTTGCCTCCTTTCACTGCAGGTAAGAGAGGAGACCGGTGTCACAGCACCCTCTGAACCTGGGCCCGTGGTGTCCCCCATTTGCTCTCTGCTGCTCAGCTGGGTGTCAGAAACCGCTCTGTGATCACACAGAGAACCAGGAAAAGTCCCTGGAACAGACCCTGGAACAGACCCTGGAAGTGCTCCCTCAGTTCCCAGGTGTGGAGCAGGGACAGGGCTCAGCCTGCTGTCCCAGTGCTGCTCTGTCACACCTTCCTGGAGCCTTCCCGGGGCTGCTCGGCCGTGCCGGGACCGTCCCAGTCGGGGTTTGGGCTCCTTGGCTGCTCTGGAGCCCCCCGTGCCCACCCTGGTGCCCGGAGCTCCTGGGGCTCTGCTCCCTTTGTCCCACCGCAGCCCGGGGTGTCTGGCACGTCGTGACCCCGGGCAGGCCCTGCCTGGTTTTCCCGGGTTTACAGCAGCCCAGACGCCGGGGCTGCTGCCCTAATGAGAAAGCGGCTTAATTGTGGCACCCGGCCGGGATCCGATGAGCCCGGCGGCCCCACCCGCTCCAGGCTGTAACTGAGCCCGGGGCAGGAGCAGCCCCGGCACGGCCTCTGCCTGGGGATTTACAGCCCCCCATGTGCTCCCTCCTTAGGAATACAGCATGGAATTCTGCAGTGTTCGCCCAGTTGATTTTCCAGCAGGCTGAAATGCAGGTTCCTTGGTAGCTTTGGGGATGTTCAGGCTTTAGTTTCCAAGGATGCCACACAGGATGCCGTGGTTCCCGCTGGTCTGGTGGCCGCATTTCCCATCCCTCTTCAAAAGGATGTTTTCATTCTGAACAAGGCAAAAGCAGCCTGGTTTTCACTGCCATGTGCAGCCCCACACCTCACACAGCCCCGTTTTTGGGCACAGCGGGGCCGAGGATGCAAAGCCTAGTAGGGAAAAGAATGACTCGAGGAGGTGTGTTTGGGGAGATATTCAGGCACTAAGAATCATATCTGTGAGCACTCCCACATCTTGAAACGTCCGAATTTCTGCTGGGCCCATTTTCTGTTGTGGTTTCAAGGAAAAGTTGCACGTTCGGGTGCCCGACCTGGGCCTGCTGGTTCTGCCCCTGCTGCCCAGCACTGGGAGAGGTTTGTCTTTCTGAGGGGGAGAGGGTCAGAAATTCTTTCCACGGGTCTCATGGTCTGTTACTGTAATACTTAATTGAAGTAGAAAATTTGATCTGACGTGTCAAATGTGGCCCTGGTTGGCTGGAGGCCAAGCTGAGCCGCCTAATTTCAGTTTGCCTTAAAATGGCTGACATTATTCACAGGCCCGAATTTCCCTCTGGAGTGGACTTCTGAAATCTTTTTTCAGCACCTTTATAAATCCCTCTGTATCTGTTTTTCCTTGAAACTTGTTTGCTTCAAAAAGCAACAGTCCTGACTCTTAATGGAATGTTTCCTGTAGCATTCCTGGGCCCCTTTGTATCCTCAAGTTTGGATTGGAGAAAATGTGTATTCACAAGTGGGTGTGCCCAGCACGAGGCCCATTTGACAACAGATTGTTAAGTTGCCTCCAATGGAAGAAAAAATGAACAGGAAATCAGGAAATACTTATCTCAGTCTCCCAGAGTTTGCGTTCAAGGGTTTCATGAATCATGTGTGAAGATGGCAAAAAAGTTACATCAGATTTGCAGTATTTCTTTTGCAACTCCGTGTGTTTCGTTATTTGGCAAAGAGAAGAAATGAAATCAAATCATCCCCATTTGAGCCAGTACCGAGGTTTTCTGGCTGCTGGGGCCAGAGCAGTGTTGGAGGGGGGTGTCTTGGTGCCTGGAATCTGTCCTGCAGTGGGATGTAATGGCTGAGTCACCTGGAGAGGAGATTTTGTGTTCAGTGACTCGTCCTGTTCCACATCTGAGTATCTTCCTGTAGTGTGAGCAAATTCACTCCTGCCTCCTCCAGAGTCAGAGCCTGCAGAAATGGAATCAGGTGGCTCCAGGCTGTGGCCAGAAGGGTGTTCTGTGTCAGGGGCATCAGGGGGGAACCTCCAGTTCTTGACTAACAGCAACATGCAGTGACTCGATGTTTCATCGACCAGGAGGGAAACTACTGGAATTATTGCATTTTTACACTGCTAAGGTGGGATCTTTAAAGCAGCTCCCAAGAGGCAGCTCCTGCCTCAGCCAGCAGATGATCCTTGTGAACACAGTGGGACAGTGGATGGAGAGACCCTGGTGGAAGTTGTCACAGCAGTTCCAAACCCACATAGGCAGCAGCTCTTCTTTGGGCTGCATCAGACAGCTCTGGTCTGTCAGGATAGAGGAGTCCCATGGTGGGAGATGACTTGAAGGTAGAAAACCCCTGCTTTGCCCCTCTTTTCCTCTGCCATTTCCATGTCTTTGAGGCCAGACCTGTTTCCCCCCTGCACTCACCTCCTTCACTGCTCTCTCCCAACCTGCAGCTCGTGTCTCCAGATCAATACAGGCTCCTGGTAACGAGGTTAAGGATCATTTCCCAGGTCTGCTGACAGGTTTTGTGCTCTGGCCCTTGGTGTCAGCCTGGATTTAGAGGGGAAAGAAGGGGGGGAGTCGAGAAAGCTGGAGATGAGGAAATAAGATCCTTCTGTTGAAACATCTCCCCTGCAGCCTTTCAGGAGGGGACTCTTGCTCCTGGAGACGGGTGTCCAGAGTGAGGATGGCCCTTTTGTGGAGCAGGGATGGCCACAGTGTCCCGAGTGGGGATGGTCACCGTGTCTGTCCCCCGCCGGCCTGCACAGAATGTTCTGCAGCGGATGGTCGGGGGAGGAACGGGCTCCATGCTGAGTCCTGCCACCTGTTGCCTTGTCCATTCCAAGCCCCCCTTCCTCCCCACCCTCCACCCCAACTCCCCTCCCCACACAGCTCACCATCCCCAGTGGATAGGGTTGGGATCAGGAGTCACTTGCCAAATACCTTTCTCATGCTGTCACTAATTCTGCACAGGCAGCATCTCCGAGAGCAGAAACAAATCCCTTCCAGTGCATTGTCCTGCTCTCCCTGCAGAAGGTGGTCAGGAACGGGAATGCCTTTTCCTGGTTGGGTCTGAGCGGGCCTGGGGAAGCCTGAGGCTGTGCCCAAAGAATCCACTGCAAATCCCTTGGAGCTGGCATTTGGCTCTGGCACGGGCTGGCTGTAAGTGGGGGTTACACACCCCCTCCCCGTGTGACCCTTCCTCATCTGCTCCGCAAGGAAAGCTGCCCTGAGTGCCAGGGAATGTTGTGCTGAGCCCTCTGGGCACAGTTTGATGACGTTCCTGGGCACCCTGGGCAGGGGGCTGTGCCAGAGGCACTGGCAGGAGCTGGGCAGTCTCGGGCTGCAGCCACGGCTCCCGTGGGAGCAGCAGGCTGTGATTTCCTCCTAATCGAGGTGTGCAGAGGGGGTGGGATGGCTGGAGTTACAGAGCTGGGGGTTGGGAGCCTGGAGAAGGGCACTGGGACAAGGTTCCATAATCACCTGGAGAAGCAGCCTCTGAGTTCCCAGTTGAAGGTGCCTGGAGGGGACTGATTTTCAGAACAAAATAAGATCCTTTCCATCACTGGCCAGCAGACCTGGGTGTGGGGCACTTCAGGCTCCAGGATGTTTCCATCCCTGTGTTTTACAGACACACCTGTATCAGAACTTGTTTGCCCACAGAAATCACAGAGAGGTGTAGGGCAGAAAAAATCAGTGCAAAAATGAGCACTGAGTAGTTCCTGCAGTGTGGTTCTGCCACCTCACCGGGAGCAGGGCAGGGGAACAGGGAAGGGTGGAGAGTCTGGAGCTGCAAAAAGACAGAAGAAGGGATAGAAATGGAGGTGGAACGTTTCTTTTATTATTTCTAGTCATGATGCAGCACAGGGTCCAGAACCTTCTCCCTCCCTGCCCATGGCCATGTTTGTGCTGGCAGAGCTTCCAGCTGGTATCCCCAGAGCACCAGTTAAACCAGTAGTTACCAATTTTTTTGCAAGCCACGCTGGGACTATAGGAATTTTATTCCTTCACAGTGTTGAAGGAAAGGGGGTTTGCTTGCCAAAGGGCTTTCTTATGCTTGAGGATGATTTATGGGCCAAGCTGAGCCACTTGTGGAAAAGGCAAAGCAGCTCTTGGCAGCACCCCCAGAATCCACTGCAGCTGTGGGGTAGTGAAGTCATCGGCATAACAACCACTGCAAACAGAATAACAAAGTCTGGTCTGTTCTCGTTTAAAATAATCTTTCCAGTCCAGCAACCACATTAAACTCACCTTTCTGCACACAAAAATCATAAAAGGCCGACAGTTCTGTGCAGTGGGGAGTGGGTGTCTCCCTCAAGTCACTGCCCCTCTCTCCTGCACCCTCCACACTGCACTGGAGGATCCCAAGGGAAGGGATGAACTCTGTTCTGTCAGAGCTGGTGTCTGCCCCTTGTCTTCACTCCTTTGTTTGGCCTCACAGGACAACACCCAAGGTTTCTTCCTTTTAAATACAAATTTGGCTTTTGCCTTATCACCTGTTTCTAAGCTGATTGCAAAGGGAGGAATTCTGACTTTGATTTTTCCTGCCTGTCTTTGTTTCAGGTCTCTTCAGATCCTCCTGCTTCCAAAAAGCCCAAAATAGATGACTCTGCTTCCCAATCTCCAGCCTCTACTGAGAAGGAAAAACAGTCCAGTTGGTTACGGTCCTTATCCAGTTCATCCAATAAGGTGATTGTTGAATATTTGGTAATTGAAAGATCAAATCAGCACATGGCATCACTTTATGGAGCGGGGAAATGAGGCAAGAGAACGAACCTGCCCAGGTTTTCCAAATTAGCTCCATTTCCATCCTTCTCCTGGTCAGCATTGGGCTGCACAAGCCTCCAGCACTCACTGACCTGGACTGTGACAGGGAAGTAAGGAATTCCCTCGTGCCCTGGAGGTACAGGAATCCTGCAGGACTCAGGAGCTGTTTGTGGTCCCTCACAACACTCACGAGGTTTTCCCGGGGGGAGCAGGGCCTGGCCGTGGGGGTGGCCGTGGAGGGGCGGGGTGGCCCTGGGGTCAGGGGTGTCACTGTGCTGGGCTCTGAGGGCTGTGGGTGGTGACTCCCCTCTCTGTGTCCCCAGAGCATCGGCTGTGTGCACCCCCGGCAGCGGCTCTCGGCGTTCCGGCCCTGGTCCCCCGCGGTGTCGGCCGGCGAGAAGGAGCTGTCCAGTCACCTCCCTGCCCTCATCCGGGACAGGTAAGGACACACCTGGGGCAGCTCCTCCTGCTCTCTTTGCACAGTTCCACATATTTGGTGTTACAGAGTTGCTGCTCTTCACCGCAGCTGTGTTGGTTGTTCCACCTCTGGTTTTACACACGGGCCATTGGTGTCAAAATCACAGGCACACAGGGACACTTTGGCACTCCCTGGTTTCCCCTTGGGAAGCGCTGGTTTGAGCTCACAGAACGATTGTGGATAGACACAAGGACAATGTGCAGCTGGGCAGAAGAACAGTGCAGGAAGGGCAGGAGGGAACAGCCTTATGACTTGGGAGGTCCCATCCCTTTGGTGCCCTTGGGATATGTGGCACTGGGAATGTGGTCCCTTCTGAGCTGGGTGCCCGTCATCTCCAGGTTTAATGAGAGCAAACACTGACAAACACGGGTTCTCAGCTGGTGTGAATCAGGGGTGTAAACACATCAGGTTCTCAGCTGGTGTGAATCAGTGGAACTGTCATTCCGGGGTAACACATGGACTGGGAAGCATTTCAAAGCCAAGAACGTGACCATTTTCTCCTTCCTTTTGCCTCCTGTTCTGAACCAGCTTCTACTCCTACAAGAGCTTCGAGAATGCCGTGGCCCCCAACGTGGCTCTGGCCCCCCCAGCCCAGCAGAAGATCGTGAGCAACCCCCCCTGTGCCACCGTGGTGTCCCGGGGCAGCGACTCCCTGAGCTCTGCCCAGCCCAGGAAAAGGAAACACGTGGAGCACACGGCTGTTCCCGAGGCCTCGGCCCCGGCCCCCGAGGAGGACAAGGAGTCCGAAGCAGAAATTGAAGTAGAAACCAGGGAAGAATGTAAGTGGTGGTTGTAACTGGCCTTGTTTTGGTGTCTCTGGGCTGGATCTTGGCCTGTGCAGCTTGTGGGGTGTGTAAATGGGATTCTGGGAGCCCGAAGCCTCAGCGGTGCCGCGGTGACATAAATTGTGCGGTCACAACTCAGACAAAGTGCGAGTTGGTCCCTTAAGTCAGGGCTGCTTTTGTGTCATATTTCAAGTATCACAGTATAGAATGAGCCAGGTTTTATTCTCTTTCATTTTTTTTTAATTGAATATTGAGTGTCTGTATAAAAGGGCCTCAGCATCTTTTGAGCTATATAATATATATATATAAAATATGTATCTCAGAATATGCTGAGTGGGAAGGGACCCACAAGGATCATCGAGTCCAACTCTTAAATATGAGTTATATATGAGCTGTATATAATACATGTATTGATTTTAGACCTTTTTAAATTAATGTTCCAATATTTCTGTTTTCCAGTCACCTCCTCCTTATCCTCGCTCTCCTCCCCATCCTTCACTTCATCCAGCTCTGCCAAGGACATGAGCTCCCCTGGGATGCAGCCCCCGGTCCCTGTCAACAGCTCCTACGAGGTGGCAGCACACCCCGACTCCCACAGCAGCGGCTTGGAAGCTGAGCTGGAGCACCTAAGGCAGGCCCTGGACAGTGGCCTGGATACAAAAGAAGCCAAAGAAAAATTCCTGCACGAGGTGGTGAAGATGAGGGTGAAGCAGGAGGAGAAGCTGAACGCGGCCCTGCAGGCCAAGCGCAGCCTGCACCAGGTACTGCCCACCCTGCCTGCCCTGGCTGCTCCTCGGGGGCACTGGGTGCCCTCCTGGGAAAAAGGAGTGGCCTCACTTTTCCCAAATAGCAGCAGCCTTTGCTGGGGTCTGTCCGTAAATCCAGCCGGGAAACCAAAGCCCAGGAACCATTCCTACATCTTTAAGCTTTCCACCTGTTTTTCCTTGGGTTATAAATCCATGGTTACCAAAATCAACATCGTTTCATTATTGAAAAAGTCTCCTAGTCCAGCAGAGTTTATTTTGTTTTCATTTCACTGAACAGGAAACATTTCTGGAGGCTTTAGCTGGACTTTTAAAAGCTTTGTGCAAACCCTGCCGTGTCCCAGCTGAGGGAGGGTTCCTGGGGCTTGGCCACAGCTGAACTGAGGGCTTTGTCAGGCATCCCACTGGCTTCAGTCAGGGCAGCAGCTCCTTA
Source organism: Platyrinchus mystaceus (assembly GCA_035041135.1). Lineage (NCBI taxonomy): Eukaryota > Metazoa > Chordata > Aves > Passeriformes > Tyrannidae > Platyrinchus > Platyrinchus mystaceus. Next base: position 4,903,157 of record JAWWLV010000061.1, on the reverse strand, counting down.
TTTCTGGAAATCCTGGACACATGGGTTGTATCAGAGTGGTCAGACAGAGCTGTGGGTCAGTGCTGGCCATGAGCTGAGCCCAGTGGTGGCTGAACTGGTTTTTGTTTGGGCTGGGGCAGAAGTAGAGCAGAGAAATGGAAGATACAGCCAATGCTGAAGGTTTGTGTGTCCTCTCTGAGTATTCTGCGGAGCTGTTCCCAAGCTGGGACTAACCCATAGGATGGTTTGATGGAGCCTGGGAGACACAAAACCAGCACTGGGGCTCTTTGGCTTGTTCTTGGTTACCCTGAGCAAAGCACTTCATTCCCTTGTGTTTCAGCAAAACTCTGTTTTATTTGATGTATTTAAAAGTAAACTTTTGTAAGTGATATATATTTAAAGCTAATTTTAAAATATCTAAACTAAACAGTGGGTACTTAAAGCAGGAGTTACAGGAGGCAGTTGGTGAAGCAGAATTGAGTGGTGAGGTGTTAAGTGTCTCTTCCCCTGTCAGGGGGACAGGGACTCTGGTGTCTGGGCATCGTTTTCCATGGGGGAAGCTGTGGGTTCCCAGTTCCACACACAGAAGGTCCCTGTGGGTGCATTTGCAGAGGCTCTGGGTGCCCTTCCAGAGGCAGGGCCATGCTAACAATGGCCTGGCTGGGAAGTGACACTGTCAGAGTGCATTTCCCATGCCCTGCCTGCACTGTTACTTCACAGAAACCGGTGCTGGACAGGGAGGAAATGCTGCTGCTGGGGGAAAAAAGATCTTGAGTTTCTAATTTAACCATTTAGGAGACAGACCTGTGAGCCACATCTCTGTGCTTACGATGAGCATGGACTTTAACAACTGAGGAGCTGCTTCCTGTGTACCTTGAGGTTCCTTATCCCTCTCTCATGGATTTAGATTCCGAGGCAGCAGCTCCTGGTCAGATCCTGGATGGTGGGAGTGGCAGTTCCCAGGGCAGAGCGTGGTTTCGGTTCAGCTCCAGGTAGCCTGGAGTTTTCCAGCTGTTGTGACAGAGCAGTCCATGGGCTGGTTGCCAGGAGACCTGGGGCTCACACCAGTCACCCACAGCACCCCAGGGTTAGAAAACACACACAGTTTGTGAGTTGAACTTGCCTTTAGTGGATTTTGGGGGGGGTTGGTACAATGGAGCTGCTGCTGGTTGTGAACTTCCCTCTTGAGCTTTGCTGGACAGAGAGGACACTCACAACCTGCACCTACCACGTTGTGCATCTTCAGTGCCTCCAGTTCCAGCCCGGGCTTTGCAGTTGGGGGGTTTGGAACGTGGAGCCGGAGCGGAGCACGTTGCTGGGAGCTCTCTCCAACTGCACTTCATCTTTATTCAGGCCCAGATGGTCGCAGCCATTCTGCTTGACAAAGCAAAACGTGGCTGCACCGCCGAGCTTTTTGTTACCCAGCACTTCAGGGTGGCTGCAGTGCAGGAACCCCAGAGGATTGAAAGGAAAGGAGCTTGTGCAAAGGTCAGAGTGGGGTTTAGCCCCGAGCTGCCTCACTCCCAGCCAGCAGGAGGGGGGGATGAGGTTTGGATCCCTTCCCTGGCACCAGCCAGGGCTCTGCCCCTCCCTTCTCACACCTCCCTCCTGTGTGTCCAGGAGCTGGAGTTCCTCCGAGTGGCCAAGAAGGAGAAGCTGCGAGAAGCCACCGAGGCCAAGCGCAACCTGCGGAAGGAGATCGAGCGCCTGAGGGCAGAGAACGAGAAGAAGATGAAGGAGGCGAACGAGTCGCGGGTGCGGCTGAAGCGGGAGCTGGAGCAGGCGCGGCAGATCCGCGTGTGCGACAAGGGCTGCGAGGCCGGACGGCTCCGCGCCAAGTACTCGGCTCAGGTGAGGCCACCCCGGCCTGGGACAGCCCTGTCCCTGCCCCTGTCCCTGCCCCTGTCCCTGCCCCAACCCTGCCCCTATCCCTGCCCCTATCCCTGTCCCTATCCCTGCCCCTGTCCCTGCCCCAACCCTGCCTCTGTCCCTATCCCTGTCCCTATTCCTGTCCCTATCCCTGTCCCTATTCCTGTCCCTGCCCCTATCCCTGTCCCTATCCCTGTCCCTATCCCTGTCCCTGCCCCTGTCCCTGCCCCTATCCCTGTCCCTGCCCCTATCCCTGCCCCTGTCCCTAT
>JAWWLV010000061.1:4879943-4900940 GCA_035041135.1 Platyrinchus mystaceus | reverse complement strand
CCCCTGTCCCTATCCCTGTCCCTGCCCCTATCCCTGTACCTATCCCTGTCCCTGTCCCTATCCCTATCCCTGTCCCTGCCCCTATCCCTATCCCTGCCCCTATCCCTGTCCCTGTCCCTATCCCTGTCCCTGCCCCTATCCCTGTCCCTGTCCCTATCCCTGTCCCTATCCCTGTCCCTATCCCTATCCCTGCCCCTGTCCCTGTCCCTGCTCCACCACCAACCCCCAGGGACAGCCTGGGGGAAAGTGCCTCAGGAAAGGACGGGACTCCAAAAAACGGAGCACAGGGGCCGCAATTTAAACTCTTGAAGTTTAAAGTCGCTCCCACAGCCCTGCCACACAGGGTCTGCCTGCCAGGGAACGCCTGAGCTGCTGCTCAAGGAGCTCTGGGAGCACAGGGGTGCTGGGCAGGGTGTTGTCAGACACAGGAGCTCCCTGGAGCCCTTGCTGGGCCTCAGGTGGGAGCTGCAGGTATTTGGTGTGGCGGCTTTAAGGGAGGAGGGGAAGAGGAAAAGCAGAGCCCTGGCAATCAGAGGCCCTCTGATAACGGGAAGGGGAGTGGCCCCTGTGCTGCTGAGACACGTCTGAGCAGGAGCAGGAAATGATGTGGGGCTTCCTCTCCAGCATCACAGGATGTCTCACTGATAAGGGGTGTCCAGACTAAACAGAGCCACGCCGGGAGCTGCTGCCCTGGGCGTTCCTGGCTGTTCCCAGAGCACCAGCAGGGCAGGTGAACCCTGGGCTGGGCTGGGTGTGCTCCAGCTGTGTCCAGCTGGGCACTGGAGCTCCTCCAGAGCCCGTGACAACGGGGAACTCCAGTCTCCAAATACACCCCCTCCATGGGAAGAAGTAAATGAGGTTTCCCCTAAGCTAAAAAGCTAAAATCACCTCAAAAAGAGCTCAAGTAGCTGAATATTCTGCAGGTTTGTCTTTTCTGCAGCCAGGACTGGCAGGTTGGCAGCATCCCCTGGTGTTTGATTCCAGCCCTGTCATGGCCCCCCCGAGCCCCCCAGGCCATCCAGCTGTGCCAGAGCTGTCTCTGCCTAAAGAAGTGACAGTGATGGTGTCAGAAGTGACCAGAGTTCTGTTGCATTAAGGAATTCTTAGGCTATGTCTTAACTCTGCTGGTTTTCACCTCCCTTGCTGCAGCTGGAGTCACTGGGAAGTCTCAGAGCTAAGCAGCCCCTGCACTGCCCTCACAGAGCTGGGCAGTGCTGCAGGGAAAAGAGCAGGGGAAAGGGAATTCCTTCCTTGCCTCAGTCCTGACAGTCCTACACCTGAAGCGCACGGTTTTATCCCTCCTCTCAGCCTGTGCAGAGGTCTGTGGTGAAGTGCAGGCTCTGAAGCAACATCCCCGTTTGCTCTGTCCCCAGATCGAGGACCTGCAGGTGAAGCTGCAGCACGCCGAGGCCGACCGGGAGCAGCTCCGCGCCGACCTCCTGCACGAGCGGGAGGCCCGGGAACACTTGGAGAAAGTGGTCAAGGAACTTCAGGAACAACTGTGGCCTAAGTCGAGCAGCCAGCCCAGCAGCGAGAGCACCTCGAGCCCCATGGAGAACTGAGCCCAGGAGCAGCCCAGGCCTCGGAGCGGCGCCGGCACAGGGAGGGCGAGGGGTGTGTGAGTGTGAGGGGAGTCCTGGCACTGGCGGCGGCAGCTCGGACTCGCAGCAGTTGGAAGGCAAATGTCACCCTCTAGAACAGAAGCACTGAATTCTGCCTCTTTTTTTTTTGTTTGTTTTTTCCCGATCCATATAGCACAACATCTTACTGTGCCTAGAAAACACAAAGTGTTTGTAAACAAAATACTTTTAAGTCCGCAGCAAAATTTTCTACTGGCAAACTCCAGGCAAGCAGCGTCGTCCAGCTGAACCCAGAGTGCAAGGCGAGCAGGGCAGCGGGGTTGTGTTCTCCTGCCTGTTGGGACATTTTGGAATTGACAAAACAAACCAACTTTTCTTATAAGCTATTTAAAATAATTCATTACACAGACTTGGTATTAAAAAAATTAACACGATTTTTATAATGAACCTTTAAAAGCAAAACAAAAAAAAAAAAAAAGAAAACAAAACCAACAAACCTTCGATGCACAATTTTTAATGACTTTATAGGCTTTGGGATTCTTTGTGCAGAAGCCCCTCTGTGGTGATGATGCCACGTCAGGAGCAGTTTTCCAGCCATCTCGGAAGCCAGCGCAGTTCCATCCCGTCACGTGGGGGCGGGGGAAGTTCAGAGTGCTTTTCCAAGTTGATTTTTTTTTTTTTCCTTAGAAAGAATTACCTTAATTTCCTGCCCTAAACACAAGAAGAAGGGAAGATGCAGGAGCGTGCAGGGGTGGGGAAGGAGAAGGTGTTGGACTGAGAGCCCCACGGGCCCCGTGTGTGCAGCCCTCGCCAGCACTGTTGGTGTGTTCAGAGACTTCATCCAGGAGCACTTGAGCTTTGGGAAAGGGAAGAAAGGAAGGGAGGAAGGAAATGGATGATCAGTTGGTAGGGGAACAAAGCAGAGACATCTGTGTGTTGAAGTCATTCTGAAATCTTCAGCTTTCAGTTTTCTGGAAAACTCATCTTGTTGCACCGTCCTGCCGTGAGTTTTTCCCTGCTCCCAGCCCGAGCTGCCCGGCAGGGTTCCCGTGCCCAGGCAAGGGCAGCGTCGCAGTGTCGGATCCACAGAACACAACACCAACATTTTTGCTGCTGTGAAGAAGCCACATCTTTTGTTAAAAAAAAACTTTTTGTTTTTAGAAAGAGAGATTACTTTAATTTTGGGGTCCAAGCCGCAGCCCCGGGACACGACGCAGCCATCACTGCCTTGGGGGTGGTGCTGATTTTTTTTACATATATATTTTTTTTTAAACCTGCACTTTGTCAGAATCTTACTCTGCATTTTATTCCGTTTCTGAAGTCGAGCATTCTAGATTCTGCCCTGAGAGTTGTGTGAACCACGATCCCAGCCTGCCAGCACTGCCACCTCCCATCGTCATCTCCGATTCACAGAGGAGGATCCAGCAGGTCCAGAATGTCCCGAGCAGGAATTCACCACACCAGGGAACTGGTTTTGTGGCTGTGTGTCTGACCCAAGCTGGGGAACAGCAGAGATGCTCCCCAAAGTGCTTAACAAATAAAGCTGGTGCTTTACTGATCAAGAGAAAAGTTATTTTCACCCCTAAACACTCACCTCAAACACACTCAAACGTGAAAATGTGATCTGGGGCTGCAGATGTGCCTTCCAGCTCATTTTTCCTCTCAGCATCTTCTCTAGGCAATGCTGACACTTTTTTACCTTAAGGAATAAAAACAGAAAAAAAGAAAAAAAAGAGAACCCTCCTATGCATCATCATACCCAGAAGTTACTCTAAACAAAGGAACATATTTCCAGTAATCTTTATTTGCTTTTGGACATTAATGCAAACTATGTAAGCTTCAAAATTATTTCCCAGTAGACAGAAAGCGGCTTCCAATCCTAAAATTATGGTATTTACTTACAGTACATTAGAGAGATTTTTTTTTTTAATTTTTTTTTTAAACAAGAGCTGTTTGCTTGAAACCATTATAATAACCATTATAATAACTGTGAGCATTAACAGAGAAGTTCATATATATGTTTTAGGTACAAAAAAAAGAAGAAATATGAAAGGAGTGGAGTTACTGGGACAATGTAAAACTGTTGGGAGCAAGAAACAGTCACACCAAGTCCATGACCTGAACCTGTCTGTGGATACAGGGGTTGGCCCTCGTGTGTTTGGGATGCTGGAGACTGGCTCTAGGTGCAGATCTCCTTCTAAAGTGCAATGCAAAAGGAATTTTGATTATGCTTGAGCAGGTTTGTTTTTTGTTTTTGTTTTTTTTTTTTATGTGGGGTTTTATTTTCTTTGTATGTTTTTTTCTGCGATTATTAAATCATATGCATGGATTAAACTCTGCCATATAGTCATTAATGGGCATTATTACTGTCTTATGTAAAGGGGTTCTTTTGTTATGCAGTATGCAGAAAAATGTGCTCAGCCTTATGATTTCCAGAGCTGTATTATCCACTTATTTCTTCAAGGGAAACTAAACAACTGTGTCTGTAGTTGACCATTTTTGTGCATTTCGAGTCTCTCGTGCTCTGCTTTGCTGCCCTGCTGGGAAATTACACAGAGAGCAGCCCTGTCCCCACCCCTGGGACTGAACCCTGGCCTTGGAAACCTGTGAGAGTGTCCCTCCCCATATATATTCAAGAATAAAAGGCAGCATGTCCATCTCCAGGTGTTTTATCCCAGGAAAAGCCACTCTCTTACCTGTAGTTCCCTTTCCGTGTCCAGGGGAGCCCGGTGGCTCCTTGGGCAGGAGGCTCCACCCTCCTGCAGGACGGCAATCTGCAAGATTGGCAGAGGAGAAACCACAACAGTGAATATTGTTATCAACACTCACCCCAGGAGCCTCCCCTGGGCACCAGGTGAGGGGCTCAGGGGGGCAGGAAAAGGCTCCAAAGCAAAATTCCAATAGGGGGTTTTTCCTCCTGTGCCCTGGGTTGGTCCCCCCAGCAGGGCAGTTCCTGGCAGGGAGCTCACCCTGCCTGAGTTAAAGCTCCACAAAATTTGGTCCTTGGGAGTAAAAAGCCATTTCCATAAATTAAGGTTTAAAAAATCAGCAAGATAATTAACGTGCAAGAAAGGTGGGAAGGAACATTGTCCAGCAGCAGCCAAACCCCAGGAGGGGCTCACAGGGAATGGCTTAAACTGTTGGGAATTTCCTAAACACACTGACCAGTGAAATTGTTATTTCTGCAGAGCATATAATGCATTTCTAATTCAGAGTAATTAGAAATGTCCCTGTGACAGCCTCAGAGATGCTGCTTGTGGGGAAGGGGGCTCTGCAGAGAACCCCATTGTGGAGGTGCTGGAGGAGAGGGAGCTCTGTGTGTAATTTCTGGGGCTGCAGCACCTCAGTAAATCCCATTCACATGGAATTCTTTCCCCGCTGCATTCCCAGGGCTCTCCGGCCCCGAGTGCAGGAGCTGCCACATCTCTCACTTCATCTGTGCTTTAGTTTCCTTTAAGAACTTCAAAGGGAGAAGAGGTGTTTCATACAGGCTGTTGACTCTCCCTGTACTTACAAATATATTACTACTTGTATATTCAGTTTAATTACTCCTTGTTTCTATTACTGAACGAAGACTTAACGAAGGGAATAAAAACCAACAGCAATAACATTCATATCTATGGAGCAGCTAACTCTATACATAATATTCTGCTTTTCAAACAGAACTAGCCAATGTAAAAAAAAACATTAAAAGTAAATTCAACATGTAAATACTTTTTTTCATTTTACACTGTTGTATTATAAGTGTATATGGTGTTTACTTTTTCAAAACTCTTTCTTACCTGGTAGTTGTCTTGTTTTATGAGTTGTGTTTTTAACTGAGAAGAACCTTTGCTGTCTGTTAGGAAAAAAAAAAACAAAACAAAATCTTTTTGCAAGTTTTCAATGTGGGTTATAACCTTTTCTCCATCATTTGCATTTTACTTGTCCTTATTTTCACTGTAAAGTATTTTATTACCAAAAGGTTGATTTTGTTCCATTCTGCCCTCTCAGCAGTCCATGTGTTTTAGAGAGAAGTGTTTTTTGTTTTTGGTTTTTTTTTGTTGGCTTGGTTGTTGTTTTGTTTTTGGTTTTGTTTTGGCTTGGGTTTTTTGTTTGTTTTTTTTTTTTTTAATCAAAAGAACTCACAGAAATGACATTTTTTCAATTGAAGAAAAATAAATCTTTACATTTATAATAGCCAATAGCATTTCAGCACATTTTTGTTATCCTGGTCTCTCCTATGCTGCTGCTAATGACAATATTATGACTTACTCTACTATTCTAGAACTATTTTTATGTAAGTAATGTATGCTTTCTTGTTTATAAATGCCTGATTTAAAAAAAAATAAGAAAAAAGCTTGGCATATTTATCTATTTCGCTGTGTACCTTGATAGTCCTTTTCCACCCCCTTTTCCACATCCCCTCCCCCCAATGCAGATAATATTGTAAAATAAAGGACTTTATGAGATTATGTATGAAAATAGCTATGCTTATATACCACAGTGACTGAATGTACAGTGTATAGACGCATTACCGAAAATAAAATTGTTTGTCCAGAAAAAAGCCGAGAGCTCCGGGCTGTTCTTGGGGCTTCCCCGGAATGTCTGTCCTGGCAGCACCTGCTGTGCCGCCCCCACATCCTCTGCAGGACTCCTGGAAGGACACTGGAACTGAACTGGGAATCCTGCATTCCTCTGCCCAGGGACACTGGAACACTGAGGAGAAATTTCTCTGGGATAGTGAGGATTGTGAGCTCAGAGAAGTTTGTTCCGGGCCAAAGAAAAAGAAATGCAAGAGGGGAAAATGCAAAAAGCAGCAGATGGAAACATATGTGAGAGTAATTCTCTCCTGGGTTTCTGAGAAGCGGCTGCAGAGTTTCCACAGCCCTGGGACGGTTCTGAAGTGCCCTTGTAAAGCAGTGGAAAAGCCAGAGAATAGCAAAGGGCTTGAAAAATAAACCTCTGCTTCTTATCTGTGAGCCGGCCAGCCGTGCTGCCCAGGGTGGGAGTGTGTCCCAAACACAGACCCACAGCCGTCCCTCGGGAAGGGCTCCTGGGCCCACATCCCACCCACAGCCCTGGCCTGGAGTCTGGGCTCTCCGATTCCCAGTTACCTCCTGTACCGCTGACAGGCCTTTTCAAGGTTGCTGATGTTCTTTAGCCGTTGAGGAACCCGGTTCCACAGACTCTGGACACAAGGGATGCCATTTCCATGGGGATTCCTCTGCCCAGGGAATCACTCGGCGTTTGTGCGGAACTGGTGCCGGGCAGGACTTGGCCCTGAAGAAACGACCCTGCTGGTCCTTCTCAGAGACCTGCCACGGAATTCCTGCTGCCAAATAAATACCAACCCAGATCTGGGTTGAGAGTAGCAGAGGCTGAAAACATTATTCTGTACTCCATCCCCAAGGAGCTCTGAGTGCAACAACACAAACTGGGACAGCCCCGTCTAACTGTTGAGTGTTTATGGTTAAGGGGGGAACCAGGTTTTGAAAATTACTAGTTTATTAATTTCCAAATAAAAATTATTTATTTTAATTTTTATTAACAATAATTTTATTATTATTACCTGCCAGAATAACTTCAATTTACTTAATATAACACCCAGAACACTGGGAATGAGACCTGAACCTGCTCAACAGCAGAGTGAGCTGAACTGACCCACCCAGAGTTGCTGCTGGAGATCAGAAATACAGAACACAATTTCCTGGGGCCTGCAGTGGGAACTGTCCATGTTATTGAACAGCCTGTGTGACCCAGCCACAGGAAACAACAGCAAACCCCCCCTGCCCACCGGGAGCTGCATGGAAAATGCCGGGAATGAGGGAGGTGGCAGCAGCCCCGCAGTGCCGGCGTTCCTGGTGAGCTCAGGGAGCTCCAGGCACTGCCAGGGCAGAGCAGAGCTCCAGCCAACCCAGCGGGGTGACGTACACGGCCCTGGAATTTTTATGAGCTGGCTTATGTGCAACTCCAACCTACCTGACTGCTCTGCAAATTCCCACACACTTTTATTTGGGAGGGAACGAAGTTTCCACGGCTCCCTGGGCTGGACTGAGGGAGCAGAATCGTCCTGCACGGCATCTGGGGGGTCTCTGGCTCAAGGTCTGCAATTCACTTCTCTATTTGTTGAGTCAGCTCCTCGAGGTGGAACCTGGAGAACTTCATGCTTGAAGTGCTTCCCCAGAGCCACCCTGGCCCAGCTCTCCCAGTCCTCTGGCTCTTCCCTCTCCCATCCCTGTGACCTGCTAGAGGAAAACTGCACGGAACAAGAGGCGTTTCCAGTGCACAGCTGGAATCGGGAGCACTCGCACCCAGGGAAGGACCCGGAGCAAGAGACAGCTGGCTCTGGCCCCTGCCTTGTCCCTCTGCTCTTATATTAAGCCCAACTCGATTTATTTATATTTTTAATACAATAATATCTAGGACAGCCACTGAAATCAGGGTCCAGATGGGCTCAGTGCCATCCCAACCCTCAGAACCAAACTGCTTCTGACAGCAAACAGCACAACTCAGGATACAAGAGGACTGAGCTCCCACCCTGCTCAGACCTTGCATTCAGCCAAGTAAGGATCCAACCCCTTTCAGTGGGTAACAGTACCCAAAAACTGGGAAACCAATCCATTCATATCCTGGCAATTACTGGCTGAAAGACAGTAGATGAGAAGCTTCTCTCCTTACCTTACTCCTTTCCTCCCTCTGCCCAGACAGACTGCCAGCAGTTTGCTTACCATGATCCCAGTGACACTCCTCTAATTTGTAAGGCTGGGGGGAGAAAAAACCCAGGGATTGATGCCCCAGGATGTTCCCCACTGGTTTACTGTATGTGCAGAAATGGAGTACTGTAAAAAAGAAGCTTCTTTAAAAATCACCTGACACAATCCCTTCTCCCATCTTTGCACCCCGAAAGCAGCCTGTGGCCAGGGGAGAGGGGACAGTGGATTTGGGAGCCACAGGGACACCGTGGGCTCGTGCAGCTGGGAGATAACTGCTGTGCAGGTCACTGGCTCTTAAGCACTGTGTTATCTGCCTGTAACATACACCTTGTTGTATCTCACTGCTTAATTACAGCTGATACACAGACCATAATATTGCTTATCATTAGCCAGAGGATGACAATTACAATTTAAGATTAAACGGTTTCCTTTTTTTCTTCAGCCAAGTCTCCGTGACAGTTCCTTGCCCAAGAAAAGACTTGCACATGCAGAACAAATCCAGACATTAATTGGTGATGTGGCCTCACAAGGATGTGCCATTTCAGGAGCACAAACACATGAACACCATGAGCAGCCTCAGCACTGACAGAGCCTGGCCCTGAACCTGCAGGGCAGCACTAAACCAGTGAAATCCTGGGATGGGCACGTTCCAGCCTGGGCACTGCCCAGAGCTGTGTCTCAGCCTGCAGCCAGCCCAGAACTTCCCTTCAGCCACCACTTCTCAAGTCACCCTCACTCCCTCGGCCTCTCCATCCCTCTCCCTGGCTCTGGAAGGGCTGTCACAGTGCTTGGGATGACACCCAGGCAGAGCCCCCACCCTCCCACTGCCCCTCTCCTGCACTGCTGCACAAATTCAGGCTCTGGTTCTCACCTGGTGTGGAAACAGGGTGAGATGGAATTTCTGAGGGCTTTTGCCTTTGTCAGGGCTCTTGTTTCAGAAGTGGACACAGCTGAGAGAGATCCCAGAGCTGGAAGCAGTTTGGACTATTAAAGGATCAGCAAAAAACGCTGAGTCTGCACAAGCTGAACTGTCATTAAGTAGCTTCTCCCTCCCCACGGAACAGGGATGTGTTACTGTGCACAAACACCACGAGCAGGGAGAGACTGCTGGAAAATATCCTGCATTAAAACCCACAGAGGCCTGAGAGCAGGTTTAACTACTGATCACAACAATAAAGCTTAAAGACTGAATAAGGACTGCATTTCTGCACCTCTGCTGAGCATTGGAGATTCCCCCAGAGCAAAGCCTTCCCCTGCTGAACACAAATGTGATCACACACAGTTGGGATGCCTCGGGATGTCAGAGGGCAATGGTTTTAAATCCTATGTCCTGTGTTTTGTCAACTTCCATTTCTCCCACCCAGCACAGCACAAGGGTATGACACAGAAATCTTCCAAAAATGTGTTCTGATCTTTCACCTACAGTAGATTAAAAATAGCCCCGAGCAAGAGCTGTTAGCATTTTGTCATAGCAATTTCTCCATCAAATGAGATAAATCACCAGCTCCATGGGGAGAGAATGAACCCACCCAGAGACAGACAATGAGGGAGGCTGAGTTCCACCTCCAAGAAGCAGGAGTTGTGCTCCTGCTGGAAATCCCCACTGAGCTCATGCTGCAGCCCAGGACACGTCAGGCTCATCCAGGGAGGCTTTTCTTTCCTCCCTGCACACCTTTCATTGAAGCCTCATAACAGTTTTGGGAGCTCAGACAAAAGCCTTGAGCCCTGTTCTGGATTTTGCAACCCTCTACCACGACTTTGGGCAGAATGCCCATTTCCAGTTCTGTTGAGACAACAACAACATTAAAGGAAAGATGAGCAAATAAAGGAAAACTTGTTCATCACAATTACACTGAAAGGTACCTGTGATTTTTGTCACTCATCCTTTGGTATATTGTTGATTATTCACACTTGGGTAGAACTTGGAGGATGGAAGTGAGTGTGAGGTGCAGCCAAGTGGTTTGTGACACACCAGGGATGCCAAAGGAAGAGAAGGGCATTAGGAGGGACTGACTGCTCCACCCCACACAAGTAGGTTATGGGAACACAGCACATCTCCCAGAGCCCTCCCAGCACTGCAACAGGCAGCATTCCCCTTTCCTTCCAGCTGCCAGGCACCACAATTCCACCTTATCCGTATCCTCAGGATAAATCCCAGACACACTGGGGACCAAAGGGCTCTGGCAGTTCCAGCTCCTGTACACAGAGGGGACCTCTCCTGCCCAACATTCTGCCTGTCCCTCTGTCCCTGCCCTTAGCCCCACACCACATTTCCATGTGTGAGTTTGTATGGAGGCAGTGAACTGTTCTCAGGTGTTATAAACATTCTACAGGCTGGGGCACAACACATGGCCGGGTGAACAATCATTTACTAGAGCAGCTTTCAATCATTTACCAGCTGGGGCTGGACTGGGGCTGGGTGTGACCCCTGCCATGGGCAAGGCCTGGCAACTTGGCTGCCCCACTGCAGACTGGCCCAGGGATCCCACAGTCCAAGGATTAACCACACACCCCAGGGCAGGAGCTGCCAAGGTTCCCAACCAGGAGCTGTGAGGGGCTCACACCTCCCACAGGTTGGGGTCACAGAACTACAGTCAGCACAGGAAAGTTCTCTAAACCTCCTTATTTGGTGACCCAAATTTCTCAGGCCTGATTGTTCACTATCTCCAGTTTCAATGATCAAAGCAATGGGATGTCAAACACCCCATTGTAGGGATAGAAGGGATTGCACCAAAGGTCCTGATATGTTGCTGCAATATTCAAATCTCCTGAATTTTAGGCATCCTGGTGCTTTTCTTGAACACCTGGGAGCGTTTCCTGCCCTCTCTGGGAGGATACAGAGGAATAGCTTTATTTCTTTGGCACTTTCAGTGGGATGAGTAAGAAAGTCCTAGGTGAGCTCAAGCTGCTGAATGTACTGGTATTTTCAGACAGCTCAAATGCTTCTACGACACAAGAACACTGTGAAATAGAAACCATCTCTTTGCTGTAAAACCAACACTATTTTGCCCTGGCAACAACCTGCCCATTGATGGAGTTTTTCCATGGATTCTTTTTTCCCCTCAGCATGAATTCAAATCCTGTGCCCTTATGCCATATTTCAATTATCCATTACGTAAGTGATCTTCTTGCATTAAATCTGATTTAGGAGGAGTTCACAGTACAGGGCATCTGCACAAGAGCACTCCCAGCAGCAAACCATCTCCCCCTGCCAGTATTTCTGAAGCTTCAGGACTCCTCGGGGTTTGCTCTCCCAGCATCTCCTCCCGTAACAGGTGAGTGATTCTCTCATGGAGCAGCAGCAGAGCCCGTTTCCACCCCGACCATTTTCTGTCCTGCAGATTCATACTCAGAGGGTAAATCAGCCACCCTCAAGCTCTAATCTTTGAGCACACTCCTGACAAAGACAAAGGGGAGCTTTGTCCCCACTAAGGGACAATTCCCTTGCTCAAGCACGTCCTGAAACGCTTCCCTGAGTGGAGAGTGGGGTGAGCCCTGGGCAGGTCGGCCGTCAGTGTAAGCCTGGAGGTACAAGAAGTGTCCAGGCTGTGTTTGTGCAGCCTGATAAGCTCTAATCTGATCAAGACTTCCCCCCCACGGGCTGCCTGCGTCAGCCCCGGTGCAGCCAGGGGATATTCCAAGGGTGCTGCTTATCTGGCTGAGAACAAATGGAAACTCAGGCAGGGAACTCGGAGATAAAGCTGGGGAGGGACACAGGAGATGAGGTTATCACCGACACAGGCAGGCCTGGGAAACCCCACCTCGTCATTAGAGAGGCAATTAAAAGATAAAGTCATCACAGACCTTCGGAAGACAGACAGACAGGTGTCTCATTCCAGTTTGAGCCACTGGATGTAAAGCTCTGATGAGCCCTCGGAAACCTGGATCCTAATGGCACTGATTTCAAAGTGCAAGCAAATTTATATCATGCTTTTTTAAAAAGCTGTCTGTTCCATTCATTCTTCATGAGTTGTTGGAACAAATGAATCTGCAAATTCAGGTTATAAAGTGAGGAACCATAAGGGAAGCACGATCCACATTTCACACTGTGATGGAACACCAGTTCCCAGAAGGATCCCAGCACCAAAAATGAGCCCTTCAGTTTGGGGTGGGACAACAATTAGGACACCTTTGTTCACTCCTCATGCAGTGAACACTCGTGTCCCTCTCCAGCTGGCTCAGTGACTGCTGTGGGGACCCAGTGCCTCCAAAATGTCTCTCTAAATTAAGCCACTGCTGCTGAGCAGTGACATTTCAAACAAATATTTCCCTTCTCAAGACATGCCAGGGCTAAAGGAAATTTAAACCAACTCTTTCTTCATCCTGCATCTTGACAAGTCCCGTGTAGCAGGGTCCCAGCCCTGCAGAGAGAGCTGCTTTCCCACCCAGTGAAACACGGCCAGGGCACTTTCATTTCCCCAGCACCGGAGGGCTTGAATTCCCTCCCTCCCTCCCAGCAGCTCCCAGCTCGGCTCAGTCGCTCCTTCAGTTCTCAGGGGGTTTGTTTCCCACAGCTGCTCCTCAGCCAAGCTGTGAACCAACCTGAAAATTCATTTGAAAGCCCCTCTCTGGTTTCTCATGCCTTCACAGCTACTCAACAGCTCTTTCCTCAACACTTGCACCCCCCTGCAGGGAATTCCCCCGGCCGGGCTGAGAGGCACCAGCACGGCTTGGAAACCCTGACAAACAAACTCCAGACTGGTCAGTGTATGATCACCTGGTTATAATTATGTATTTTCTAGAAATCTAACTACTTATATCAAGGTAGCAATTAGAAAAAACCCTGGAAAATGAAAATCCACAGTAACTGTTGGTTTCTGGTGAACCCACAGGAAAAAAGGATCCCTCCATTCTGCATATTGAGCCCATACCTGTTTCATTTCTACAAGTGCCTGGATTTTACAGTGGCCACTGCCCTGCTTTTCCTGGACCCTCAAATAAACAAAGAGGTGAACCTAAGACACTTCTTTGTGGATTAGCTCTCAAAACTGTCGTGTTTTGGGGACAGGAACTTCCCCCAACACAAGAACACAGCTCCAGAGCAGCACATCTTTGATCTTTCCTTATAGCCAGCACATCACATAATAATTAATATTGTTCAGAAGTTCCTTACATATTCCCACACGCTGCTGCATAAAAGTTCATGCCCGTGAACCCCTTTTTAAATCAGTATTTCTGACTGATCAAAGGAAATCACTGACACAGAGGCAGCTACAATGACACTCGCAGGAGCATAATTTAAATAAACACCGTGTAAACAACCTCCTGAGACACGTTCAGCTGTGCCCCCACCTTCTGTGGGAAGTAAAGGTGATGGGAAAGGCAGAGGGGGGAAGGGCCTCAGCCAGATTTTGACTTTGTGCAGCAGATATTCACACCAGTGCATTAAATGTGCACGGGAACATTCCCAAACTGACACAAACCCCACTGTGTCACCTCTCAGGTCTCTGAATCCGGGTGACTGGATATAAAAGCACTTCTTGGGAATGGCCTCCAACTCCAATCCCTACCTGGGAACAGTTGAGAAAAATATCAGCCTGCCTTGGCCAAAATTCTGCCAAGCAACATTCCAGCACTTCAGTCGTACAGTATCGTGTTCCACACTGGAGGAACATTCCTGGGAACATTCCCAGGCATCCTTGACTTTACTAGGATGGACACAGCCTAAGATTTCCAGATGCTCACTAGAAGGCAGTTTTGGTACTTGGACACTGTCCTCTGAACAGAGAACCCAGGCAAACAAAAAAAAGGGCTTTATTATGGCAGAAGTGGATACTGGAGTCAGCAGCACTTCCTAGGAGGGATTCCAGGTCCACTTTGGAAGCAGCACCACGGAGCACTTGCCAGAAAGCCGTGAGCTCATGAGACCTTCATTGCTCTATTCCACCCCCTCACTCCAGCACTGCCCTGGAACAGGGACAGCAGGGCCTGCAGATCCCACTCCAACAGCACTGGGGAGGATCCTCACTGGGGAACGAGAGAGGGATCTCCCAGCAGGAACCCACACCTTTCTCTGCCCGTGAAAGCTCACACAAAACAGGGGTTCCTGCCCACAAACCTGAGGTTTCCCTTCTCACCTCCCTCACCCCCCCAGTCCCCTTTGATCAGCACAACAACGGTGTTGTTTTAACACAGGGAGACACCAGCTGCACCTTTGGGCTGCAACAAAACATTCCACAAAACCAAAAATGCTCCATGATGTTCAGAAAGGCAAACACAACTGGAAAAGGTACAGAAAGTGGAGAGAAGGATTGGGAAAGACACAGAACAATCTCAGTGCAGGGGGCAGTAAAGGGAACTGCAACAGACGCTGAAGTTCAAATAATCTGACAAACAGAAGAACAAACATCAACAAATCCTACAGAAAAAAGTAACTTTTGAGCACAAGACTTGAGCCCTGGAGATGGGAGGCTGCACTGGGGAGGAATCACTGCCCATTCAATTTGTTCTCCTCCCCAGTGGGCACAGGACACCGGATTCTCAAGGACAAATCTGCCTGTTCCCACCCTGCCCTTCATCCAGAGCTGCTCCAACAGATTGGGCTCCAACCATTTCTGGGTTCCTGAGCTCAGCTCAGACACATCAGGATCACACAACACTCCCAGGGAGTTTTACCACAGCCTGCAAAGGGAAAACCCTTGTCACTCACTCCACAGCAGAACGTCGGGGTGGTTTGGGGTTTGTGTTTTCCCTGTGTGTTTTTTAACATTCCTGAAATAATGTGGGTAACAAAACACGCATTTCCAACTCAGGCAAAAAAGCACTATCAGAGGGATGTGTTCAGAATAATTCATCGGGCTGGACAACACTTTCTGTACAGCAGTACTTTTAAATGGCTGAAAAACCCTGAGCGTTATTTGAAACAAGAAAACAGAACTTTCATCTGCTTCCTTTGATTTCTAATTCCTGATGTTCTTGGATCACATTTTCAAGAGGTTTTTCCTCCTCCAGCTTGAAAAGCCACAGAAACTCAGCTTTTTAAACACGAGCCCAGGAGTCCTGTGACATGAATGTAGAGGTGGGCTTGACAAAAACTCCCAAGTACCACAATGTTAAAAACCAAGGAGTTGGCAAAATACCTCAGATTTGAGGAGGTGAAGAAATATGAGTGGCACTAGACGGACTTGAACAGCTGTACACATTTCAGCCCAAGATTTTAGAGTTTCTGTCAAAATATTGCACTGCAAAACTAACATTCTCCATGGAAAGCAGCTATTTTCGGTGAAAATGCTATTTTATCAAAACTCTATTTTTTCCATTAAACACAGTTTTGACAGAAATTTTTCAACTCTCCTTATTCAGTGTTATGCTCTGTAGTTGGAACTGTTAGCAGCTTTTAGGCTGTCTCTACAACTGCAAAGATTTATAGGGACTTGGCAAAGATGGAAAACAGGGGAAAAAAAATCTGATTTAAGACTCACATCTCTGTCCCTCCATATCACACGTCCCTGGAAATTATTTTTATTGAAGTTTAATGGGATACATGACAAGCACAGAACAGCAACGCTGCTTCAAAGCTACTCATACTTTTTTTCTTGATTTTTCCCCCCTAAAATGTACCAGCCAGAGACAGTCTGAGAGAGCTTTATAACCCCAACATTTCAGGACAGGCACAGGCCAGGAGGAGTCAGGCACAGCCCAGCACAGAACACCCTGGACCCAAGGGAATTAAAAAGTCAAAAAGAAAACCAAGCCTGCAGCAGATCCAAGGGAAGGAACCTTCCACACTGCATCTCTCCCTGACTAACCAGCAAATGATGCTGGGAAAGCAGGGGCTGTTTCCCAGTCAGGGCTGTTTCCCAGTCAGGGCTGTGTTCACGTGTGCACTCAGGAGTTTCTGCTAATTGTCTCTATGGACACCCTAAATCATCAGAAATCCTTCCTTCCTGCGAGCCAGCATTCCCAGCCCCTTCCAGCTCTCACTTCCCCCACACAAATGACAGACTGACTCTGAGCTCCCACCTGCATAAATCTCCTACAGACAGCCACAAATATTTTAGCTATGCTGATTTATGGGAGCCCAAGCAAGACTAAACCAGGAGATCCATCCTGCATGCTTGGTGACTGATGGCTCGCTGCAAATCCTTCCATTTAAAGCACTGTCACTGCAGTTCCAGAGAGAGAGAGAGAAAAGAGGAATAAAATAACATGTAATAATGCAACTTATGGCAGCTCCTGGGGAAAAAACAAAAAACACAAACATTTGTGCAACATTTCTTCCAAGTTTTCCTGCATAAAATCCTTGCTACTAATGGAAGAAACTGCCTCTATTGAGAGAGGATGTGAAAAAGCTGCAGGACCCTTGAGCCCTCTTCCTCTCCCTCCTCCTCTCCCCATCCCCTTTTCTGACTTCAACTGGCCATGGCAATCCTGATTCCCAGCCAAAGGAAGTTGTCTTTTTAACCAGTTCTTTGTGGCTGATGCTTTGCTGTCCATGGACTGAGGGAATGAATGAATGAATATGGGGATTCCCTGCTCTGGTTTAACTCTACCAGTAAACAAAGCCAGGCTGTAGCTCCTGGTTCCAGAGCTGTTCATGGCAAAGACCAACCCAAATTCAGTGGGATAAACTTTGGAGGCCACGAGGCTCAAGAAACATCCCTTGAGCTCAGAGAACAGCCACCACAGATGGGAGCAGTCCAACAAGGACAGGATAGGGACTGTTGAGCTTCCTCACAAGAGATAAATAGAAAGAGCCAAAGAGGGCCCAGCAAGAGCCAAAGAGGGCCCAGCACGAGCCAAAGAGGGCCCAGCACGAGCCAAAGAGGGCCCAGCACGAGCCAAAGAGGGCCCAGCAAGAGCCAAAGAGGGCCCAGCAAGAGCCAAAGAGGGCCCAGCACGAGCCCTGCCAAGTCTAGCTCAGTCTCCACACTGGGGAATGGCCCCACAGAGGAGACTGAACTCATTTTGGGGCTCTGAGAAAAGTTGTTTTAGGATTTGTGCTCTGCCCAAGGACATCAGCAGGGACAGCCAGTGCTGTTGTGGTGGCGCATTCCTGCCCCTGGCTGAGCAGCTTCAAGGAGCTGGGCTGGGACCTGGAGTCCCAGAGCAAATGGAGAGGTTTCTTCATGCAAGTTTTGTTTAGTGCAAGTCTGAAATTCAAGTGACTGAGCAAACCTTCCTGACTGTGTTTGCACAGCCTGGCTCCAAGATACCAGTGGGAAAAAGAGAAAGAAAGAGGGATAGCTGGTTAAAGAGGGCAGCAACAGATATTTTATCTCTCTGGAATGCAGAGCAAGACAGGCATATCTGAGCTGCAATGGGTATTTCAGGGCATGTTATATTGTCTGCATGGTCTATTTTACAGAACTCTGGGCTCAATTTCCTCTCCAGGGCCTCTGAATAATCACTTCCTTTCTCTAGGCCTTAACTTCCTCAGTCAATAAAATGGAGCAAATCAAATCTCCTCTCCTTAGAAATGCATTTAATGACAAACCTTTGTGTAATGGCTAATTGTGCAGTACCATTAATAAGGGAGAGGACCAGCTGTCAAGTACCCTGGGACGATCCCATCCACACCAGTGACAAAGTTATACCTGTTTTCTTTAAGTTTTGCATCCAGTAGTCACTGGTGGAACTGGAGAATGCCTGTTCTAGCAGGAACAGGAGAGAGCAGCTCCGTGCTCGGGCAGGGGGCACAAGGTGTGATCCCTACCCTGCATGCTGGAGGCAGGAATGGCAAATAAAGGAGGGGTGCTCGGAGTCCTGGCAGTTCCCAGCCCTGACCTGCCTCAAAGCAGCACCGGGGAGGGCAGTGAAGGTTCACGCTGGGAAGAAATTGTTGCTGCTCCAACCCACCCTGGCAGAGCGTGGGCTGCTGCTGAGAGGTCACCTGAACAGATTCACTGCAGAATTCAAAGCCCCAGAGTGACCTATTTTACGTCTGATAATGAAATAAGATGCTGGGAATGGTTTCCAGAGAAGTACCGGGTCCCTGACTGCAGGGAAATCTCAGTGTAGTCAGCACAGCCCTCCCTGGAACTGCCTGCACACGTTTGGGTCAGAAACCTGCTAAAAATACAACCACACTCACTTTTAACCCATTATTTGTTGAGGTGAGAGACTCACAAAGCACATGTAACCAGGGAGAAACCACCACACCAGGACAAATGTCATCGGGGTCACTTTCTGATCTCAAACCTCTGCAAGTAATTCCTGCAGGAGAACAATTTAAACCAGAAATTAAACCAGGGTGTGTTGGTACAACTGAATAACTGATGAAGGGCCACCTAAAACAATGGTTTGAGAAGGAGATTTCAATAAATGCCATAAAAAACCCATGGCCAGCCTGGAGGGAAGGGTGAGCTACTCTGGATGTTCTAACAAATGAAATGATTCAATAACATCAGCTAGTACAGCTCACTTATCAAAACTTTCACAAGCTTTAGCACTGTGTTTTACTCACTTGAGAATTCTTGACAGCTGTTAAGATGCTTCCCAGCTACCCAATTAGGGCAGAGGAATGGTACAACTCCAACCATTATTTTCAGAATTTGTCAGAAAATTAGAGAAAATGATCGTGACTTTCTTTTTCTTTTAAAGGAAAAGGTGTGATAGCTGGCACTGAAAGGCTTCCTGAGGAGTGGGGCTAAGGGAGTGTTTGCACATGGCAGACAGGCTGAAATCTGGGTAAGAATAAACCCCTGATGGTTCACAGGGCTGAAGGAATCACTTCTCCAGGCAGTCACAGACAACTGGGAGGGTCTGTTGCAGGTTTTAGTTCTGGCTTGGTTAAATGTGATACCTAAGATTATCAGAGGTACTGCAGGGAGATAAAACAGTGCAGAACAGAGACAAGTCTGGGCTATTTAATGAAACACCTTCTGTTAAAAATTCAGCTGCATGAAAGGGCTGTGTCTGCAAAGCTCGACAGGCCGAGCAGAGGGTCTGACAGCAACCTGCGGTTGGTGCTTATTGAGGAGTTCATCCAAGTACAAACCTCTCCCCACCTCTGGATGAGGCTGCTGAGGACACACTACACCAAAACCTGGGCAGAACAGAGCCCACCCCTCTGTCCTGCTGCCTGGGACACTCCATGGCTTGGCTTTATGACCAACCTCCAGACCAGCTCAGCACAGCCAACACCGGGCACCAGGCACGGGGCTGCACTTAAAAACCATCAAAACCAGACAGCTGGGGGGAAATGGGATGTGCTGAGCCTCATCCTTAACTTTGGAAGAATCCACACCCAACCCAGGACAAGACAGTGCTGTGTAAGCTGCATTCCCGTGATTCATTTGGCTTCCAGACTTTTTGAGGGACAAGGACACGGACAAGAACTGTGCACAAACTGGCAAGGATGAATGCTGAGCTCATTCGTGGCTGTGGTACCAGCCATTTCTTGCACAATTTGTCAGGTCACCCCACTTTCTGCATATAAAGTTTAACTAACAGTTTCAGATGCACTGGGAGAGCAAGATGAGCACGCAGAGGTGAGCTGATGTTTGTGAAGTGCTTCAAAATCCTTCAGCTGCAGACACTGAAGGAAATATTCAGCATGTTAAAAGCTTCATTCCATTATAACTGGGGAATTCCCATCCCGGGTGGAAGCTGCTGGTGCTGCTTGTGGGGTGAACTCAACCACCTTTAACATCTCAGCTGCTCTGCCTGGCCAGGACACTGCCTCTCACTCACCCTGAAAGGGAAGAAGGGGCATTCTAAGGGAAGAAGGAGGAGATGTGAGGCTCAGATACGTGTTTTCAAAGGCTGGGCCGAGTGGCAGATGCCCGTCCGGTAATTCCTTCTGCCTTCATCTTCTGAGCTGTGCAATAGCTGTGACTAATATCAGTCCTCCCACTTCTCCAGCCTAGTCATTTCAGCTGATATTTTAGAGTGTACCACACTGTGCTGACATGCCTCCACCCTCTGCGAGCTTTCCTGTTCTAGAGAGAGACACAGAGAGAATGACTCACGCAGCTCTCCTACTATCCCAGCCTTTTGAGCAAATTCAAAGGAAAGTTTTAAGGGTGCTCTCCTGATTTGGGAATGCCTGGGTGGGGTTTTCTTTTCCTGCGTGCTCTTGTTTTGTCAAACCACGTGTAATTTTCCAGCCTCTATGATGCTGAGACACTTTAATAATTCATGAACCTTCCTGACACCATCAAATTGCAATTTGGAAATGTCAGAGGTACCCACTGGTAGAGGCATTTGTGAATGCTGCAGGAAAGGAAATGGAAAAGGAGAGGGATGGTAGAATTAAGTTGCTAAATGCCATGTCTGGCTTGTGCTCTGTCTGACAGCCATAATTAAGAGCTGAGGTGGTGGAAAGAGGAAAGTGAAAAACCTGAAAACAAACGGTATAAAAAAGCCTGATACCAATGCTAATTGGTAACTTTGGAACGTTCCGAGGAAAGCAGAAGTGCTGCAGGTCGTTATTTAACTTTCAGAATATTTATGTCACATTTCACTTTCACCACCAACCCCGGGGGCTTCGGGGCGACCAACTTGTGACCTGCAGGGTCCTGGAAGTGCCAGGACAAGGGGAATGGCTGGGAATGGCTCTGGCTGTCACCAAACTCGGGCTGTTCGGGAGGAACGGGTCGGGCTGTGCCGAGGGGGCAGCACCGCCCGCGCCCTCTCGCGGCCCCTGCCCGGCAGAAAACGGCCCGGGAGAGCCGGACGGCAGTGCTGCCTCTGCGGGGCCATCCCGGGGCTCTCCATCCCTCCACCCCGGGGCTCTCCATCCCTCCACCCCGGGGCTCTCCATCCCTCCACCCCGGGGC
>JAWWLV010000061.1:4855588-4878507 GCA_035041135.1 Platyrinchus mystaceus | reverse complement strand
GCTCTCCATCCCTCCATCCCGGGGCTCTCCATCCCGGGGCTCTCCATCCCTCCATCCCGGGGCTCTCCACCCCGGGGCTCTCCATCCCTCCATCCCGGGGCTCTCCACCCCGGGGCTCTCCATCCCTTCATCCCGGGGCTCTGTGTGGCTGTCGGGCCAGTGGATCCTCCGGTGGTTTTTCTAAACCCGCGGATTTTGCCCCGTTAACCCCCCCGGAGCTGGGCGGGGTGTCCGGGGTGGCAAACGTGGTACCCGGGCACAGCAGTGGGGAGAGCACTAAAGCTCTGCCGAAGAACCGCGACAAACTTCCCCCCAAACCCCCTCGCGGGCACAGCGGGTGAAAAACCGGGAAAGCCTTTCCAAGGGCCCCGCATTTGCCTTCCCAGAGCCGGGACACGCACGTGCCGTGCCGGCAGCGCCCAGGAGCGGCGTCTGTCCCAGTGGGACTCCGGGCAGACATATGTCAGTGACTCACCCGGGCGCCTGCCAGATCATTAGACCATGAATGCTCCTTAACAAGGGAAGAGGAAAAAAAAAAAAAAAAAGAAAAGAAAAGACTGAAAAAACAGCCCAATGGCAGCTTCTGGGGAAAAAAAAAATAAAAAAAATAAAGAAGGGACACAACAAACAGCATTGACTCTCCCAGCCAGCCCCCTCCTCCTCACAGCCGGACTGTTTGTCTGACCTGGGAGGCAGCATTTTATCACTTAGAGATTGCAAGTTCGATTGCAGAGTCCAGGCTGCTGGCTGGCTGGATAATTTGTCTCTCAGCTCCGAGAGAAATGATGGAAGTCAATTTGACAGCTGCGAGGCTCCCCAAGGATTCCAGACCCAAAGTGCACAGAGCAGTGACAGACACGACGATGCACTGAATATCAATGAGGCTCTGCCTGGGAATAGTGCTGAGGCAACACAAATTGCACATGTTCAGCTGGAAGGTTATCACTATCATTAGAGTTATTAATTATTGTTATTATTACTTCTATTATTAAGACATAAGAGAAGCCAGAAGCTCCTCTTGATCTCACAGAGAGCAGATGAGTTCCCAGCTCTGACCCACACGCTGCCCTCCAGGTCCTGCAGCCACATTGATGGAATCACAGGGTCACTGGGGTTGGGAAAGACCTCCAAGCCCATCCAGTCCACTCTGTGCCTGATCCCCACCTTGTCCCCCAGCCCAGAGCACTGAGTGCCACAGCCAGGCCTTCCTTGGACACCTCCAGGGATGGGGACTCCACCACCTTCCCTTCCAAGGCCTGAACACCCTTTCTATGAGGAAATTCCTCCTGATGTCCAACCTGACCCTCCCCTGGCACAGCCTGAGGTCGTTCCCTCTCCTCCTGTCCCTTGTTCCCTGTCAGGGAGTCGCAGAGAGCAAGGAACTGGAGCTACAGAGGGTTAAGGAGATCCTGCACCAGAAACAGCTACAGAGCTTTCCACCAGTTAGAGAAGCAAAAGTCCTTGGCCTGAGGTCAGAGAAGAGACTGAGTCATGTGGACCCAGCCTTGCTGTGAGTGGAAACTCCAGTGCCTTCCTTCTCTTCTCACGGTGCCGGAGCTGCCCCGCGGAGCTGGGGAGGATCCGACAGGAGGCACAGCCAGGGAAGGCAGAACCAAAGGGTGAGAACAAAGGTATTTGTGGTTCTGGTGTGTGTTCCCAGACCTACTGAGCTGGGAACTGCAGCAGGATTTGGCCCTCAGTGCCAGCACACCGCAGTTTATAAGCTTAAAATAAGAACATACAAGTCCCTCTCGCTTGGTTTCTGGGATGGGTGGCAGTAAAACTGAACATCCTTTGCTGCCACTTGCAAACACAGGTGTTCTCATGTGAAAGCCAACTTAGATTCTTTGCTTATTCTGACTTCCTTGGCAAGCCTTGGGCTGTTGGCTCAAAGATCTTTAAATCTGAAGTCAAACGCAGCATTAAAAAAAAAAAAAAGAAAGAAGAAAGAAAAAAACCCCCACCTCTAAGCAAAATGACTTTTGTGCTCATACTCTAAACTATCCTTTTTTTGCCATTGGAGAGAAGAGGGGTCAATTAAAGCAATATCCTATAACCTGCTTACGTAGCAGATCTATTCCTGAAGAACAGATTTACAAGGGAAACTGAGCTCAGTGGCAACACCATCAATTCAGTCAGAAGCAGCACGATTGTTTGGCTAAAACTATGGCAACTGCACAGACACTAACATGAGATCCTGCTTTATTAAATCAAACCTCCAGTGAATCTGTTATCACCATAGTAACACTTAGTTATTACATGGAAACATGTGGAACTACAGTTGGATGTTGGCATCTGGTTAACATCTGCACAGTCTCTCATTCACATCACTAAAATTATAATCCAGGCAGCAAAAAACTTCAGTAAAACTGTGGCTTTAAAGCCAAGTCCTGGTCTCAGGTGCATTGTATTTAATGCACAGGTCCGTGGTACGTGCCCTGTATCTGGGTTTGTAATCAGGGGCTTGGTGTGGTATTTAGGGGTTAGTTTGTGTATCTCCTTGGATGCAAATGCACACAGAGTAATATCCATACAGTGCAAAACCATCTGATAATGGCAACTGCCCCTCTGCCCAGTGCTCTCCAAGGCAGCTCTGCAGGGCCTGCCTCGAGCCCTCCCCAGCTCTGAGCACTTCCAAACAGAGCTTGTTTGATTCTCATTTATTTTAAGCCACCTGCCACAACATTTTTCCTGTCTTCTTCCTCCCACACAAAGTGTGGCACTTTGTATTCAGGCCAGTGCCATTTTGTGAATAAAGCTCAGAATTCTGCAGCCTGAGAGAAGGGGGAGGTTTAGGGCCCCAGGATCTACACACAGTCGGGATGAGAAGTGGCTGAGTTATGTCACTAGAAGGAGATATTCTGGGGCTAAAAATAATAGGGAAAAAGGAAAAGTGGTTTTCTTTTGGGCTAATAATAGACTGTGATACAGTTTTTTTCCCCCTTTGCCACCGAAGCCCACATACTTCAACTCCCAGTAATCAACCCTCTAGATTTGTAGTGAAAAGATGGAAACTAGTAAATACTCTTCCACTTGTTTAAACATAATTTCTTCCCTTTTTTGCAGGATGTAGTGTGTAGAAAATGTAAGATGGAACAAAATATTGCACACCATTCAACATAAGCCTGTCCTTGCCTGAGCAGAGTTTGTCTTGTCAAAGGAAGGAACAGTTTCAAGCACACTAAAATTTTAGGGAAGTTGGTAAATTGAGACATGGATATCCTTGATGAGTCTTTGCTGCCACAGGAAGTCTGAGGGAGGTTACGGGTCACAAAGAGACACAAGAATCCCTGAATCCATGAAATATAACAGCTACAAAGCTTCTCATCTTTCCAGAGGGTTCCCAGGTATAAACAGAGCACCCAAAACACCTGCAGAGCCCACAGAGAGCCCAAAGGGCCTGGCAGGCTCACAGATAACCTGTCTGGAGAGGCCCTCAAGGGCATTCAGGCCCGTCCTCCACAGCCCAGGTGAAGCAGATTAGTGCCCACAAAGTGGTTCCTCTCCACAGCTGTGCAAGGGAAAACCAGCCAGTCCTGGTGGAAACCGTGTGGGGAAGGTCTGACCTGCAGAGCTACCAGAGCAGCTGAAGCAATGCTGGCACTGCTTTGGCACAAGGTGAACACCACTGGTGTTTTACATACACTCACTCTGCAGTCTGCAATAAAAAGCACTATTTTGGCTCAAAGTACTGCCACAAACTGAACTCAGTGCAAGAGGGCCCTCCAATTCCCAGCTGCAGGCACAGACCAACATCCACTGCACCCTGCAAGTCTGCAACTGTGCCTTTGGGTTAAAAAAAGAGGGCCAGTACCCAATCAAAGAGTTGGCATAACACACACCACCACTAAGGGTGGACAGCGGAGATAACAACTGGCAGAGGGGTTAAAACCCACAGCTTTTTTTTGTGCTTTTAGCCACCTGTTGGGTTTATAGATGCTTCTTCTCTTTAAACATAAGATCTGTAACTCCCTCCTGCTCCCACAAAAAGCAACAGGCTACAGCCAGTTAGAGCCACATCCCTGTGTTCTCCGGACGAGAAGCAGCTTTGACAAACCCACAGTCACCGCAGAAGAAGCCAGCACGAGACAGGTCAGACCCTGGGGTCTCTCAGGAGCCCTTGGGCAGCTCCAGCTCCACTTCCCCAACACACACCCTCTGCCAGGAGCCCTTCAGGCTCACTCCGAGGTGAACCAGGTGAGCTCAGGGGCCCCGCAGGGCTGCTCTGCCCTCAGGGGCGGCTGCAGTGCTGTGTGTGCAGGGCTTTCCTCACACACAGTGACCTCAAGGTTCCTCCTTGCTTATCCCTTTTTCCTTTTCCTTTCTAAACAGCAAGAGAAGCTCAGCAAAGATCCACAGGGAGCAACCCCACCTCTAAAAGTAAAAAAAACACCTCATACATACCCCTGCTGAAGCCAAAGGCAGCCCCACACCAGGACAGATCCTGCACTGCTCCTCCTCGCCTCTGATCTTTGGTGTTCCCTTCCCCGCTACTCAATTCACCCTCCAAGAGAACCTGCTGCTTCCAAATGGCAATTTCGTAAACACCTGTGAGAGAACTTAATTGGAACTAATTATCTGTTGGTTGTCTGGGACCCGAGGAGTCACAGCAATTACTTCAGTCAAGAAACAACCTGGGGGAGGGCGGTGCTGCTTTTCAGAAAAATGAACTGAGCTACTCTCTGAAGGAAAGTTCTTAAAGAAATGGAACCTGTCAAATGCAAGTTAAACAGAAGTCAGTGAAATCACACCAACCAATGATTTATTATTGCCACTAATAAACATGTCTCTAACAGGAACCTGTATGTGCTCATCAAAAATAGGTCTTCTCCTGCCAGTTTTGGTGTGATTACAGAATTGTTTGTTACCCACACAGATACTGCCATGAGCAAACAAAAGCAAAGGGAATAAGATGATAGCAAGTAATCCGGCATAATTTTGGGCACGGGTCTAATTGGGAGTTATTTGTCTACACAGAGAGAAAAGGAAAGGCAGAAGTGAGAGGCTAAAGAAAGAAGTTCAGTAGAAAAGGCTGTGAGTTGGAAGAAATAGTTGAGAGCCTAAAGCAGAAAGAATTCAATGAAAACTCTCTGGTGATTTATAACTGTACAGTTCTCATTCTATGAAATAATGATAACTGAAATTAAGTCCTCTTTCAACACTACAGGACATTTCCTTTGTGGAGGAGCTGGATCCCCTAAGAGCCCCAGTGAAATATTGCTGTGTGAGCCCAGGGAGAGCAGCAGCAGCTTGGCAGTATCTGTGTGTCTGTGTAGCACAGGTGCATTTGAACCAAGGCTCCCAGGGGATCTGCCTAAGGCCAGGCTGTTGCTGTAGAAAAAGAATTGAAAAGAAATATGTTTAAGTCAAAGCAAAGGTAAATTTGGCTGGACTGCTGCCTAATGGGAGGAAGAAGGAATAACACAACTCTTTAGGAGCAGCTCTCCAGTGGTTAGGCTTCCCTGCAGCACACGTGCTGGGGAAGATGCAAGCCAGGTATTTATTTCCAGTTCTGTTGAAATGCAGAAAGGGAAGACAGCCCTCCTGGAAGCAGAAAGAACTAGTTCAGGACAAAGCAAGGAAGTTTACAGAGTAGCTGCTTTAGGAGCAGCCAAAGTGGAGACTGTGAGGGGATGATATCAAGAAACATTAATGCAGTATTTACACATTCTTAAACCAATTCAGCTCTGGCTTCAGTGTCTGAGGAGTCAAGCAGAAGGCAACCAAAGGAGGAGACGATGATGGTATTCAGTGACGGGGAAAAATGCCAGTGAAAGGATTGAAACTATGATTACATTTTTAGGGCAGGGCTTGTTTTGCTGGAGGATGCCTGTGTCAGTGTTGGATGCATGACAATAGGCAAGACTCTCTTCAGAACCAAAATATCATTATTAGATTTTCTCAGAAATCAGCAGTGTCCCCTTGACAACGACTCTGGGCAGTTCCTGAGCTCTGGCTCCCAGCACACGGCCTGAGTACCCCGAGGGTCTCCCCCTTGCCCTGCCCTTCAAGGCTGGGTGCAGCCACGCTCCCCCAGCCCTGGGGACTCCCTGGGACTCCCTCAGCGTGGACTTGGACTTTCAGGTAGCTCAGACTCTGTTGGATAAGACTCTCCATGCTTGAAATCCAAAAGCACAGCCGTGTTTCATGGCAAACTGCATCCGTAACATCTTTATCGTGCCTCTGTCTGCTGGGGAATCTCCATTAAACTCGATAAAAACTTTTGATAAAACCCACACTGAGAGCAAAGAACAATGAGGGGGAGGAGAAAAGGCCAATTTTAACAGCTTCTATACGACTTCCCATAAAATCCATGGTTTTCCTTTCTGCATAATTTACACGAAGACCTCGAAGATGATAAATCAGGGGAGAGGGAATAAAAGTTTATTTGCATAAAATGGAAACAGAAAAAATAGAACTACACAGAATACATTATATTCTACTCCAAGGAAAGTCACAGACCTGTTTCTGTAATCTTGGGAAGGAAGCCAGGAAGACTGGAAATACACAGAAAGCTTGAAACAATTGATCTTCCTGGGAGGTTCCACTGGTACCTTTTATCCTCCTGGTATCCAGATGTTTCAGGAAAGGCCCAGAAGTGAAGCACTTGCAGGTTTCTAAGGAATGAGGTGGAGAATCACTCCCTTCTTCCCCTCCCATCCTGCTGCCAAGGCATCCCCCTGGCCTCCAGTGTGAGCTCTCGGCAGCTCCTGCCCCGCTTTTGTCTCAGCTCCCCCCAAAGCCTGGAGGGTGGAGGGAGCTGCCAGTGGAAGGAGCATCCCAAGGGAGAGCTCTGGGTTCTGGGGTGGTGGGCAGGGGCTGCTCTGGGCACTGCTGGGGGTTCCAGAGCAGGGAGAGGAGAACATTTTGATAATCTGCACTGTGAGTTCCTTGAGATACCTTTTAATACCTTGCTGTAACACAGAGCTGCTGGAAATGGCTGCACTTCAGCGAGGGCTGATGTGGTGCCTTCACAGAGTTAAATGTTTCAGTCCCACACACAACATCCCTGCTCCAGCTCTGCCCTCACAAACGTGCCTGCACTGCCCCAAATGCTGCAGACCCCACTCTGGAAGGCATTAAAGCCACCCCAAGAAATTACTGAACTGCGACTGCAGAGAGGTCAGGGTGACTCTCCCCCATTAACTGCAGCCTGATGTGCCTTCCTGAGACACATTGCAGGGAAGAAAACCCCTCTGCCAACCCCCCCACCCCCTGCCAACATAAAAACTGGAGCATGGCTCTTTAAAAGTAGCCTATTTAGGCCACAGATGCTAAATGAATTCAGCAGACAGACGGAGTAATGGAATGTCAGTGTTCCAGTCTGCTGCCTTGAAGCAATAGGGGTTTTTTATTATTAATTTCTCCTCTCATTTTCCAGTGCTGCCTCTGGGCTCCATGCTTTAGATGCAGTATTCTTGTCAGTCTCGCTAACCCAATTTGGATATAATTAAATTTTAAAATATTAAAGGGATTATAAATACTTCCCACCCCACTTCCCCCGCCCCATTCCCTTTTATGCTGTCCCTCTAAAACTGCTGAATTTTGCTTCAGGACTTAAAATGTTGCAGAATCTGATTTGTTGCTGCAGTTTCCTTTGCAAAGGCTGGAGAATATCTGAAGGGAAAAAAGCCCAGAGTTAATTCCAGTAAAGGTGCCCAGGAGCTTTATGAGATAAAGAGCTTTCTGCCGTCCTGACATCTTGGAATCTGATCTCACTCCCATTTAAATTCATGTTAAGACTCTCAAATTCTTAGAATGGGAGAAGTTTTGAGTCACATTTGGGTCCTCCTAATGACGCCACCAAGGTGTGGTTTATCACAGCATCACTGAGGTTGGGCTCCTCTCCTCCAGCACCCACTCCAGCAGGGTCAGCTGCAGGAGTTCACTGAGGGCCATGTCCAGTTAGATTTTGAATATATCCAAGTCTGGAGATTCCACAACCTGCCTGAGCAACCTGCTCCAGTGTTTGGCCACCCAGGAAAAAGCTGGATTTAACTCGAGGTGGTGAGCTTTGGCATTTAGTGATGGTGCCAAACTTTTCAAGCTGGCTTAGCACCTACACCCTAAAGCAGAATCCAAACCCCTGGGTTTTGTTGTTAACAGCTGTGAGAAGCATCCAGATTTGCCAAAGTTCAAACCCAGGTTTCTCTCTCTGAGAACAATGTGAAATATCCCCTCATTACACCCTGTCTGGAGAACAACACAACTTCCCTGTCCCCTTGTGCTGATGGATGGAGGCTGAAGCTTCTGCTTGCTCAGTATCTGGACACTCACACAGGATTATAGATTTTTATGGCTGGGAAGAACCATCTTGTGTAGCCCAACTCAAACACCAGCATCAGGCATTTTCTTCTTTTTATGTGCTCCAGAGACAGACTGTAAATGTTTAGAAGTCCTGGATTATTCTGATAGCATGCCTCCAGCTCTGACTGTTGGGATCTTTAACAGGGAGCTCTCCAGGTTTAGGAAGATTGTCAGTGTCCCAGTAGAAGGTTTCCTAATTCCCAGCCTTGCCCTTTTGTGGGTCCAACGTGCTGCTGTTATTTTAAGGCTCCATCTGGAACAGAGCCCACAAAAGAAAAGATGAGACCGTTACCAGCTCATCTCTGCCATCTTCGTCCCACATTTCCATCTTGAAAGGATCAAGTTCGGCTTCAGATCTTTCGGGGTCACCAGTGGTTTGTTTCAACAACTGTTCTCCAGACCTCAGGGAGACTCCACCAGGCAGTTTTGTTTATTTCTTCTATTTCCTGTATATTCTTCCCATTGATTGCATTTCCCAGTTCCTGGCTCGGATGGGAAATGAAAGGTTGGGTTTAACAAAGGGAATCCAGTGTGTCCCACACATCATGTGTAACACATGAGCTGAGGTTCTCCAGAGCACGGGGATGGCTGTCTGGGAGCCTGGCAGGAGTCAGCAGATCCCAACCTGACCCAGGTTTGTGTAATGACTTAGATGGAAAATCCTGACACCACTGAGAAAAAAACCCCCAAACAAGAAACAAACCAGGCCACTGGACTACTTCAGAGGCTCTGGGGACACATGAAAGAGGGCAGATTTGTGCTTTTTCATAGCCAGAAAATACAGAATGTGGAAATAGTTCTATGTTGAACAGGGGCAGGGCTCAGTGACCTGGGTGCTTCTGACAACACACCAGTCAAAATGTCCCTGAGAACTGGTACATAAAAAGACTTGTACATGATGATTTTACTTGAACCTGAGTTACAGTGAATTACAGCTTGTGGTTTACTGGAGCAAAACCTATTTGACTTTTTTGCTCTGTTTTACAATATTAAGGAAAGTAGTTTGTTCTGGGCACCAGAACTCAGAAGAATATAGTTCTGATCCTTATTCAAGCAAAATCAGTAGGTACTGCTGGGCAAGTGACCCAAGTATCCTGCCCTGCTGGAAAAACCAGTGTGCACCCTGGAATAGCTGGAAATGTCTGAAGATGGTGCCTCTGTAAGTCCATTTGCCTTCCATGAAATACCTGCTGTTCTGTGAGAGGACACAGAGGCACTTGCCTTAGATGACTTGAAGTTCCCAGTTCTCCTAGAATCAGTGACTGCACATGAGCCACCCCTTATACTGAATATTTAGGTCAGACAAAAGCATGCAAATTGGCAACATGGTATGGAAAATCAGGGCCATTCTATCAATTTCTCTGTGGCAGGAAGACTGCTCTTCATTATTGTGGGATTATACAGTTGTACAAGCATGGGAGTCTGTCTGGAATCGAGGCTCTCCCGGCTCCCAGTCCCTGGCTGGCAGGTTGCAGAGTCCTGGTCTTTGTGCATCAGGCACAAAGGGATCCATAACACAGGGAGCTAAACTTGGGCTGAGGAAAAAAGCTCCTGAAAGCTCGCAAGTGATGCCATACGTTTTCATTCTGGAGCATGCTATGCACAGATCTGGGGAGTCAGCTCCCACCAACCATCTGGAGAGAGAAGTCACTCAAATCCAAGTGCTGAACCTGCTGTGGTAGACAATCGGTGCCAGTGAACCACTCACTACTCTCCCCCTGTCTGTTTTCCTGCCTTTTGCTGCAATAGAGCCTTAAAATAAAATAATCTGGCTACCACTTTCCAAACACCCGCTTCCAAACACCCCAGCTCCCATCTGCAGAGTGCACTCCATTCACTGGGCAAAGTGGGCCACTGCCACAGAAACAGCTCTGCTGAAGGTCTGACCAAAAGGGGAATGCACAAAGGGGAAATAACACACAGAAAAATTGCCTTTCCTTTGCTGAGCTTCCTCTGGCCCCATGTTAAACCTTAATTTCTGTTTCCTGTCTCCCCAATTCCACCCCAGTGCTTAATGTCTCTTTTGACTCCTGTTAAAGGATTCCTGGGGCTGAGATCTTGGGAACCCAGCGAGCTCACTGGGTGTGCCTTATGAAAAGTGACTTTAAGTGCCAGGGAGGGTTTAGCAGCTCTGGAATAAAAGGAACTTTCAGCCACGTTGCCATGAATTGCTTTGTTGCCTGTAGTCAGCAAGAATCAGTTTGAAGATTTCTGGAGCCTGAGGGTATCAATTGCTTTGTTTTTTGCCTCTATCAGATCCATCCCTCAGTGACTTGTGTTGCACTGCAGGCTGCTCCGGGATGCTCAGCAGATGCTAAATGGGGCACAAGAGACACATCAAGCCCCTTGGCATGTATATATTTTTAAATCAAATAGGCAGACATGGGCAAAGGAATTCTGTGATGGTGAATCAAATGTTCCTGGCTTGCTCTGCTGTACAGAGTCATCCCTCCTCCCCGTAGGACCAGGCAGTCACTGAGTGACTAAAGCCTGAATAGCTTGGGATAAGTGCTCTAAGCCTTACTCATGTGAGTACCAGTTCCAGTGGGCTCACTGGGACAGCTGCTGCCATAGCAGGTCATTTCATGCTTGAAGACATATGGAGAATATTTGTAGGTGGGAGGAATCTAATGAGAACAGAATACAGATTATCTCAATTACAGAAACAATTGGGTGCACATCAGCTGGGAAGAAAAGACAACCAGGATCTGGAGAGCTCTTTCCACCATGGCAGCTCCTGAACAGAAGCAGGAACACCGAGCAAGTTAATAACACTGGGATGCCCCTGCAGACAAATCATCTGCCCAGAACTCCTCTACAGTCAGAAAAGCTTTAGGAAATAGCTACCCTGAAAGACTAGTTCTTGGTAAATAAATTCCTGCTTGCACCAGCTCCATGACAGTTGTTCCTTGTGCCCTTCCACGACATCCTGGTCTCAGGGCAGCGACTGGCCTGTTCTGGTGGTAAATCACTGTGTGACAGCACCAGGAGCCAGCCCTGATGCTGCTGCAGGGCCTGCCTGGCTCCAGGGCTCAGGGACATGTGCAGCCCCTGTTAGTAAAGCCATGTGTCCTGGTGGAACGAGGCCAAACTGCTCCCACCTCTCAGTTCCCTTCTTTCTCCTGTATCCCTCACCTTCCAAACAGCAACAAAGCTCTCCCTGCCCTTGCTGGCTGTGGAAAGGGGCTGTTCATTACTCAGCAGGTCCCTTTGATGAAGGCAGCACGTTGGGAAGCCTCTTGCATGACCACTGACCCAGCCCTTCCTCCCTCTTCCTCTTCCCACAGGATATTCCTGCAGGCAGAGCGGTGTCGGCTCTGCAGGGACAGCCCTGGCTTTGCTGGGAGCCAGGAATGAGCCAGGGTGACCGACACGGGCTGGGCTCCTGCAGGCAGGTTTGGGGCAGCAGTTGTGCTCAGCCCTGGCAGCACAGGGCCAGGGGATGCCCAGGAAAAGCAGTCACAGTTACACGGTGGGATCTGTGCTGCTGTCACGGACCCAGCCCCGAGCACTGGACCTTGGCTCTTCAGAACATGGAAAGTGTCAGTGGAAAGAGAAACTCTGAAAAGTTTACAGGAAATGGGAGCACGGGGATGTTTAGTGATTAGGGGGAAATGAGCTGGGAAAGTCCAGAGACTGCAAGTTATGGACAATTAAAGCCTGATTTAGGCTTTGCTCATTGTTTGCTCAGGCAAATGTCCCAGACAAGCCAAGGCAATTCTGCCTTAGTGGAGAAGAAAGAACTCTGCCTTCCACAAATGGTGGCACCACCCTTTTGCAGGGACTTTTCCTAGAGGAGAGAAGCCAGCACAGCAATGGTGGCACCAGTGGTGGCAGTGAAGCTCTGCAGTGCCAGCCCTGCACGGCTCTGCCTCCCTCAGACACGAGGGTTCAGTCCCAGTGGCTTTCAGAGCCCTGGGCTCCATCCCTGGCAGTTCTGGGAGCAGAAAATGCCCGGTGCAGCCTGTGCTCCAGGCTCATTTCCCCTCCTTCGCTGAGGGAAGCATCAAGTGCACTTGTGCTCTGAGGTCTGTGCTGTATAAATATCCCCAGGAAATAAATAAATGCCAGTGCACTTGTGCATTTCCCTCAGATATTCTTCTCCCCAGCTGCTGTGCTGACAGTGCTTACCAGGAATCAGGCATTCCATTCTGGCTCACTATTCTGCTGGAGAGAGATGGGAACAAGATGCTCCCGAGGCAGGGGAGGGGAGGGTACAATCCAGTCACCAGAATGTTGGTTTGTTTATTTATAGATGCACAAACACAGACCTATGGAGGAAATTCCACCCTTTCATGTCTTGGGTAACTGTGTCACCTTTGGATGCCCTGGTGACCTACCTAGAGAACAGGGATGCTCACTGACCCTCCTGGAGGTTGTGAATGAAATATTGAAGCACAGTGGGATCCTGTGAGTCCTTTGGAGCAGAGACACTGAGCAGAGACACATCAGGCTGGTGCATCCCAGAGGAGCTGTGCCAGAGCAGCCACTGCTGGAGCCCTTTCCCCTGCACTCAGCAGTGCCTGTGGGCAGCTGAGGCTGCTGCAGGCTGGGAGCTCTGGCTTGGCCTGGCTTGGTGTCCTCAGGTGGGCCTGAGCCAAGGAAAAGCCCAGCCAAGGTGCCTGTTCTGGCACTGCCCCCACAGTCAGTCACAAATGACCTTGCAATGCAGATTGTCTCCTGGCTCTTTCCTGCCCGGGCAGCCGTGAAGTCACGTCCCACCGAGTCATCCCCTCAGTTTGGGGATGAAATGTTTGGGGATTAAAAGGTTCTCTTCCATGCAGGGGGTGCAGGACTGGGTGAGGAGAGCTGGGTTTCAGGGCTGGTTCCCCAAAGGGAGACAAACCTCCTCCAGCCAGCTCTCATCAATTGTTGTCAGGTCATCTGCTTCAGTCCCTAGTAACAGCAGACACACATTTCTCTGGCAATCTGGATTCTGCTGTTGACATCAAGTTCACTTGCCAGTGCTTATCTCCCCCCATGGCCCTCGGACTGGACCAAATTGCCATTTTAGTGGGAAAATATTTAGTAAATCTGAATTGATGGAGATTGGTCCATAAAACATCCATAGCTGGGGTCTGCAGCACCTTCTGGTCCCTGCTCTCCTTGTTGCAGAAATGAACCAGAGGGCCTCTTGTGATTTCTTTTTGTACGTTGTCTTGAACAGATGACAGCCGTGGTGTGAAATGCCTGGGCACATCCTCTGTGATGGGCTGTGTATCCGTAGGGTTGCCTTGACCTGACACAAGGAGTTTTGCCAGACGATCCCACTGCAGCACCTGCACTGCAGCACAGGGTTCCCTTCCCGTGTCCCCGCTGTCCTTTCACCCCCAGCCCGGCCGTGTCCTTCTCATGTGAGGCCGAGCCCGGCCCAAGGACCGGCTGTGGGCTGAGCTCAGCCCTGACCTCCCCTGTGCCTGAGCCCGGCTTTGCACGGGGCTCTGTGTGTTTTGTCTGGTGCTAATGAGCCGGCCTGTGTTATCTCTAGTGTCATTTTAAAATTAAATTAACCCCAGACTGTGGGTGTGTGTTTGCATGGCGATAGGAATTCTCTGGGAAGGAGGATGCCTTGGGCGCACACACGGAACCTGCAAAGCTTCTCCGGCGGCTCTGGCTGCTGTGCTGGCTGGCACCACCCCAGGGAGAGTGTGCCCATGCATCACAAATCTGCTTTTTGGTTCCCCTTCCACCCACCCCTGAGCTGAGCTCTCTGCCAACTCAGCTTCTGTATAAATCAAAGGGAAATATTCTCCCCCTCCTGTTTTTTTCTTTTCCTGAACAGATTGGATGTCATTATGTGCAGCTGAGCTCGCCGGGGCTGGCGGGGGAGGAGGGACAGGAGGAGGGATGGGGAGAAGAGACGGTTTTAGACAAAATGCTCACAGTCCATCAGAGGGGGAAAACAGCCTCCAGCTACAAGTAACCAGCACTTCACACACACACTGATTTACTGGGGAAACCCAGAGAGCTTTAATATTTAAAAATAAAATAGGGAGTGGGGAAAAAAGAACTGGAAGGGAAGGATGTTATCGCTGTGGATGGAGCTGGGATGAAGGAGCTGGATGGAACAACACCTTCTCCAGCCCTCTGACGCATTGGGGTGCTCAGGTGGGCATTTATAGAGCCCATGGAATCCTACATCATCATGGAGAAAGGCTTCTAGATCATCCTTTAGGTGGTGAAAAGCACCCTCTTCCTCCTCCCAGCCCAGTTGTTCACTGTGCAGTGCAGACAGTTTCCCATCATTACTGAGGGATCACTGGGTGAGAAAAAGGGAAAAGAAAGGGAAAGGGAGAAGGGAAAGGGGAGGAAGAGAAAAGGGGAGAGCAGGAGGAAAACGGGGGAGTGGGACAGGAAAAGGAGAAGGGGGAAAAAAGAGGAGTAAGAGGGGGAGAGAGGGAGAGAAATAGGAGGGAAGGGAGGGCAAAGAGAGGAAGAGAGAGAGAGAGACAGACAGAGAGGAAAGGAGGAGTGTGAGCCAAATGCATGGCATTCAAAAGAAGCAGCTTTCAAAAGCTTTGGCTGGGATGCAGATTTGCAGAATCTCTGGACCCATAATTCCCTGGCACACAAAGCTTGCTGGAGGCATCAATGTGCCCAAAAGGGGCTTGCAGAATAAACAGCAGATAAAAAAAACTAACACCCACAACAAGCCTATGAATTAGAAATGAAGGCAGGGGGAACAGCTGTACTTGCAAGCTGCAGGTGACCTCATTGTGGAAGCTGTGCCACAGCAAGGCTTGTCCGTGTCCAGTGGTTCTGAAATAATAGGTGTGGACAATAATAGCTGGGAGGGAGAACACATTCCCTGGCTATATTAAAGAGTAGGTAATTGCCCATCTCTCCTGCCAGCTATATTTTAATCCAGAACTAAATTACTCTGAACATTCTTACAAACTTCCATGTTTCAGCATCTCCTAAAGCCTCCGTTGACACTCCGAGGCCCCGATTTTTCCTCCTCCCTGATGCCTGCAATGGATGTCGCTCAGGAACTGGGGGATCCAAACCAAAGCACTGCAACTTTCCACTCAAAGGAGCCTGAAACATTTTCCAAACTGCTGAGCCCACCCTGGGGGACAGAAGGGGAAATGATTTGAGAACTGCCACAGCTCCAGAGCTGCAGGTAATAGAAAGTGGTAAGTGCTGATATTTCAAAACTTCAGTCTTCTGTCATTTACTGTGAAAGGAAATGATTCCACAATGAACCAACGTGGATCAAGGATAGCAGCCTACACCCTGGTGAGGTGGCTGCACTGCACTGATGGGCTGAGGGAAGCAGGGCTGTGGCAGTAGATTTCCAACTGTTCTTGCCTGCTGGATATAGGAATGCCTCAAAATGCACCAATATTCAATATTCACCATCTTCCCATACACATGCTGTGCCATGACCAACTCTGCCACAAAATAAAGCAGGTTTTCAGAAAGCTGGTTCCTTTACAAACATTGCAGAGCAATGAAGGATCAAAGTCTGCTCAATTTTTGGAGAAGAAAATGACAAAAAATAAAAAACCCATGTGGGAATATGAAACAAAAGCAGTCATTAGACATTGCTTCTGAATTGGTAGTTTTTTGTTAGAGGGAGATAATTCCAGAGCTATTTGAAAAATAAAAAAATCAATTCCAACTGCAGTTGGTGCTTGTTGTGCAGAGAATGGGAATGGTGTGGCTATAAAAGGGGCCCTGGTTCCTTCTGAAAATGACCGTACAAGTCCACGCTCAGCTCTGCCACGGGGGCATTAAAAATAGTCAGGGATCACGTACACCAAGTCACAGCAATTTGCTGCTACCAAAATAGTTTACAGTATTTAAAAAAAGCTTAATCTAGAGACCGTTCTCTTGGCAGCAGAAATCTTCCTCGTGCCAAGAGAAAAATAATTTGCATCCTTGGTGTCAGTGGTGCTGCCACGGTGCCTGAGCGCCCCGGGAGAGGCAGCCAGCCCAGCCCCGCTCCCCGAGACAGGATCCCGGGGAATAGCAGGGAGGAGGAGAGAAATTCTCCTTGCAGTGGCACCAGAAATGAACGTGACATCAGCAGGTGGTGACTCATTCCTCAGCTGAAGCATCTGTCTAATGGAACACAAGGCTGTGTTTGGGATGGGGCTCCTTTCCCCTCCATCTCGATCTGCGGTGAACAGGCCCCGAAGAGTTAAGTTTTCAGGGATGTGGTTGCCTTGGTATTGTGCTCTCAGCTGTGATCAGCAATATGTAACAAAAAAACAGTACTTAAGTGGGGTTTTTTTAAGTATTCCCCACTGTAAATGTGTAATTAATTAGCCTTCCCCTTCCCCCTTGCTCACACATCCAGCCCCGTGGGGACCCTCCCCTTTCCTTCCTATCAAATTCAGACAGTGACTGGGAGCTGAATTATTCATTCAGCTGTAGGTGTAACACAGCCATTTAAGTGATTTAAAGTTCAAGCAGTCTTGCTGCTGTTCAGCAACACACACCAAAAAAAAAAAAGTTTAAAGAGAAAAGTAGAGCCCAAGTTCTCTTTTCTTAACCCACTTGTTTGGTTACACAAACAGGGCACGGTTTTGTGAATCAACCTATTGAATGAAAAAGAGATTTGTGAGAACGTCACATCAACCAGAGCACCTGTCACTCATTAAGAAAATACCACAATTATAAGCATCAGTTGAAGCTTTTGTTCCAATATGTCTCGTTGAATATTCTCTGCTGTGATAGTTAATTTTATGCACACTTTGCTGGAAATAGATGGCAAGTGAAGTTCATACTGACAATCACAGAAATCACATTAAGATCCCTGTTTAGTCCTCATTATCATTGTATCAGAGAACCTCATGCTAAAAATTACGTACAGCCAAAGAACAAATTAACCATAATTAACGACACTTCGGAGCACTTCTGATTAGATCTCAAACTGCTTCAAAGTCTTTAATTTTCCGAACATTTCTGCAGTATCAGGCAGTGTTTTCAGTCCTATTTTAAAGCTGGGGTTGTGAGTAACAGCACGTGAACCTGGTTAATTCTGGGGCATCTGGGAAAGTTCCTTCCTGCCCCAGGAGGAGATCCAGCCCCCCGTGTCCACAGCCCTGCTCTGGAATCAAGATGTGCCTCCCAGCGCTCTGCACCTGGGCTTGAACGGTGGTTTTCCTCGAGGCAACACCCAAAGTCCACGGCAAAAAGCAGAGCCAGATGCAAACGGTGCCACCAGCCTGGTGTCCCCATCAGTGGGTGGGCAGCAGGTCCCAGGCTGGGCTGTGCCAGGGGTGCTGCAGGCAGCGGGACGGGTCAGCCCAAAGGAATTCCAGCAGCAGGTACCAGTCCCCAGGCCTGGGATTCCATGAAGGGCTGTGTTGCCAGTACTTACAATTTTATTAGCAGCACCCTAATATGTGCTGGTTCCCTTGAAGATGCAGCTGCTTGAATGTCATCTGAATACCTCAGCCTTTATGAAAAAGTGTTCTATTTTTACAGCTGTAATTATGCCACTCAGGATTTTGAAGTACAGGCTTATGCCTTTATTAGTGTAAGATTGGCAATGCTAAACTTAAAAAAAGCCCAAATCCTGAAATACCTGGAGGTATTTTAGGCAGAGGGAAAGCTTGAAAGGAATGGGTGTTGGGCTTGTGGCCCTGAGTCCTGCTCTGCAGAGTCCTTCCCACACAGGATCAGGAACACAGCCACGGACTCTCAAGGGAGGGGGTGTTGAAGCAGCACCAGGAAACAGCAAAGGCCTTCAGCAGTTCTGGGTGAAGGTTTTATCACTTGGGGATGCTTTAGGTTAAGCAACAGTTCAAGGCTGCCCAAATAGGTGCTCTGGGTTCTAGATTGCAGGATGGATCAGAAAATTGATTGAAGTTACTGAATTACCAGCAATTTTTAAGAGAACTGGAGGCTGCAAAGTGCTGAACCACACCAGCCAGGAGCCAACAAACCTGTGTAGCCCCGGGCAGGGCTCAGTCCTGCTTTGCATCACCTCAGCTCCCTCTGGATCCCACCCTGCCACTGGTCCTACCCACACAGACTTCCCTGGGGAACAAGTCTTTGATTTCTGTGCCTCCTCTCTGGTCTAGATTTGAGTGGCACCAGCCCTTGACTAGAAGCCCCACTTGCTCAGAGCGGAGTTTTCCTGGTAGTTTTCTTTCTATGAATTGCTCCATCACAGGACTGTCATAACAGACTGTTTGCCAATTTTAAATCCAACAGTTTGTCTGGTGTAAGTGTTAAAAATGTTGTCTTGGCATTTGGGTTTTTTTTTGGTTGTTTTTTTTTTTTTTTTTTTTTTTTCTTTGCATTAAGTGACTTGATTTTTTTTTTCTATTCACTTCGACAGTATGTCAGGGAAACTGGATCATTTTAGTAGCCTGCTTTCTTTCTTTCATTTCAAATAAAACTCAACATTTAACCTATGAATTCAGAGTAATTATATTTTAACTATATAAACTCTGCAAGACTCAGCAAGTTTTTTTTCGCTGGAACTTATAGTCATAGCTGGCAGAATATAGTGAATTGTTTTGAAGTGGAATTAAAACCAAAAAGCAAGATAGACACGTGTTATATTTACTGAGAATGGAAGATCTGAGGCTAAGACTTCCCCCAGACTTCAGGCTGAGACGAGGATCCTCTGTGATGACTCAAGTCAGGTTCTTTTTAAATGATCTTTTACCAGCTTTCCTTTTCACCCATTGCAATCCTTAA
Organism: Platyrinchus mystaceus; assembly: GCA_035041135.1. NCBI lineage: Eukaryota > Metazoa > Chordata > Aves > Passeriformes > Tyrannidae > Platyrinchus > Platyrinchus mystaceus. The sequence goes on along the minus strand of JAWWLV010000061.1, from coordinate 4,859,538 downwards.
ATGACTAAAGCTTTACAATCTGCTTATGATGAAGGAATCACTTCATGCCTGTGGTCTCTAAACCCCCTCAAACCCCCTGACCTGGCTGTGTCTGATGGCCCAGGCTGGTCCTGACTGTGATTCCTAATTTCATTACTTCTGGTCAAAGAGTCCCCCGTGGCCCAGGGTGGTGCTGAATGAGAATTTCCACAGAGTTTGACATGGGGTGAATTTCATGAAATTATCAGAGAAAATATCAGATAGGCCACGACAGAAATTCAAAATTAGTAACTGCAATTAACTCTTTGCTAATAAAGGGGGGAAACCACTTCACAGTCTCCTGTGAGGTCTGAGTAACTCAATGTCCAGGAGAAAGCAGGGAGGTGAGAAGAAAGCCAAAGGATACCTGCACAGGCTGCAGGGACAGGAGTTCCAGACAGGCCTCAGGACAAAAAACAAGGTCCAGAAACCCAGAACTTTAAATTCTTTCCTTAAGGATAGATGAAAAGATTAGCTTTTAATATCCTAAGCTTTCGAAAGGAGAGAGCCACAGAACCACTGATTTCAGTGGCCCATTTTTATCAGGTCTCCCTGTTTCGTCCAGCCCAGAGCGCAGGGACACACAGTCATCCGAGGGCATCCGTGTGCCTGTGAACTGCACCACTCTGCTTCCAGGGGAAACACTTACTGCTTCAAAACCAGAGCAGTGTGGGACAAGAGCAGGTCTGCTGAAGAGCAAGCAGACAGTCAATGTGACAGGGAAAACTGCTGACCCCGCATTATCAAAGACTCATAGAATATCCTGAGCTGGAAGGGACCCACAAGGATCATCAAAGTCCAGCTCCTGGCCCTGCCCAGGACACCCCAGGAATGTGCCTGAGAGCATTGTCCAAACACTTCTTGAACTATTATTGGTAAACAAGAGTGTAAATCAGTACATTATTATTGGTAAATAAGAGTGTATATCAATTATTATCAGTAAATAAGAGCCCTGAGACCTCGCTGTTCTCAGTTTATCCCCCGTTTTTGAGTGTAAACCACTGAAGTCACACCAGTGTAAAACTCAGGAGAGTGAAGAATCAGGCCTCCAGAGGAAATGCAAAGGACATACAGAACATCACCAGAAGAGGATCCTCTCCACCTCCTGGGAGCATGGAGTGGGTGGCCCCAGCACGGGGGACGTGGCAGCAGAGTCTGTGTATTGTACCTCTCCAAACCCCACACCTGCGAGGGCTGTGGGGAGAAATCACGTCAAAAATATGTCATAGAAGCCCTAATTTCAAGTTATGAGGAGGGCTCATGAGAGAAGGTGCCTGACTTGACTTCCCAGAGCTCTTGCCTTCCCTCTCCCCCTGCCCTGGGCCGTGGCCCTGCACTCTCACCCGCTGGCAGCCCTCGGGACGGTGACGCTCCCACTCCTCTCACAGTGGGCCCCGTGTGTGCTGTTTCTTCTTAAATGATTCATGACTCCCACTTCTCCCTTCATCTGCCTTTGTTTTCCTGTGCAGGGAATGTGTCTGGTACATGGCAAAACGTGTTGTGCTCACGCCAGCGCCGGGACGGCTCCACACGAGTGTCAAGGTAACGCCGGCTGCACACGCGGCTCACGACAGAAAGGGGCTGCCCAGGCTTTGGCTTCCACTTCTCTGGCCTTGGAAAATCACACAGAGCAGCAATACAAACACTCTCCCCACTGAATCACTTCTCTTTGGTGCACACTTCTCTCTCTTTTACTTGCTGCCCCCTGAACTCATCTGCAGCTAAAGGCCTTCCTACTACTTCACCAGCTGCCTCCTCCTTGTGACAGTAAAATCCAGATGTCAACCAGTATTTTTCTACACCAGTTTTCAAAAGTCTTTACAAAGAAACAATGAGACTCTATAAGGATGGAAAAACTGAAGCACAGAATCAGAAAATACCTTGGCTAGAAGCAGTCAGCAGGCTGCTGGAGGAGCTAAGAATAAAATCATGATTTCCTGATGTTTAGTCTGATCCTCAGTGAATGGGACTCCCTCACGCTGAGAAGGTGCTCAACGATTAACTTTATTTATATATTTACTATTCAGATATGGCATGTTCTCACATCTCTTTATTTTCATGTTAATCGTGTTGTGGATCTTCTCCACCCACCTCCCATTTCCTTTGGTACATTTGTTCTGTAGCTATTTGTGTAGAAACCAAGCAATTTCTGCTCCACCTGCTCATAAACACAATGAGAGAGAGAACACAGTGTTACAGCACAGCCACTGCCTTAGCAACAGATTACAGCATCCCTGGGAAGGAACAGGGACCTTCTGGAGAGGAGGAGTGCCCTTCATCTCCCTGAAAAGCTACCACAGGCAAGTTCTGCCTTTAATTATATTTCCAGCCAGCCCCCCCTTAGCTTTAAGCAATCAGTGGTTGTAAAGAAAGAACATAAAAGCTGAGCAGAGTTTGCTCCTCACACTCAGAAAAGCCAAAGTGGGCTTGGTGAAAGCTTGTGAGCAGACTGGCTCCCACAGAACATGCAGACACATATTTGAGCACTCAGTCATGGCTGGTGTAAATAATTCATTCTGCTGAGATCCCAACCCCCTGGTAGCTCCATGTCTGGCAGGACAGCTCTCCTAGGGATGTACAAAAGGCAAGTAAAGCACAGCCCACAGCCCTTGGCTGTCAGACTCCAGGCAGCTCATAGGTCTGGAATCGAAGTCAGGAGCCCTCCACCCTACGGAAAGCTGCTGGAAAGCTTCAGCCAGGAGTTACTGGCCATAAAGGGACGGGCAAGGGCTGGTTTGGCAGAGGGTGTCAGGCCACCCTCGGTATATCCTGTCACAAAAGCAATCATGACTGGATTGACTCATGATCTCAGTGCCACCTGAAGGTATTTTTAGAAAGGCAAACATTTGTGTGAAGGCAAAGCTATTTGATTTTAGCCTTCTCCCAGTCCATCTCAGGAGGCCACACATTTTTGACTGCGAGCTCTCCAGCAGCAAGGCTGATGTTCCTGTGTTTGCATTAACACAGTCCTGACCCTGGAAGAGGTCTGCTGGCAGAACAGAGACAGAAGATACTTCAGACTACAGTAATAACTTACAGGTATAGAAGGGAAGAAGGGTCACCTACATTCTTTGTTAAAAGGATGAGATTTGGGCAGCTTGACCCAAAAGGGAGACACAAGTCAGAGAACCATCTTCCACCTTGGATCCCAGAGCCCTGAACAGACACACGGGAATGATGATATAATGGTGGGTTATATAAAAGGTCAGTAGTGACATATAACAAAAAACAGACAAAAAAATCTTCTTTTTCATTGTCTGAGGATTAGCTATTTCATTAAGCTGTCTGCCCATATTAGAGAATTAAGCCTATTATCTGTTGAAGGATTTCCATGCCAAAAAAAAGAGGTCTGGGCTTAGAGCTCATCTAATCATTTTATGCCTGGAAATATGAAGCAAAACATGGATGAGGTAAGAGGAAATACAGAAAACCTCTGGCCTGAAGGCAAGAGTGAAAAGGTTGTGGGAGAGCAGTAAACTTGTATGCAGAAGGTGTTCAGTGCTCTCACTGGGTATCTGAATCAACACAGGGGCCCTGAAGCTGCTAAAGACACAACCAAAGGCTTTCTGAACCTGGCCGTGACACTTTGTGCCGTCACCTGCAGCTGCAGCCCCTCCACCCGCCAGCAGTGACAGAGACTCAGCTGTGACCCCTCACGGGGGCTCTGGGGCATCCTCACAAAGCATCCCCGGCAGCCCCGCTTTTGGCAGTGCCAGCCTGGGGTTGGGCAGTGCCAGCCTCAGTTTGGGCAGTGCCAGCCCGGGTTTGGGCAGTGCCAGCCTCAGTTTGGGCAGTGCCAGCCCCAGGTTTGGGCAGTGCCAGCCCGGGTTTGGGCAGTGCCAGCCCGAGTTTGGGCAGTGCCAGCCCCAGGTTTGGGCAGTGCCAGCCCGGGTTTGGGCAGTGCCAGCCCGGGTTTGGGCAGTGCCAGCCCC
>JAWWLV010000061.1:4808226-4855488 GCA_035041135.1 Platyrinchus mystaceus | reverse complement strand
CAGTGCCAGCCCCAGGTTTGGGCAGTGCCAGCCCGGGTTTGGGCAGTGCCAGCCCGGGTTTGGGCAGTGCCAGCCCCAGGTTTGGGCAGTGCCAGCCCCAGGTTTGGGCAGTGCCAGCCCCGGTTTGGGCAGTGCCAGCCCGAGTTTGGGCAGTGCCAGCCCCAGGTTTGGGCAGTGCCCCTGTCCCCGGGCTGTGAGTGGCACGCAGCCGGCTCGCAGGGACTGTCCCGAGGAGGGAGGTGCCACCCGGGTGAGGATTTGCACGGGCAGCCCACGGAACGCAGCGAGTGCCGCCGTGCTGGAGGAAGTCCCTCCTCTGACGCACTGACACCACCTGTCTCTTCACTCTTGATGGCATCTGCTGGCATTTTTTATGTGCCAAGGCATTAATATCAGAACGGAGCAGGGGAGGCAGATACCGAGTTCTTGGGGACCTGGAGTGGCAAAAGCACCTCAGCTGTGCTGGGCCAGGGGATGGGGTTGCCCACGGGCATCACCCCTGGGAGCAAAACAGCAGGTTTGTCTCCTCTGTTTGAGGTGCCACTTAAAAAAATAAGTGGCAGGGGATTAAAATGCTTTACCAGGGAGGAAGACAAATTATCTTAAACATAATAAAGACTTTAGTGCCAGGATCAGGTACCAGATGGGTCGTAGAGCAATCCTTGACTTGTCCCCAAGAAAGGTAAAGCAGACAAGCTTTCCTGACATTGCTCAGTCAGCCATGAGGCACCACCAAGAAGAGGCAGATGGTCATTCCATCTCTGAAGCTATCTGGTCCTCGGCCTCTGCTGGGAATATATGTTGAGGTGCCAATTACCAGCACTTTGAGTAGTGCTTTTTGTGATCCAGCCATTAATTTAATCCTGTACCAAGATCTATAAAACTCATTTCACAAAAAATGGCAAAGAAGGCAGGATACCAACAGGTTTTGATAAACATTCAAAATAAATAGCTATAAAACCCAGCCAAAGGCATCAAAAATAAATCAAGAGAAAAAAAGTGGAACAAATTGGTGCCATGTTGCTGACAAGCAGCTCCACTGAAGATCACACGAGTCTCCTTTTAATAAGAGGAAACAGTTCAGAAACCCCTAATGAACCTCCAACCAGAGAAAATAATGTGAAGAGACAAGAGCGTTCTCCCTCCCACAAAACACCATTGAGAAGAGGGAATGCTTTTCTGTCAGGACAATCAGCACCAGGTAAAGCCTGCACTGTCCCTCCCTGAGTGTATTTTACAGATCAATGCAAGAGTGCAGCCTCGAGTGCTGTCAATATGGTTCCTTTCAAAATGCACTAAAGTTTGCAAAAGATTAATGAAAGGATCCGAAACAGACCTCCCATTCTGGTGCCACCTGTCAAGCCTGTCCTTGTGTGAAACTGCTGAATAAGTCAGCACTGCCTGGCTTCCCCTTGACAGGGAGGCATATTGCAGTGTGCTGAGCTCGGGGCACCCGCAGCTCTGGGAGCCGGGGCTGCCACCCAACAGCCTGGGCATGAAGTGCTTCCCAGCACTCCCACATCCACGTGACAGTTCCATGTGGGCTTTGGACCAGCAGCGTGCAGAAAATCCTCCTGGGCCTCTCCTGGGGAGATCCTGTCTCTACATGTGGGGGTGTCACTCTCTGGGGGATCCATCCTCCAAAGGATGATCCAAAGGAATGGGTGTTAGCTGACCTGTCTGCATTAGGATAAGGGTGCAGCTCCTCTCCTGGTGTTATCAGAAGGTGCAGGGGAGTGTGAGAGCCAGCAGTGCTGCTGTGCCCTCACTGCTGTCCGTGCTCTGGGGCTCAGAGGGGGGTGCACAGGACAGGTTTAGTAGCAGGTACAACATGACTGCCCCAGTGGGGTGCACTTCAACTGATGGACCAGGATGAGGGCTCATGATAAGGAGAAGAAGGATCTAAATCCCAGTGCTCTGGGATTTTCATTATCTATTTAAAGAGCAAATAATGGCAAATAACAGCCTGTCTCCTGTTAGGTTTTACAGGTAGTTTTACCATCAGGTTTAATCTCCCAGGACAAGCAACAATACTTGGGAAGATGCAAACATTTCAGCTCCTGTGCAGTGTGGCCATCTGACCACACACTGGGGGTTCTTGTCAGGTTTTTACAGACCACGCTGGAGTCTCTGTCCCCAAATGTCAGCTGTGCTTGATGTTATTATAATAGCATGTAATACAGTTTTACCTGCCTGCCATGACAAATGCCATAACTGAAAATGTTGGTGCTGGTCCATGTATGAGGTATTCTCCCAGAAACGGTGAAAAAGAAGAAAATAGATTTACTGGTCAAGATTTTTCTCTCAATCATTCCAGGCATCAAGAAAGTACTAGTGTCACGAATCTACTGTGATGGAGGGAGGACTACAAATATATTAAAGTTCAGAAAGGCACAAACATTCAGAAATACAGAGGGCACAGTGATGGAAAAATATTTGCAAGGAGAGTGGAGGAGAAAACCAACTTCATCTACTGAGTTATCAAACCCAGAGTGGCCATTAGCAGTGTAATAGGAAAATCAAGTTGCTTTACAAAACAGCATAAATTCAGTCTGAACAGGACTCTGTAACTTCTGCAAAGACACAGGGAGTATATTAATTAATGGCTTTAGTCATAGCACTGTTGTTGGTAGAAGATGTTGAGACAAATGTGTAAACAGAGGAGCCTTGGGAATGTCACAGTAATTTAAAGTACATAAACCTTCAAAGCACTGCCTGTGATAGAGTGATACATTGTCTTATAATTGGGCAATTGCTTTCATTCCATGATATAATTAGCAGACAATTATGGTTATGTGAAAAATCGCTCCATCTCCCTCCCTTCCAATTTATGGTGTTTAATCCAAGCAGAGAATGTCTCTTTTTTGCTGTGTTACCAGTGGGTAACTCCATCCCCTCTGCCCAGCTGCAATAGCAGAGCCTCTTGCCTGACTGATGTAAGGGTCAAACATTCAGGAGGGGAACTGAAATCAAGCTATTTGGATAAAATATTTGCTCTTAATACTTTTTTTCACATCCTAAAAAGATATCCACTGCTGCCACAGCCTGAAGTTCAGCACAAGCCCCACAATCAGTGAAGTGTAGATGCCCCCCGTGCCTGTGCTCTGGTCAAGGCTGTGCTAAGGAGGCAGTTTTGGCTGCAACCCCTTTTTCTGAGGGTCTGTGTTCAGACAGAGCCACAGAGTCACGGGATCACTGAGGCTGGAAGAGACCTCCAAGGTCACCGAGTCCAGGCTGTGACCCTCCTTGTCACCCAGCCCAGAACACCGAGTGCCACTTCTCTGCAAGGTTATCTTCCCTGCAGAATGCAAACGTTTTGATAAACCTTGTGAAAGCCGTGGTTTCAAACCCACGAGCTCTGCCCGAGCTGCAGCACGTGCGTTACACCCTCGTTCCTACACATGTTCTGTTGTGTCTGGAGATAAGTTGTCTCTGCTCCTGACTCACTCCCTCAGAACGTGCTCCTGGGTGAGGTTTGCTCTGTGTCCCTGGGACCAGCAGAGGCTCAAGACTCTCTGCACAGTTGGAGAGCACACGGTGCAGGAAACAATCCTGGGCTGTACCGGAGTTACCATCATTTCCTGCAGCTGAGAGTCCTTCCCTCTGTGGAACTCACCTCTGCAACTGCCTCTGGAGGAGTTCTTATCTTAGTAGGACTGTCTGGATTAGCTTCAGTGGGATCTTAAAGCACAGAATTCCTGGGGTGCCTGTTTGTACCCCAGAAGAGATCAGTGCTCCCTGCACACTGCTCATGGACACACACAAGCCTTTCTCCTCAGCACACCATCCACAGATATTCCCCAAGCTGTCCCTTCTCCCTGTAAACACATATGTACCTATCACTAGATGCTGTTTCTTTCCCAGAGCAGTTACTTCCCACGTGTACCCTTAAAGAGGGGCAGGCACATACAGAAATTTAAGGGGGGGAAATGCATTTCAGATGGAAAAGAACAACAACAACAACAACCTCTCACACTCTCTGTGCTCACTCCTGTGGGAGATATTTATCCATGGGAAAAGCTTTACAAATTCTAAGTAAATGAAAAAAAAATATATATTTTCATAACATTTGGGAGGAAATGCATCTTAATGGGAAATAGCTAGAGAAAAATAATAGCAGCTAGTGAGCTGAAGGAACTATATTCTCCCTGACATGCAACAACAATAGAAGCTAATGCGAGTCATTTGCAGAAGGAAAAGTGAATAGCTGTGGCATATTTGCAAAGAATATATGGCAGTTTACCAAAGGCAAAGCTCCAAGGAATACCAGCTGGGACATAAGAAGGGAGCTATCAAAGGAGGAGGGAGGTATAACGGCATCATGGGATGGCTGGCACCGCTTCCTTACAGCGCGGCGTGGAACGAGCCGGAGCCGAGCAGAGCTGGGGAACCAAGGTGGGGGTGTCACTCACGGTGCCTCGTGGCAGGGGGCCAAGGAAGGCACCAAAAACACACACGTGGGGGTTTGTAGCTTGTCTCCAGTTGGCAAATTTACCAGCTATTAAACCCGAGTCGTGAATTAGATTTTATTAATGACTAGTCTCCTGTTTCAATCAGAAAACATTTACTTCAAATAGGATTTTAAAATCAACCCCTTCTAATTAGAGCACTTGTCATTTGTGGAAAATGACATCCTACTGACTTGGTACTTTGACCTTATTATCTGAAGAGCAGGATGACCCATTGCTTTGTGCCTCAGCCTGGCACCTCAGCAACACAGAGTTGGGAAATGAGGAGGCTCCAAAATGCCACAGTAACATCCCATTTATCTGGATGCTTCCAAAAAGTTGATTTCCACGTTTGGATATGTCTAAGTGAGGAAGCTGCCTCTGCAGTAGAAGAAAAGTGCACCCTAAATTTGAAAAAAAAAGTTGGATAAACTCATTTCTAGCTGAATGCAGATTTTAAGCAACGTGAAACAAACTGTGTGTGATCTCCACATCCCAAATAGCACTAATTTTCAATTCCTCAGTATTTTGTTTTCTCCATGAGATAACTATAGCAGTTATTAATAATTTAGACTTTGAAAAGGGAGCTGTCTGGATTTGCAAGCGAAATTTCTCACTCATTTATGCACAAGGTAAAACTGGGACAAAATACTGGGTAACAGTTCACAGCCAGGTGATTTCAACTTCAGCTTCTCTCCGAAGCGAACAGGCTGCCCCAGTGAACAGAAGAGCTCCTCAACTCCTGCCTGTGTTCCTGGAGGCCAGTTTGTCCAGGTCTGATGGAGCACCTATGAAGTGAGAAGGTGCTGCTGGAGGACAGGTCTGAGGGGCTGGTGCCCCCCCAGATGGAATTTAGGGGCAAGAATGAGCTGTGTGACAGTCGATCCACTGCAGCTTCTCCTCAGAGCAGTGCAGAGCCTGGCCCAGGGACAGCAGCTGCCAAAACTCAAATTATGACACACTCAAATCCACTTCCAGAAGTACTGAGGACCTGGGTTTTATTCTCCAGGATATTAGTGACAGTGTATTTTGTCACTTCTTAAAGAACATTTGGCTGCAGCTCTAGGATTCCTCTTTTTTTAGGATTTCACTAAGGGCTCAGAAATTGCAACAAATAGCTTGGAAAAGACAAAGAAGAATCCTGTCATTCTCTTGATTGTAGCTACAGTGCAGTTCAGTGCAATGTGATAATTGGTCTCTTGGAAATCATTCCTCAAGTTCATACTGTGATATAGCATGATATAAATCGGAGCCAACCATACAGTTCCCATTCCAGTGTGCTGCCATCAACTGGTACGTTAATCCCATGGAAATGAGCTTCTTGGGAAGAACAGAAGTTGCACTGGTGGGGGGAGAAAGGAGGGGGTAAGTTTCTAAGTGTTAGTAGAACCCACTTCCCACTCCCATCCCCAGCTCTCTAAATTACAGATACAAGATCTGTGTTCGAATTACTGACAAGGTTACCAGCTGGAACTTTACACTCAATTCAATTATTTTATATTGTACCTTCAGGCTCCATTCCAGAGTGACTCTTAAAGAATAATCAGACTTATTCAATAGGCAATCAAAATGAAATTACTTTGTGTAAGTACAACAAGGTTACACACTTGGTGCAGTCTGTAAGTTATGTGCTGCTGGTTTCCAGGGCTCTAAGATTTTGACTCTGATTATCTGTGATGTGCAGGAAAGAATCTCCTCACAGCTTCAGCTTGACCTTTTTACTGTCTCCACCACACCTTGGATAAACAGGGAGAAGCCAACAGTGCAAACAAATTACAAAGCAGTTGAAAGTGGTGCTTTATATTGGAACTATTCCTAGAAGCTGCCCCTGATGGACTGGCCTCCTCCAGGCATTACCAAACCTAACTCGCACCTCAGTAATGGTTCTTTAGCTTGAACGTCCAGATACTGCAGTGATTTGAACAAAAACACAAGATTATATTGATTTTCATACAAAATTAAGGTTCTCAGCTCTGTACTTTGTAGCCCAGAAATTTGTCTCTTGGAAACACAACAGCTCCTAGCACTGGATTTCACGGGTGATTGTGAGGCATTGATAGAAAACTCTGAAACCCAATTACATTTGGTGTAGATGGCAAACACCCCACAGGTCCCTGCAGTGTGCACTCCTCCCCTTCCAAACAGCATCTTTCCTGTGAAATAACTAATAATGAAATAAAATAGAAATAAGCTAAACTAAACCCCATGCTGTGTCCTCAGATCCAGCCCCATCAGACTTATCGATGCACAGAGCTGACGGCACACACCTTCTCCCCTGCATGAACAGCCCAGAGCGTGAGATCCACCCTGGAGGGAGACACAGCCTCAGTGAGCTCCTGTCCTTCTGTCCTCCTGTCCTCCTGTCCTTCTGTTCTTCTGTCCTCCTGTCCTCCTGTCCTTCTGTCCTCCTGTCCTTCTGTCCTCCTGTCCTCCTGTCCTTCTGTCCTTCTGTCCTCCTGTCCTCCTGTCCTTCTGTCCTCCTGTCCTTCTGTCCTCCTGTCCTCCTGTCCTTCTGTCCTGTGCCAGGAATTTGCTGCCCGGCTTAGGTGGCTCCACTTGGAGACGACACCAACCCAAACCCCAGGGTCTGACTTGAGCCCCCCTGAACCCGAGAAGGTGGGAATGTATCCCAAATTTAAAAGGCATCTCTGGGGATATCTGAGCCAAGAGCACCCGAGGAGCAAAAGCCTGCAGGAAATGGTCAGGAATTTCAGCCGAGGAGCTTTGTGGGATCGCACTCAGTGGTCCTGCAGCTTTCCTTCCAGGAATGTAAACAGCTCTCCCTGCAATGTCTCTGTTATGTCTCTGCTCCGTTACAATTTCCTGACCAGGGCAGCTGCCAAGAGCACGGGAATGGAGCCATTGGGAGGAGCAGCTCCATCCCTGGGATCAGAGCAGGCTCTGGGAGTCCAGGATCACCAGCCCTGCAGGACTCGAGCCCCTGCTGGAGACACAAGGAGGGCATTTCATTATTCCCATTCCCATTTCTGTAGAGATTGTGAGGTTGGGCTCTCAGGCTGGTGACTCTTGAAGTCAGTCAGAGACTCGTTCAGGTGAGATGGAGCATCCCTGTGGATGCACCGAGTCCTGTATTCCCGAGGGAGAGGCTGCTGGCACAGCCTTGGCCCCTGCACTGCCCGCAGCTCTCCTGGGCACTGCCCAGGGGCCAGAGCTCTGGGGAAGGAGCAGACCTGCTTTGCTGGGCTGGCACAAGTAGGTGTGTGCACAATATTTGGATTTACGTGTTGTTTCAGCGTTTTCAATTGCACAAAAGGTACATAAGAAACTGGTAATAAAAATGGGAATTTCTATTAGAAGCGGTGTTTTGCATTTAATTTGACTAAAAAATAGGACTACACAAGATATGATGTAAAAATTGCTCTTCATTTGTGGATTAGTGAGATTAGGGGTCTGAATTTTTGAGAGTTTAAATGCACTGTAAAATTACAATATAACATTTGATTAAATCCACAAAGCTTTACTAAAGCTCTCACAGCACTGAGACACAGCTATTGCCTTGGAAGGCCCCAGGATGTGCAAAGCCAGAGCTTGATGTGGTTATTACTTCCAACCAAACTACAGGGATAATGACAAATTATTAATTGTGTACCATTTTGATAAAAAATCATTAATCTGACTTTGACAGTGGCCATAAATAGGCTGAGCAGTTTTCAAAGACTTTGCCTGTCCTCCTACACAGTGCTTTCCTTCATGACAGCAGCTGAAAAAAACAAACTCATCTTCTTAATACATTTAGAGTTTGGAAATGCATTTTCAATGAAGTAACTCATCCTTCCTCCTGGGCCATTGGTAATCAAGTTTCCTGGCAGGGAAAGATCCCCTTTTCCACCCAGCTGGTTGCCTGCAGAGCGATGGATGACGGTGGGTCAGGGAGCCGGAGAATCCGAGCCTTGGTCTGAGGGGAAGGAAGAGGATTTGCCCAGGGGCTGATATTGCAGAGAAGATTTGGCTGAGGTGAGGCTGAGGGAAAGGGGGAAGCAGTCACACCATCAGCTGCTCCCTCTGTTTGCAATGCAGCTGGGAATGAGAAGGGGAAAAACCACCTTGGAGCACTTGACTGAATGGAAAGAAGAGACAAAAGTACAGAATAACCAACAAAACTGGCCGGAATAAAACATGCCATGGTCTTCATACTTAATCTCCATTTTGTTGTTCCTTCCTTGGCCTCACAAGGTTTATTCCAGCTTTACAGCACTTGGAGAAGTTGCTCTGGCTCTCCTTGTTTTCCATTTGATACAAATTCAAATCAGTTCTCTGTCCTCTTGTACCAAATCACTTGGCTGCTTGTTCTGACTGTAATCCTGACTAGAGATAGTCAGGAACTAGAGAGCTGAAAGCTACTTCTCCTTAGAGACCTCACTTCTCTCTTTTAGCAGCTCTCTCAAACTCAATCCTTTGCCATTTAGCCACCTCCACAAAACAAGAAGTTAATGGCAACAACTTTTAAAATTGTGGATTTTATGATTTTATGTATGCAAGCTGATGTAGCAGGAGAATAGCAACAAATGAGAAATGGCAATTAACACTCCCGGAGTAAAGCCTGTTATTTCTCCTGTTCCTCAGCCCTTCTCTCACAAAATGCTTTCAGAAAGAAGGCAGCTGATTCTAACAAGCAAGAATACACATTTCAGTATTCCACTACATTGCTTTTCCAAAAACAAAAATATGTAGGAAGAACATTTCAGTATAACTAATTAGCAGGCTCTGTGTCCTCATCCTTGTTAAATCAAAGGACATTTCTAAAAGACTCCTCATCTAAGTCTACTTCAGGTAATAAAATGACAATATTTAAAAGATTAAATTGCTATTTTTTCCCCCCCACTAAATCAGAATCAAAATGATTCTGGAAAATGAGTACATGTTCCTAGGGAACATAATTCTCTGGAACTGTTTCCTTCCACAGAAGTGGCAGAAGTGATTTCTTTTTCTGTATGTGCTGACTAACTCATACCCTCCTGCCCTGGCAGGGGCTGAGGGCTCCCTTTGCTCTTCAGTCATCTTTGGCTGCTCACACAGACCCACCGTGTACAGAGAGTTTTGACAAGACCCAGAGAAGCTTCATTGTTGTGGGAGTTCCTCCAAATCAATTATTTGGAAATTTCAAACCTTTTGAAACTTGTCCATCATTAATCTCTGAGATAACATGGCGTGGAATAATATCTGCTTCTCGTAGATCACACAAACAGGGGAAACATCTGTGGCCGTGTGCCTGAATGGTCTTTGTTCACTACTACTTTGAACAGAGCTATGAACACATTTGGGTAGGAAAGAAGAGCTTAGTTTAATGAAAAAGAAAATCTTTGGTAATGCAGAGAATTTCTGTAAACTCCAAGTCACTGGAGAGTTCTGGGGCCATTGCTGTTTACCATCCATGGAGCCAAATCCTCGTGTCTGTGTGCAGTTCAGCCGTGCTGCCATAGGCAGGCCAGCCACCAGCTGCTCAGAAATCCTCATTCCTCTGCAAATTAGTTCACCTCATTCCGTGGCCAAATCACTCAGTTGTCAATTCCCCCTTTGGCCTTTGCAGTTAATGGGATCTGCTCTTCGTCGCTCTGCGGGGATTTCTTACTCCCATTATGAAAGAGAAAACCCCTCTCTCAATTCAAGTGGAATTCATTTTCCTAAATATACAACCACAAGTTGCCTCCTTTTGTTTTAGAGTAGAAGATTGGGGAGTGTTTTGCATTGATTACGAATGAGAGATGCCTTTAAAACTTGGAATGAAAAATGTGCTGCTTTTCATTCAAGTACATCCTGAAATGAAACACCTCCTGGATTTTGCTCAGTATTTTCTCTGTTTACCTCTCCCCTCTATATCCAGGGTTAAAAAGGTGTTTTTAACCCTGAATATTCTACAGCTAGAAGGGGAAAATGCAGGTTTACAGGCATTTGTAGCGGGGCAAAGAGCAGACCTGCAATGAATCCCCCTCCTATGGCCTGTGCTGAGCCCAGAGCACCACCAAGACAAATACTTTGAGGGAGTTACTTCAAAGTATTGAAAGAGCCACTGACACAGGTTCCTTCTCCTTCCCTCTGTCTCGAAGCTCTGCCACAAGCTGTGGCCAAGAGACCCATCCCTTTTAAACTTTAAACACGAGCTTTTGAGCCCCTTCACGGCCTGGGCCCGGCGCTCCATGCCAGGCTCCTGCCCTGTGCCTCATGGAGTTTATAGGAACCCCCAGGGCTGGCTTTAATCTGCTTTCCCAGGGTCCCCGCGCTCCAGAACGGATGGACCAGGGAGAAAGGGAAGGAAAGAGAGACAAGAAATCAAAGTACAACGAGAGTGCACTCGTGTAAATGTGAGTGAACCCCGATGTGAGGGCTCCTCTCGCTCTCAGGCCTCAGCCCTTCAGCTCAGGTGCTGCACTGGGGGGACCGTTTTCCCCTCTGGATTGCGTAACTGAGGAAGCTGTTCCCTCCGTGGTCCTGGAAAGACATATGTGCTTCATTATCTGGATTCCTTGTATTGTTTCAGCTTGTCGTTGCTGGCTGGGAACATGCAGCCTTGAGCTGTTCCCATTTTTAAAATGCACTTTTTTCTGCCCCGGATTCTTGCCAAGTGGAGATTTAAGTGCACTATTACTTTTATAGAAGACTATTAAGAGTTATTAGATCCCATTAGAGCAGACTATGTTCTTTTTTTTTTTAAAAAAAAAAAAAAAGAATCCTTTCCTTTATTTTTGAACAACCATTTATACTCATTTAAATCTGACAGAATGTTTGTATCAATGCAAACACAGTTAATTATATCTTAGATCTGTGGGAACCTTTCTTGTTTATTTCTTTTTTTTAATGTTTTACTAGTCTCCCCTAAAGACTGAGTTTTACTTGTGTGGCTTTAAGGCAAGTCTGAACCATCATGGGTGCGAAGTGCACTGGGTATTCTGGCATGGATGGCATGAGAAGAGTTGGAGAGAAGTGTTGGAAACTGAATCACAGTATGATCCATATCCATGTTCTCCCCAGGTCTGGGTGAATCCTCAGCTCACCGGCACTAGAACATCAATCTTTGTATCAGTAGAAGTGGGATCAGACCCCCATTACAGGGGGAATGTGACCTGATGTTACTGGCAGAAGCCACCACCAGTAAGAACTGCACAAATCCCCCTTCCTGGGTGGTGGTGCTGTTGTAAAGACAGGATTAATGCTTGGATTAATTGCTTGTCCCTTCCAAGTTTCCTTCATGCCTCCTCCTTTCTTTGAAGTTTACACCCAGTTCTCCAGATTTCTCTGCATTACTTCTTTGTCTCAAGCCAATTTCCAATGAAATGAGTCAAAAATGTCTCAAAGGAGTGAAGAATTAGATGTGCTGACACTGTGTTTTCTGAAAGCCGTCTGGGAGATGAGCTCTGACGTTCTCCCTTCCCTTATGGCAGCATTTGCTGTATGGAACATTCTCAGTAGCCCGGCCCTGTGGGTTTGATCTGCTTAAACTCTAATTTGTATAACCCACTTTGGGAAGAATGATATGTCTTCCTGGAAAACATTCCATTTCCCTTCCCTTCCCTTCCCTTCTCGAAGACACACTGTGAGGAGATGACTAAATGCTGCCACAGGGGGGAGAAAAACAAACAGGAAATAATTAAAAGGGCCTCGGATAGGGCATAAATTATTCAGCTTTTCCCCTCCCTGAACTCCCCTGCAGCCAGCACATGCACAGCACCTCCCCCTGGATGAGCCTTTGGCAGGAGCAGCAGATCCATTAACGCTCCATCACTTGGCCATGAGGAGGATCCTCCCTGCAGAAAACTTTGCAGGAACTTTCGCTGCATGGCTGGAGTAGGCAGAGGAGGGGGAAAGTGGGAGGGGGAAAACATCCTGATTCTGTGAGGAATCATGTTTGAAATGGCTCCTCAGAGCACAAAGCAAGGCTAGGATTAGCAGTAATTGTTTAAAAATGTATATGCTCCTGGACCTGAGGAGTTGGTACCGGAAAAATCGTGGTTCTGTTTTTGATTTCATTTCCAAGATTGGCTTAACAAACCAATCAGCCCCGTGACACAGCACAGAGCACAACTCTCACAGGTTGGTTTGGCTTTTTTCATAATTACTCTTCAGACACGCTCTGAGGAAGGCAGCTGGAAGCACAGTAGTTCTGTCTTGCCTCAGCTTGGGCCTGTCTTAACCTGGTCCCTTCTACTTGGGTTTTAAAGCCCTTTGGTTTTGCCTAGACCAGGGAAAAAGGTGTTTCTTTTGAGAGCTACAGCTCAATTGAACTTGTGTAACTAAACACTTGAACAGCACTGGGATCGTGGTTGAGCAGCTTTAGCTCAGTTCTGGAATAAAACTGGATCAGCTCAACTGAACCAACTCCTTCAACTTTTTTCCTAAGTAGTCAGGATTTAGAAGTTTGCTACAAGTGACAGACTGAAAACCTCAGGAAACTTCTGAGCGTGGATCAGGCTGGGCATTCCCAGGTTCCTTCCACCTGGTTCCACCTATAAGAACAGGAGAAGAAGGGAAGCTCCACCATAGTGGACCATTCAACCTTAACCTACCCTTCAATCTGCCTTGAAATTTGGCTTTTATTTGGCATTTGGGCATTGCCTGGCTGAAAAGCCATGGAGGAAGTGATAGTATTTCTCTAGATTACAAAATATAGTGCTAACAGGGCTGAGATCCACTTGACTTGTGCTCTGCTGGAGTCCTGGGTGAGGGAATCATTCCATTCTTCCCCCATGGAGGGACAATGCCATAGGATTAGCCTTTCCCCCACTGCTCTTTTTTGTTTTGAAATCTTCTTTCAGAAAATGTACGAAGTAGATGATAAATTATTCTTCCTACGCCAGGAATTTTCCATTTTGAGTTTTATCTGTTGCTGGGTTTTGGCACCATTAAACCGTTAAGGATGAATTTAAAAGTAATTGAGAATCTGGCTCCCTGGATTGTAGTTTGGGGCTTTCCTGCAGAACAGGAAAGGTTTGGGATTCAGGAAAGCTCTTTGATTTTTGATGAAGCTCAGGAGTGTCTGATGTCCTTGCAGATAACCAACTTTACCTGGGCACTGATTGTCTTTCCTCTGCCTTTCCCTCTCTGCGCTCTGTGAGTTTTCCAGGAAGGCTGATGAGTTTCAGAAAGGAATTAACATAACATGGAAAAGAGTTTGAGGAGAAGGAAACCAGCAAGGAGCCCTCAGCATTCTGCTGAAAATCCTGCAACTGATGTCAGGAAGCAAAGGGATTTTAGTCAGAGGACATGCAGCAACCTAGCTGAAAAGCTGTTGGAGGGGAAAGAGAACAAGGATTTAACATAGAGGTCAAGAATTAGATTTGGGAGAGTCACAAGACCTGGAAAGAATGATGGATGGAGTGGAAAGCGATTTATAAAATGTTTATTTTATGTTCTATCGGGGTCTGGAAGTGAATACATCCCAGTGAGATGGTGTGCGTGCAGATGACAAGGAAACTGGGTTTGCTTCAGGAAAGATTAAAGAACTATCATCTAATATCAGACCACGGGAAGACAAAACAAGCTATTACAGAAATCCATCAGGGAAACATGCTGGCTCTGAGGCAGGACCACTGCTGTTCTCTGTCCCCCAGACAGTACAGGATGGATTTTTAAAGAGTTTACGCTTCATCCTCTTTACTTTCCTGACTAGTCTGTGTGAGCTGAAAGGAACACCATCTGGACAGGTCAGTGTAGCAGCAGTGGTAGTTTACAGAAGCTGGAACAAATATTGGAATTATAGTTGTTCTTTTTTTCCAAGGAAAGGAGAGGAATGGAAATGGAAAAATGTCAGTGAAAGAAACCCCATGCAGGGCCCAAACATCAGAGCTGAGGAAGTCTGCAATGGAGACTGTAGTTGAGACAGCTGTGCTGAGCCTTACCTAACCTGGGGCTGACCAAGGCACTTCCATGAGGTCATTCCATTAGCCTCTTGCTCCAGCCCTTGCTCCTGACACCTATTAAATCTCCAGCACTGGAGTTTGGGGTTGTCAGGGTAGCACTGCATGGGACACAACACAGTCCATGTGCATGTGGGCAATGACACAGACCCTGCCCTGGAGAAATTTGTTCTTTTCTTGCCTGTCTTTTAAGGATATTTCGTTCCATGCACATTTTAGGATTGGTTTAGAGAACCAAAGGAATGATTTACTGTCTGTCTGTGCTGTTTAATGCCAGGTGAAAGCAGGAAAGCTGGTTTCAGGGCTTGGACCTATACTTTTCCTTGCAGGAAATATCCCTCTTGATTTCAAAAGAATAGAGAAAGGATTCATTCATATTCACAGTAGTCACAAGATCTTGCAAGTTTTTGGTGTCTCGTCTCAAAGGAACCCATAGTTACCTGCTCTACATTTGCACTGTAGATAACAAAGACCTTACACAACATTTTATGTTGATTGTCCTCAAAGAAGTTTTCTTTGGGACATCCTCTGAATATCTCTCAGTGTCCCTCATTTCTAGTCCTCAAGAGAAAAGTTTCCCACTCTCTTCTGTTTGGTTCTTCCCACAAACCTGAGCTCAACATGGAGCACCTGTCCCACACCCTCCTTCATCTGCCACCAGTCCCAAAGTCCATATCCAGGAACTGCATCCTGCAACCTCGTGCTGCTGGAGAAGCAGAGGTGCATCCTGCAGTGGCCATCCTTCCTCACAGAGGTCAATCATTTTGAGTAAGTCTTTTACTGAAGTAAAACCTGACTGGAAACTAAGAGACTGGCTAATAAGTTGCTTCTCACTTCCACCAGGAGCCTGGAAGTGCAGGACAGAATCCAGGAAAAAGATTTTCTGGAAAATGAAGAGAGGCCCAGTAAAGTCTCTAAGCCTGGGCAAGTCAATAAACTGTCACAGTTGCCCAGAAGGAATTGGCTTGTCTTAGATAAACTTACAAAAGGCCCTGAAAAAACAGAACTTTTTTAAATGGCTGAGATTAATTTTCTGACTTCAAAGTGGAATTAATGCAGAGTTTGGCTGAGGTTTCCTGTGCAAGCAGTTTCCCCCCGAGCAATGATTTCAGAATCCGCCTTGTTTCAAGGCTGGCATTTGCTGCAGCTGCAGACCTGGAGTATTTTCGATCCCCTCTGAGTGCTGGAACAGTATCCAACAATTAAACCACAACCCAAAAACAATCAAACATCTGTTTGGAGGCTGCTCAGTGACTGACGTTCTCCTGCCAGTAAAAACACTGGAGCTGCTGAGTGATTCCTGTCTTGTGTGTGTGGATGTGCTGCCTGTGTGGGGTTTTGTTCTTCCCAGCAGTGACACTGTGTGTGTGTAAATATGCTGAAGAGCATTTTTACTGCAATGTATGGATGTGCCCACAGAGTTTATTTGTGGAAGTATTTTTTGTTGATATGAGCACACAGGTTTGAGTATCAGCTTGAGACTGGTGTGCTGGAGGTGGCTTTGGAGGAAGCAAAGGAGGACGAGGACTGTGAGCCTGGGCTCAGGTATGTGTTCATGGAATGCTCTTTGCTGGTGTGGGTTTATTTACAGGTACCTACTTGTCTTTATTTTGGGGCAAAATTAGGATTGTGGCTGCATGTAGTTTCAGGTAGAGACAAGTATTTTGGAGAGTGGACATGTATGTGTGCAGTGGACAAGTATGTGCACATGTAGGGCTGTGTTTGTGCTTTTTGATGGGTTCTGCACCTGATCTTTGAGTTCTGCCATCGAGCTGATCAGCTCCTGGGGCCAGAGGAGTTGATGTCCTTCGCTGCAGGCCCAGGGAGGGGATCTCAGACTGCTGGCAGCACTTCAGAACTGGGCTCAAGGGAGGAAACAGGTCTGACCCTGATGGCATCTCAGACTCTCTACATCAAACCCCCCTGATTTCAAGAGCTCTTGGGACTACAGCAGAGGCTCTGGGGATGATTCGACTCCAGAGCTTTAGGAACAGGGGTGGGGTAATGAAATTAGGTCTGTCTGCTTAGAGGACAAATTCCTCTCCTTCCTGACAGCACTTCCAGACTTCATGCAGGTAGCTGCTTTTGTCCTATGTTATTTATAGCCTTCAAACAACCAAGGGCTGTTGAAAGCACCATGCAAATGGCATTTATTCCAAACAGGAACTCCCACCCTATAAAACTAAGACCAGCCTTTGGAAAAGGCAATTGTTCCCACTCCCAGCCCAATGACAGCTTGTGCTGCTCCTCCCAGCTCCCCCCGAGGTGTCCAGGCTGCTCTGTGCCGTTTGTGGTGGCTCTCTGTCACGGCAGTGGGTGCAGGAGGAACATCAGCACCTCGAGTGACAGACTCTGGGCCACCCACGGCCTGTATTTCGGGAGCATTCCGCTGTCTGGGAGGGAGCAGCTGGAGGTTTGTGCTTGAGCCCATTTCTCAAATATCCTCTCGCTGAAGTATAAGAACAGGCTGCTACAGGAAAGAAGGATTTGATGATCTTCCCACCGTGAGCCCCACAGCTTAACTTATTGCTGTAATCACCTATTCTTTTGTACCAGCACTATTTTCCCTTCTACCAGTTTAAGCTGAAAGAGAAAGTTCAGTGGGAAACAGCTTTGCCTCAGAGATCAGCAGAAGTTCTGTCGCTCACAGAGCACAGAGGGCAGCAGGAGGGCACAGGGAATTAGTAGTTTCTGTCGTGGCTGCTGCCCAGGGGCTGGAGAACACAACCCCAAATTTATCTTTGGTCCTCAACATTTTCTCATCCATCAGATGGGGACAGGATTTACTGTGGGGGAGAGAGGCTTGTGCAACACCCTCTTTCCTCCTCTGAGACACCTGAACTCAGGGGAGTTCCAGAAGGACACTCTTGCTGCCCCTCAGGGTGCTGCCTGCAGTGCACCCTGGGCTGCAAACCACAGAGAAGGCCCGTGCTGTCCCACTGCTCCTTTTCCAACACCAGGCCCCTCACCAGGGTATAAGGCAATGATCCTGACAAAAGGCCCTTCCTCAGCATTAGCAGCTGCTCAGCTTCTAACTCTTGGTTTCCCACAAACTCCAGCTCCAGAAAAATATGAAGTGCAACTTTAGGAAGCTCTCAGCTGTCTACCACTTCGCTCATTTCCATAACAGATGTGACATAAATTTTGGTCTCTTTTCTATTCCTGTCTTGTCTGTCTCTAAATTTTGAGACCCTGGAACTTTGAACTGTTCCCTTAAAATTTATTCCTTATTTGTTGCAGGAGTTTTGAGTGATACTTGAAGCTCTTTTACTTTGTGGATTAATACCCTCCCACTAATGAGTCCAAATCTCAGAAAGCCCCAAACTTTAAATTTTTGTTCAATATTCAGCCAACCAATAAATAATATGAGAATGTGAAAACAAACAGTAAGACACAAACTTACTATGGTGTGATGTCTTAAAGGTAAAGGTGTGGTATTGCTCAGTGAAAACACAACAGGATAAATTTAGGAGCAGTGAAATAAAGCAACAGGAAATCTCAGTATGACTACTGGGAATAATGTATTTGGAGCTGGGGAATAGTCACCCCTTGGAAAGGACAAAGAGCTGCCACAGGTATGGACAAACTAAGGAATGCTAGAAATGGGACAGCTGTGTGCAGATGTTATTCCTAAACACAGGCTGGATGTGCCAAGTGAGGTTCCTGCAGTCCCAAAAAACAAGTAGAAGTTCCATGAGCTGTCAGCCCTTTGCTTTTCAAGCCCCTGCCTTGTGCACCCATTCCCAGCCACACTGTCTGCACTGTCCTGGCCCCGAGACACAAAAGTCCTCTTGTTACAACAATAACCTGGATCAAAAACCTGGCATTCCTTTTGGGAATAATATGACAGGGCACCTGAGTGTCTCCTTGAGGAAGTGGAGGTTATTCAGACTGGAGAGGTCCTTGCCATGCACAGGCCCATCCAGGCTGAGAGCAGCAGCAGTTCCCGTGCTGTGTCCCGGGGGAGCAGGGGTGTCAAATCCCCACATCTGCCCCCCTGCACAGCTGTGAGTTGTTCTGGGAGAGCCATCCCTGCCTGCCCAGCTGCCCTCCCATTCACTGTCACTCCACAAGGAGCTGTTTCACAGTCCTTACTGGGAACAATGCGACCTTTCAGGAACGAAATCAGATCTTGACTCTGATAGGAAGGCAGCTGGGAGACACAGGAAAGCTTCTGCTCGCTGTCTCTTCCTTGTCTCATGAGGTTTGGATTCAGGGAATCCCAGTTAAGCACCCACAGCCCCTTCAGAGAGGTCAGAGTTGCAGAGGAGACTCGAAATGCATGGTACCCTGCAGGAAAGTATGTAGGGAGAGGATAAATAGCTCACAATTTTGGTGGGTAGAGGAGGGGGGTGAGTATACATGGCAATGGATCACAGAATATAAAAAGAAAGAAATACAGCAAGGATGAGCATTGAATTTCAGTGCTGCTGGGAGTCCTAGAGAAGAGCCCTTGCTTTATGAATGTAAGGCCTATATAGGAAAAAATGCTTTTCATGGTGTTAAAGTACAGGACCTGCACTCAGGTGTCACTGCACTCACCTGCACTGTGAGGCAATAACTATCTCTGTTTTATTCCTCTGGCTACAGTTGATTCCACAGAACTACTGCACAACAGTAACTCATCTTGGCTCTTCTTGAGCACCCCGAGAATGAGGGACTGAGGAGCTGCTCACCTGATGGGTAAGTGAGGAACTGCAGGGCAGGAAAAGGGCCATATGGGGGTGCAAACATCCCCCTGACAAACTGACTAAACACGATTTTCAGCTGGTATAAGAACCCCTGCAGTCCCACTGACATGAGCTGGTCTCCTTTATTCACCTCCTGAAATTATTCACTTGTCAGTGGATGCAGATTTGCCTCCATGACTTGCACGGTGGGATTTGGGCAGTGGGATGTTACCGAGAGGTGAAGCCAGAAAGGCCAAAACATTTTTATTTGCAAAAAAAAGGCAGGAGGGAGATGTGAAAGTTAAATTCTTTCAATTCCATATAAAAGAAAAAATTCTCCTTAATTAGAGAAAAATTACGTTTCCTTACAGCAGAGGAAAAAATGTTCCTGCAAGACTTAGGTTTGTTTTTTTTTTCCCCAAAGCACAAACTTCCCAAAGTGCAATGACTTCTAAACTGTTCAGCCTCACTCCCAGAGCAGAAGTGGCCTTCCCAAGAGCCCAGCCTTGCTTGCAGGCAGCTCCTCTGGCCCTGATTGCTGGGCTGGCTGAACAGGACATTGGTCAGGTCGTAACACACCATCCCATGATGGTGTTATTGTGCTTTCAGCTTCCTGGAAGGTTTCCAGGAGTACCAGGCAAGGAAATGAAATCTTCATCCCAAGGAAAAGATCCCTTTCCAAAACTGTTAATCTTTCCTTATGACATAGTTTGGAGTACAAACACACCCAGAGGGGCTCTGTTCGTGTCAGGGACCAAACTGGGGTTGTTACACTGGTCCACGTGTTAACAATAACTCACACTTTTATTTGCCCTGTTCCACCAGCACAGCTGCTCTTGGTTTTCCTGATGGCCCCACCCAGGGACACTTGGAACACAAGCAGACACACGTATGTATTACAGGGAGTGATGCTTTCCATCGTTATTAAATCTGGGCTTCCCTTAGCATGCAATATTATCATAACAAACTCATGACTACACGGTTTCTGTCACTGTGTAAACTCCATTTATGCTGCAATCAGCAGAATTAGAAGGCAGATTTGGTTTCTACATATCAGTTCTGATTAATTTTTGCATTACAGAGACTGGAGGCAATTCCAGAGCCTCTGGATGATCCAGATTCCAGCCATTTGCAGGTCAGTCCATCAGCACGTTCAGCGAAGCCATTTCAGTGTTCTAAAGAAATCAATGCATGGAGAAGCAAAGACAACTGAGACTTAGTAAGATTAATTTTAAGTGTTTTGTGAGAGATGAGTGTTTTCTGAAAAAAAATCCACAAAGTTAGATACAACACAAAGAACTAACACAGGGTGAAATTATTGGAGGTCTGGAGAAATTTGCTTCTACTAAGATAATTATTAGTCCAAGGAAGTTATTTAATATCTCAAAAAGATGATTGACAAGTGACTTAAATAGATCATATAAGATGGAAAGATTAGACATAAGCTGACTCTTGATTCTGGGAAGAAGCAATGGCTTTAAGATGAAGCCAGGAAAATTTAAAACCTGAAATGAAGTGTTTGGATGAAGCCCTTAGGAGCTCCCCAGTTCCCCACAGGGATGCTGTGTGTCATTTGTTCCCCTGGCACACTGATGGATGTGCTGCAGGAAAATCTTGCCCTTCACAAAGGCCACCCAGAACTCTATCAGCCCAACATCAGAATTTTGCACCTTGAAATCAGAACTGCACAAGGACGAGTGACAAATGACCAGCCCTACAATGAAATCTGAGGAAAGGATCCGAGACAGGAGCCCCACTGAGCCTGGACAGAATCACAAACAAGGAGAGGAAAGGATGGGATCCACTAGAAGAGCAGTGACACCTCATGCTCCTGACAATGAAGAACCAGCAGAACGGGGGTTGATTTGTTCCTTTGTTTACCAGAGAGATCTTACAGCAAAATAAACACTGAACACTGAAAAATAGTTTACAGTGATGAACTCTGCTAAATCCAACCTCTTTTACAAGGGAATACCAAAGCAGATTTTAAACATTTGGCAGCTTATCAGAAGCCAGAGGAAGATTAACTATGTGAGTGAAAAATCAGGCTGAGAAACCAAAAACAGCTTTTCACAACCAAGGAGAGCCAAGGAGGAACAGAGTCTAAAAAGCATTTGGAAAGAAATGTTAAGATCATCACACTCTGAGGAAACAGATCATGGAAGCAAGAGGAATTTGAATTCCTTTTGGAAGTGTGCAGGTATTTTTTTTTTAGGCTGTGTAACAGCACAGGATCCCTCAGAAACAACAAGTGCACTGGTGCTCGCAGGGGTGCCGTGCTGGTGGTGTGCACAGACAGCACAGAGACAGGAGGTGGTTTGTGTAAAAGTCACCAAAATGGAATGCCTGACGCTCCCAGACTCCCTGTCTGGTTTGGCACATCTCTGCTGCAGCTCCAAACCTCTCCCTGGCTGGGGAATGTCGTACTCACAGGACCTTGGGTTAGGAAGGGCTTCCTTCTGGGTGCAACAAAACACAACATTCATTACCACTCGGTGTTATTAAAGAACAGCATGAAAAGTTTGGGTTTCCAGCTCAGTATTCAATTCCAAATACAACAAACATATTCCACTTCCTACATTCCCATGGAAATTCCAAAGCCTACAGACTCTTCACTTGTTTTAAAACATTTGTGTTTGAAGTTAAAAAGCTTTGCCTCCCCTTTCAGAGGTGCACGATCCCTGCATACCTCTCTTACACTTCCCTAGAGGAACTGGGACTCCTAGGTGGAGTTCCCAGCACACTCTGTGCTTTCAGCTCTGAATTGCTGCAGACACTGAACTCGCTCCCTGTGTCCCTGAGCCTGTGGTGGAACAGCTCTGAGAGTCCCAAAGATAAACAAAGGTTCCCAGTCAAACCTCCAGCTTGCTGTATTCCTTTTAAGGAATTTTAATTTTTCCAGTGCAGTTAGACAAGGCATTACACACATTTCAGACACACTTCTTCACTTGTTAGGAAAAAAGAGAGAGAAGGGAAGGGGAGCCAAAACCTCTCGGAGTCTTTTCTGGCTGATCCCAGCCGTAGGAATTCCCCAATCACGAAAACGCTCGGCTCGAGCTGAGGAAATGCTGTTGATTAGCAAAAGTGTTCCAGATGTTTAGTGAGAGCGATTTCGAGAGGAAGGGAAAGTGGAAGAGAGAGAAGGCATGTGAGGTGACCCCACCCTGGGCAGGGAGCACAGCAGGGCCCTGTCCCCTCTCTGGGCTGGGGTGCAGCTCCCACACACTCCCCTCTCCTGCAGCAATCAGAGCTCCAGTTCAACCCCAGCAGTTCTTTGTAGCCTTCCTCATTTGCACTATTAGGTAAACACACAAATAAATCAGAATTCAAGTTTTATGGGAATTTTTATATAGAATTTTGTATAGAATATGTATAGAATATTCCCTTACGATTCCCACACAATTCCTTGGGAATTACCGTCCTTACAGGACGGTCCCTGACAGGTCCAGAGGGACCTCCAAGGGCATGGATAGAGTTAGAACAGCAAGTTCTTCAGGGGAAGAATCCTGGGAAAGGCTTTGCAGCCCTTGCAAAGGAACTGTCCAGAACTGAGCTCAGCAGAGCGTCCTGCAGGGAGGCAGTTGGAGCTGGCACAGCACATGGACAGGATGAGCTCACAGGTTTTTTCCACCTCTGATGTCTGTGATGACGTGATCCCACCCCGATATGGGACCAGAGGAGTTGACAGTTACATCTGCAGTTTCTTTTTTAAAAGTCATTGACTCTGCCCATGGAACAGACCGAAAATTGAAGGGAAAAACAGCAGATGAGCATCAGGAAATGAGGGTGTGTGTCAAATTCATGTTAATAATACTTCTTAAAAGCCCTAAGTGGGAAGGAGGATGCACTGAAAGCAAAGGTTGGTCTTGGTTTAAAAGCCCAGTGAAGATGTCACCGGATGATCCTGAGCAGAAAGATGCTCAGTACGTCACCCTTGAACTGCCACAAAGCCACGAATAAAGGGCTTGAAATTTGGGGTTTTCTTCAGCACATAAAAGAAAAGGTCTCTTTCCAAAGCAGACTCGGTTTCCAGAACCTCAGAACTCCTCTGCTCCCACAGGTGTCCTTGTGTAATATATTTTCTAACGCATTTTTAAAATTAAAGATAATAAAAGCCCTAATGGTGCTTTCTTGGCTATGGAAATCAGAGCAGTTATGAAAAAGCAATAAAGCAGCCTTTCTCTTTTAGCTGCCAACAACTCCAGAAACATGTTTGCTGGAACTCTGACCCCTTACACAGAAAACATTAAAACAACTGCAACTTGATACAATTAACTGGTATTAGATTCAAGGTTTCTGAGGCCAACTGGCTTTTATGATATATTTCTTGGTACTTACATACTAATGGAAAAACTCCAAACTTTTGAAAAATATATTCCAGATAGGCTGACTGTTAACTTATTTTTTTAAAGCAAATGCTTTAGCAACTGCTCATCCTGTGTGCAAAGGAGGGAAAGCAGAGACACACAGAATTTCTCCTGCTGTACACCCAAGGAGCTGTTCTGTCTCCTTCAGAAGACATTAACAATGGCAATATTTGAGGTGTTAAGGATGAAGCTTTCACTGCACTTCTCAAAATACCAATATCACAGCTGTAACGTTTCCCAATCCTTCCCTTCATTGCCCAGCTGAATGTTGGGAGAGGTCCATAAACCTCATTCTAAACCATAGAATCCCAGAATGGTTTTGGGTGGGAAGGGACCTTAAAGCTCATCCCATTCCAACCTCTGCCATGGGCAGGGACACCTTCCACTGGCCCAGGTTGCTCCAACCTGGCCTGGGACACTGCCAGGGATGGGCAGCCACAGCTTCCCTGGGCAGCTGGAGCTCCTGTGCATTCCTTCCCCCCGTGTTAGGAAACAAGGACTGGAGCAGCAGCTCTGAAGGGAATGTTTTTGAGGTACTGCCCCTATTTCATCAACCCTGATAAACAAACCCCCCTGCCCAGCTCGATCTGTCCCTGAGCTCAGGGCTCACATGCAAATCCTCAAGGACACTTCAGCTCAGCTCCTGGTGCTCCTCTGCATTCTGAAGAGCAAAGGCACTCCTTGTGGAACCTGTGAACCTGGAGGATGCCAAGTAAAACAATCCAACACCTCCTACAACTCAGCTTTTCCTGCCTGTGTTACGTGTTTCCTTGCTGGACTCTGGGCACGTAAGAAGCAGCAGAACACGGGGGATTTACTGAGCCCCTGGTGGAAATCCCTGCCAGCTGCTCCACTGCTGGGGCTCTCCAGACACATGGAAGGCTTTTAAATATGGACAGTGTGACTTGGCCCACTGTGTATTCTGCAAAGATAACAGGACTGCAGGTTCTTTGTTCTCCAGGACTTTTACACAGAACAGTCATTTAACTTCTTAATCTGAACAGTTTCTGATTGCTGGGTTGTTGATTCTTTTGTTTGCCTTTTATTTATTTTAAGAGTGGAAAAGCTCCTGTAACTGCTAAGCAGACAGACAAAAAGAAATCAGGATCCCCCAGATGAGACAAAAACATTTTAAGCCCTTGAAGATGTAAAACTGAATGGAATTCATGAGCAAATTACTCCAGCTCTCTAAGTGATCAATTCCAATCACTACTAATAATATAACTTTTCCTTCAAAGAATTGCTTTCACCTTATAAAGTCAAAGCTTGAAACCTCCTTAATCTTTAATAGAGCCTGCAACAATTACTACAATGCAGAGAGGACCTACAAATTGGGAGCCCCGTGTGATTATCTCCTTCTCCAACCAACTCTTCTGGTGACCATAAATAACAGTAAAATTACCATAAAAATTAATAGTACTCCAGTTAAAGAAAATCATTATGTAAAGGTTTATGAATTTTGCAGCCATTAATAGACATAAGTTAATGAGCCATAGGCTTTCCAGAATATGATATCAGATATTTTTCCACCGACAAAACTTCCAGAGTTCCAAATCCTTCAGAGGTCACCAACTTCAAAAATGGAGCAGAAAGTTACTGTTTAATACTAATGTGAGTAAAAATGAAACAGAAGCATTAGAGCAAGTACCATCCATGGAATTTGAAGAGTCTAATAGAGCAAGGTCAGGAAATCTACTGTGTCAACAACCTGGAATGAAGAAAGATGAGACTAAAATATCCGAGATGAATAAGACGCATTTTGAACCGTCTGTATATTTAAAATTCAACTTGTATTCATTGTTTTATCACTGGAAAAGTATTGGCAATTAATAGATTTTGATCCTAGAGGCAAAAGCCTCAAGACTGTTCTATAACAAATGATATGAGATAGTATAAAATGGCATCTAAAAAAAATAATAAATCAATTTGAGATCCACTGCTGAATGCAGGTGGTAGAATCATACCCAAAGAAACATAAAATGGTTTATATGTCCTAGTTATCTTGTTACACTTTGAATTACAATTACAAAACATCAGATTCCACATCCTAAACATACTCAAACATTCAAATTTTACATGTACATTTTTTATGGTAAAACATGACAGACAAAAGATAAAAATGGCTTCGCTTTAAAGTGGGGGGAAAAAAAACCCCAAGCCACCAAAAAACCCACCCTACACATCCCAAGAGTCAAGTTAAAGATTCAGAAGTCAGGGCTAGGAGGGAAAAGGAAGATAAATAATTTAGCACGAAGCATAACTAAAGCCTGTCAGTCTGCCAGCTTTAAGAGAAATAAAAAGGTTTACAAGGATCCTGAGAGTTTTTACAGAACCTCTGGGGGTTTGAAAAAATAAATCCAGAACAAGACAAGTGTTCTGAAGTATTCTGCACAAGCAGGTTTTAGAGGCACGGTGAGAATGGTGGCAGGAAAGGCTCCTCTGGCTCTGGCCGTGCCCTGGGGTTTGCTCTCCTCTCTCATCCCCACATGCTCCATCCCAGGGCTGCATTTCTCCCCCCAGGAGCTGGGAATGAGGCACTTCCAGGAGCCCCGAGCACAGCAGCACCATCACAGGCACGGAGCAGATGCCCAGGTCCGGGGCACAGGCAAACACAGGGTCGTGCTCAGCCCCAGCTCGGAGGGGCTCTGACTGAGGCATTTCTGGGCTTTGGAGCGTCACTTATTGGTGGTTTAACAAGGCAGCTCAGAGAACAAAAATCGTGGCAAGCCTTGGCCACTCCCTCCTTTATGGGAGGGAGGTGGAAGGGGAAGCTTCACATTATTTCCTTTTACTTTAATGTTTTCTTCTCTCACAGTTCTGTTGGGTTTTTTTGCAAGAAGGACGTCCAGCGAGGTCCTCTGAATTGCATAAACCCAGGAGTTAAACAGCCAAACCTGTGTGTAAAAATCCTAATCCCATATCCATCATCATCATGTTTTACTTCAAACCAAGATGTAACCTTGTACTTCACTGCTCAGACAATGTTAACTGGAGGAGAAGCACGGAAAGGAACCACGTTCATTTAAGACATAAAGCAATTTTGAATTGCATTGATTACAGTGATCAGTCTATCACTTTAATGTCATCTCAGCTGGCATTTATTAAAAAGACATACATGTGACAACCCATTGATCCTTAACACTGCAGCTGAGATAAAAAGTCTATTTGCAAAGGAAAATTACTTCTTTAATTAGAAATGGAGTATCATTTTCTCTTTTCTTTGTTAGAACTTCAGCAGCCACGGATCAAATACAGCAGGGGAGGGGCTCAGAACCTGCCACTCGTTTGATTTAAAAGTCTTCAGAGTTAATCACTCAAAATTGTACAAATGAGCACTTGAGATGGGAAAGAAAACAGGTTTATTCCTCCTCTGTGAAGGCACTTGCAGCTCACTGCTGCCTGGGAAAGGTCTCAAAGGGACAGCTCTCCTTCCTGGTGGACTTGGCCACTGGATCACTCCTGCTTTCCACGTGGAGCAAAGCAGCAAACAAAGTGTTCCACACGTTCCCTGCAAGATTTCAATGAGTTAAC
Source organism: Platyrinchus mystaceus (assembly GCA_035041135.1). Taxonomy (NCBI): domain Eukaryota; kingdom Metazoa; phylum Chordata; class Aves; order Passeriformes; family Tyrannidae; genus Platyrinchus; species Platyrinchus mystaceus. Next base: position 4,828,603 of record JAWWLV010000061.1, on the reverse strand, counting down.
CATGGCTAAACATGCACCTCTCCTGGTGACAGCCTGCTGAAAAAGGACCCAGCAAATATTGCCCAAGGATATGCTGCAGAAATGACTGAATCTTGCCAGTCGCTGAATGTACATGGAAAAAACCAATCTCAGTCCACCAGAAGATATTCCACGAGCAGATGAAATGATAAGTGTGTCCGGGACTCTGGGGATGACATGCTGCTCTGAGCATTCCAGGAGCATTCCTTGTTGGGAAACAGAATTTTGAGGCCAAGTAATTTAATCTGTGGACCTATAAAATCCCATTTTTAACATTGTTTTCCCTTTGTGCAAATCCAAAGTTACATTTCATACAGCGTCCCTTTAGCTCCAGGGTTGGACAGCCCGATTCTCCTCAGAGAACTGCCTTCTTTTTATAAACCTCATGAATGATTTCCTATCAGGCCCTCTCAGAAAGGCAGGGCCATCTCCACACTCTGCACAAACCATCCTCCTGCTCTTCTCTCAGCTGTATTTTATATTCCACTTGAAAAACATGTAATTCAACAGAGAAGGGTTTGATTTTTCTACGTTTTCAGGGTGAAAACCACAAACTCATACTGACTACACAAGTAAATCTCCACACTCTTGTGGATGGAGACATTTTATAAGAAGTGGCATTAATTCTGGATAATTAACTCATACTTCATTTCCCCTATCAAATAAAATCAGGAAAAATCAGTGCACTGCTTATTTCTTAGCTGAATACAGAGTCTCTATGGTAAAAAATGTCCAGACTAAATGATTATTTACAACAAAGGTCTTCAGATTCTTCAGATTCTTTTGTGCAGTATGTAACCTTTCAGATCTGCTTAAATTGCTGCCTACAAATAAACTACCAGTAACTTATCATCTACTCATAAAAATAACTTAATTGGATTGCTGTTGGATATTTAATTGGCTTTTCAATGTTGGTACAGTATCTGCCTATAAAACTTCAGATAATATTGGCTTAATTCCTCTGAGTAAACTATCAGTTCCCTTACAACAATAGACAAAAATCTGCATTCCTGTTTTAACCTTCCTCTGGGTACAGATTAAAACCTTCAGGTGGCAGATCTTTATTTTGCTATAAACCCTCCAAATACTTCAGAAGTATGAGAAAGTTTGTGTTCAGGAGAGTGGAATGATTTGAGCTGAGTGATTTTTATCCTCTTAGTTTATGAAAGGTAAATTATTGCCAGGAGCCTGGGACCACTGAGCCTGAGCACCCAGAACTGCTCTGAACACAGGGCACAGTTGTGTGCACTAAGAGTGACTTGGATGAAGAATCCACTGGCTGGAATTCATCTGCTCCCATTCCAGAGCTTTGTGTGGGATGATGCAAATCTAATCTAATAATATCAGGATCAAAGATGAGTGGAATAAAACTTCCAATTTGAGATGCTCTTTGTCTGCAGGTGTGACTGTATAATGAATCCTCACCACTGGCTCCCTCTTAGCAATCCCTGCTTTTGTGCTCCATGACAGCAGTTCCTGCCGTTTCCTTTTGGCAGCACCTGCCTGGAGGATACGGTGGAACCACGGGGTCCACAGTGCTGCCCTACATGATCTGCTTTGCCAGACAGCTCCCAGGTGGGACCCTGGTGGAGCTGAACAAACTCTGGGGACAGAATAAACACGAAGGAGAGAACCCCTGTATCGTTTACCCAAGTGCTGTTGCTGTTACATCCTCCTGCACGTCCACGCCCCAGGATTCATCCTGACATTCAGAGCATTTTAAGCCCAGGTTAAACAGAAAACCATCACTGGGTAGGGTAGAATTGCACTGTGGCTATTTTTGAATCGTGCTGTCTCAGAGAAATGTAATGAATCGGTCGATGTCACCTCAATTACCACGTTAGCTCTAATCAACGGAATCGCTCTGCCCATCCACTCCTTGTATGGAACTCTCGGAATTAGATTTTCCAGTGGACAAACCCACCCTCTGGCAGAATGCAAGGGTCAGGATTTGACAGAATAAGGCTGGATGACTCTCTTTTAATTGAATATCATCAGATCATTTTAGTGCTACAGGAGGCATTTCACTGCAATTCATGGTGATGGTTCAGTGTTTAATTGGGAAGAAGTGTTTGTGTGCAAAAGCTACACCAAGCACAGGGAGGGGATCGTCAGACATCTCCAAAAAGACTGCCTGGAATTAAGGTAGATTCCAGTTGCAGCACAAATTTCCAAAGGCTTCCAGTTTTTTCATCTTAGCATGACATTCCTTGCTGCACACCCCAAGAAGTGGTGGATGAGGATGAGCAGAATGCCTGGAAAGGGTTCCTGAGTACACATGGATAGGGCAAAGGGAGCGTGGAGAGGGTTTGTTCCCTCCTCCTCCCTTGGTCTAGGAACCCTTCCATATGCTGTGTTCTATTTATTATTTCTGCATTGCATCAGGAGGGAAATATTCACACTGAGCCACGGGGATTAAAGACTGAAGCTCTAGAGCAGTCGGATCACATCCGTCACATCCAGCTGTTTTCAATTCCAACACCTCACACCTGCTTTTATTTATTATTCCTGGGCTAGACAAGACAGGGCTCATTTTTTAGTCTTTACAAGCTTTCTTAGGAAAGACACAAATCAGTCTATTCCTTCCCCTTGTGCTCTGCAAGAGAACATTAAAGCAACTCCCTGACACGGCGAGGCCCCGACCCCCAGGAGCCACTCACACCCCAGGCTGGACAGCTCCCTCTCCTCTCCCGTGGGGAAAAAAACCCCAGTGGAACAGAAACACCATCAGCTACAAAAATCTGGGGTAGCACAGCCTCTTAACCCCACTCACTCCCACAGATTTCAGCTGCCTTGTCTTCACTTGCATTGGAAATGGAGAGGTTTGTGTGCTGGTGAATCCTTCCTGCAATACTTTGAGCAGCAGGTTCTCCACTTTTCCTCACTTGCAGCTTCCATTCCAGGGAAGCTGTTTGCTGGCAGCCCATCTGAGCTGCTTTCCTGTTCCCCATCAGGAGACCACACTGCCCAAGCATTTCACTGTCCTCTTTTATGGAGTCATTTTTCCAGACAGGGACCCAGAAGTTGTTCCTTTTGCACCCCTCTCTCGTGCCACAGGCCAGCCTTTCTAATTAACTGCACTTAACTTACCAGACTTCCTTGTGCTTCCTGCACAAACACTTCCCCAAGTGCTTCCTCTCCCAGCCCTGGCACAGCAGGTTATTGTTTGATGGAGCAAACTCATATCTTGTTTGCAATTCATTCACCTCATCACTACATGAGCCAAGTGCACAGAAAGTCTTCCCACACCAAATCAAAACAGGCCCTTAAGTTCATCAGACATTTGGAATTCTTGCATGAAATTCAGCACTGAAACACAAAGTGTTATCATCTGTAATAAAATACATTAGGAGATGCTGAACACACGTGCTTTAAACACAACTCTGCCACATTGCTCTTTAAAAAAATCCAGGATACTCCACAACAACACCAACAACTGGCAGTCTGAACCCACACCCCGAGGGATTCACTGCAGCTTGGAGAGCCTGTAACAGAACACACCTCGAGCTGCCACAGCACCGTGTGCTGTCCAGCCCTGCAGCTCTGGGAGGAGCAGTGCCCGCTCACCAGGCACACACCACGGCAATTGCCCATGACACAATGTTAAAAAAAATAGCTTGTACGTTTTGCAGTAGCATCAAGTCTCTATTCAAGTGTAAAAAAATTAATTGACTCCATCTGTATTGGCCTAATGACTGATTAAATGACTAATCACGGAAGTCTTAATTAAAATCATTTCTCTGTACAGAAGAGGATGGAGGGAGGAAGGCAATCATTAATGTGTTCTAATGTATGTCACATTCCATTTGTGCCTGTTACTAACAGCCAGCAGATGAGTAATTACTCACAAGGTCATCCTGTAAACTTTCTGCTCACATCCCACTGATTGGAGCAGGCTTGGCTGGGCTCTGCTCCTTCCCAATCACAAGGCAGGTAATTAATATTGCTCAGCACAAATAACACAGGGAGCTGACATTTCCTCTTCCAGCCCAGATCCATGAACAGCTTCCATGTCCTTCGTGGATTGACAGGGATCTCCCTCACACTCCATAATATGCCAGGAATTTTCCCTGCATGAATAAAATGACCAGGCAATTAAAAGAATCCTTTTCAAGTAACGCAGGATGGCAGTGGGACACTTATTTTAAGTTTTATTTGCCAGCCACCTGACGACCCTGATGCATAGTGACCTCTGCTATGGAAAAACAACAGGCTGCTTCCACCTCAACAGCTGAGACACAGCTATTTAAAACAATTCCTAGAATGTGTAATGGAATAAAAAAGTGTGTCTTGAGGTTAGAGGAACCAACTTTCCACGGGCATGTAACTCATCCACAGCACCTACACTTTGTGATGAAACACTGCATATAAAATATTAAAGTCCAAAGTACAAAGTGTAACACAAAGTGTTTTGTTTGCTGACTGCTGTCCTGAAATTGTAGAAATCCTTATTTGCAGCCACAGCAAGTCTTGCATGGCATTAGCTGCAACAGCTTTGCATATCCCAGGTGACAATGCACTATCATGTATAAAACAAGGCTTTTTATAAAACTAAACCCAAATGCTTTAATGGGAAAAAAGAAGTTGGTGCAGCCCTGTCATGTTCTACAACTTTACTGTCTTCAAATCCCTGAATTCACACCTGCAGCACTGGGGTGAGCTGCAGCTGCACAGTTAGGGGCCAAGTAAGTTCCAGTCTTTCTAAAATAACTGAAGCAGCTTTCAGCACTGACTAAGTTTCTTCGATTACTGTTTTTCCTAACCCGAATATTCTCAGCAACAATCCTGGTAAGGACGATCTCAGCACTGACACTGAAGATAAACACCCTCCTGTGTCATCCTGCTTTAACAAGTACCCAGCTGACTGAAAATAGGGCTCAGAACATGGAGGGAGAAGCTAAAGGGATGAAAAAGATGGAGAGAATCTTAAGTCATTACATGACTCTGTAATGTCCATTTTACCCTTTTGGCCTCATTAAGTACTACCAGTCAAAATCACAGCAAAATAAATCTGCATCAACCAGCTTCATCCAGATTTCAAGTAAATACAAATTTCAACTATTCTGAATTAATCATAACACAATCTTGACCCTACTTACCACATAACAGAAGAAAACAAAAATATGTGACAACAAATCTCTGCCTGCAGTAACTGTCAGTGTCACATATGAAAGAAGTTCATTTTACTAATAAAGGAAATGGAATTGAGTGATAGATTTAAAATTAAATTCAGCTATTCTATAAATGTCACTCAGAGTTTTAAGGTGGCTCTCAAGGCTTAAAACCAGCACTGAGACTCAAATGTGCCACTCTCTGGGCTTCTGAGGAATTAAGGGAGCTCAGTTTCATCTTCATTTGAAGACACATACATTTAAAACAACCACAGAATCCATCACCACCACACCAGAACACGCCAAAATAAACAACATACAGATGGCACAGTAAATCTTTCAAAACCTGAAGATATTTTTATGGAATAATTCAACACAATCTGCACTACTCTGCTAATGCAAATGAAAACTTGCACAACTACCTAAATTACAGGGTGGTGTGCCATTCTTAATCTTCTCAGAAATGTAGGAGTTCCTGTTTCAATAATTTCTATTGTTTGAAATACACACTGTGATAATGGAGCCACTGCAGGCAGGGGCTGATTCGGGGTGAAGCTGATTGATAACCCAGTGTGTGACTTGCTGTGGGTTGGAAGGGATCAGCAGACAGAGGTGAAGATCCAGGGGTGAGACACCTGCAAGTGACCTGTCTGCAGCTCAGCACTGGGCTTTTCCTGCACACACAGATCATTTCACTTATTCCTGGTCTTTGACTGGATTTCTGTGGTCAGCCAGTGCACATTGTCCTGTCCGTTGTGGCCTGAACATGACTTCTCTTACTGGTTAAAGGTGAGAAAACAACCTGTCTGCTCCAGAGAAACTACTGCACCTCAGCAGGGCCAACGTGATCAGCCACTGGGGTCACCCTGCTGCTCATGGCAGCAAGTGCCACCGTCACATCCGATGCTCTGCTGAACCAGGGACAAAGGTGACAGCCAGTCCCCAGGGCAGACCTGCTCAAGGCAGCATTTTAAGAGCTTGTAACTACTGTACAGCAAAGAAATTAAAGCAAACACTGAAAAAGTTCCCAGTAATAACAGACTGTAGTGAAAGTCACTGTCATCACAACCCAAATAATGGGAAAGTTAAACAACACCTTCCTCTGAGCTGCTGCATCTCCCACCCGTGTCAGAGGATCCCCACCTCCCTGCTCACTGTGGCAGCTGAGAAATGCAAGTGAGCCCTGCCCTACTCTTCTGTTTGTTTTGTACAGTGAGCACAATTTCTGCCTGAGTCCAACTGTATTTCCATCCTCTTTGTGCCACACAAACCTCATTTACCAGTCATTCTTCTCCACATGAAGAGATCTATAATGAGGAGTCTTTCTGCCATTGCCCTGCTCCTCTGAGTCAGGAGTTTCCATTTCCCCCTAATACTTGCTGCTGTAGCTGCAGTTTCATTGACTGCCATCTCCCACCACAGCCCTGCTGGGAGCACATCTGTGGCTGGGGCAGGGAAGGAGCCAGGATTGCTCTCAGAGCTGTTCATCGATTAAACAGTTACTGAAAACCAGAGGCTTTATTTACTGTGCTCTCAGATGGCACTTATAAACAGGAAGGTTTATTCACTCCACTTGAAATGACAGTTTACTCTTGTGAGTTTATCCAGTTAGTTAATTCTTCCCTATCAAACAGAAAAAAATGTGACACTGGTGTTGTTTTGAAACAGTGAAAGCACATCAGTGACGCACTGAAAATCTACAGCTGGGGGTAACTTCTCATCCATTAACACCCCAAAGGCTCAGAATATACTTTCAACACCTAATTCCAGCCCAGACTTTCAGTAAACTCAGACTGGTGTTTTTTTGGTGGTGGTGTTTTATTTTTGCAGAGAGCAGGGATTTTCTGTGCTTGCATAAACAATAATTATTGTATTGCTGTAGCTCAACCCACCATTTCAAAACTTGACTAACATAGTAAACAGAGAAGTTTTTCCTCTCTAGGTAATTATTTTCTTTTTTACTATGTACATCCTATGAAATGCAATTATGGAGGTTTGTTTAAACACACTGTTTTCCAAGTGGCAAAGCTGGGTGCAATGGCAGGGTTGGGTGTAGCTACTCAAGTGTCATCAGAGCAGACTGCAAAACTGGGCTGGAAGAGTTTTCCTACCTGAAAAACCAGGCAAAGTAGATTTGATGGCAGTTGTAAAGGTGTAGTGAAACCCCCCACACCTCCTTCATTAGAAAGATCTAATAACACAAAGAAAGCACTTAAAAAAGCTATGTAAACACCAAAACCCCCACCAACAACCACTCTCCAAAGCTCAGGACTGAAAACCGTTCTTGCAAGCACAAGCTGAGGTTATAAGGAAATAAAAGGTGCATTGGCATAAAATACCAGTGAAGGGCAGTGTGACAGAAGAGGGCACAGGTAACCAAAAAGCAGAGCCCTCTGTCCAGCAGGGCACCCCCAGCCAGCAGGGCTGGCCTGCAGGGCTAAAACCTGCTTTGGGCAGGAGCAGCTCCAGCTGAGCAGCACAGTCCTGGTTCACACATACCTGCTGCCTTCCATCTTCCCCTGTGAGACTGTCATCCTCTCAGCTTTCTCAGCAGATCTCCTGCCACTTGGCTTTTTGCCTCCTTTCTGCAGGGGAAAGAAAAAAAAAAAAAGTATTTCTGTAGTGCTTCGGGAAAGTGCCAAAACTGGTGTAATTTATGATGTGCTAGTGTTTTCCTTTGCATTTGTAACTTAAGAACAAATGCAAAATCATCAGCACTTGACTATGCTGGGGTTTGATTTACATATATTAAGATTCTCTCGTGATTTCCTATTATTTATTTCTGTGAGCAAAATTGGATCCTGGTCACTAAACTATCAGCATCCCCTGCAGTGAAAAGACAAAAGGCAGAATGTATAACTCAACAGTCAAAAGAATTTGAAACCAGAAGCTGGAACAAATTGTCTGATCTGAAACTCTCATCTGCTCTTCCCTTTTGGAACATTCTTACTGGGAGTGAAGCAAATAGTTCTCTATAAATAGTAAATAGTAATTATCTATACCTGAACTTTGGGAATGGGCACATCCTACTTTCTCAGTTCAAGCAATAGGATCTAGGCTTTCCCCCAGAATTTTCCCACTACACCTTCAGTTTGTAGAACAGGTTATTTTCTGGAGTATTTCCTGGAATTAAATGCCTACACCATTGTTTTCCTCATTTTAGTGTATTGTATCCATGCAAATATGGTATTTTACATTGGGGTTGGCATAGATAGAACTTTAATAGCTTTTACTTTTCTTCCTTTCCTGAAAATTCTTCAGGATCCCACAGTACTGCAAAGGCTGAGGAATTCTGTTGACAGCATTACACAGAATTGGGGTTTTTTTCCCTCTTTCAACTCAGGTGTAACAGAACTGATTCCACCTCATGTGGGTTTTGCACAACCAACACAGAGAACAAATCCATAACACGGGAACCCTCCTGATGATTTCATAGCAAAGCCCTGCAGGGCCCCCGATGTCACCCCTGGTATCCTGTGCTCCCCCTGAGGCCTCACAGGGCTGCTGTGCTCAGGAGCCACCAGAGTGTTTGGCCATTTCCCCCCAGCAGGAATATGTGGGGTTGGAAGGCTGATGTTTGATGTCAGTCATTGGTGGCACTGTTTGCCTCAGACTGTGTGGGGTGAAGTGTGACAGGCAGGGTTATGTTCCCCCTGCAACGCTTTATCCTGCCTAGAAGACCTTAAATAAGGACTTCCCAGCTGGGAATGCTGCAGTTCCCTCCACAGTGCTGTAACTTTATCATTATAGGGTGTGATAAAAGTTAAGTCTTTGCCTCTGCAAGGACATTAAATACCATCTTTCTCTCCATTAGCTTTTGCTGTAGTAGCAGTATTTATTCTCTGGGCAATGAGTGAGAACCACACTCCTTCCAGAATAACTCCCAGCTCTTAATGCACCAACAGTTTCAGAAAGGTTCCTGTGTCACTGAATTTAATGTGGGTTTAATATTATTATGTTGTTAATTGATAGCTCTTGTGCCACACAGTTTCAAAGGAAATGTTTAAGAGCCTCTTAAACATCAGTGAAGTCCTACATTTGGATAATCCATTTACTGAAAGAATTCTTCATGCCCATCCTCAGCTGAAATAATCTCAAAATAAGCAGCTGTTCAAAGAGAGGTGTTTAAAATCAATGGTTTCAAGGTGCCTGACAGGATTTCACATCAGCCATCTCAAATCTACACACCTACAGTGGTATTTCTGTGGTCCCACGTTACTGGTAACGCGGCACAGGGAGGTTTAGGCAGCCAATGGCACAGTCTTGTGCCTGGCATTAAAATAAATTCCAGTTTCACAAGCTCTCAAGCGAAGCTAAAGCATCTAAATCAGAGAGTCACTCCTTAATCTCCCCTTCATGTTAACTTTAATTACAACAATTACTACTACCAGCAAGACAAAGCTCCTGTGCCACCTCTGAGGGCTGAGTGCCAGCAGAATGACTCCCTCCATAACAGCCCTTCAGGATAGGGCAGCTTGACCTCTCTGGGAGTGGAATATCAATTAATTATCTTTTTACAGCCAATTCAATTACAGCACACGACTCACTTGTGTAGGACATCAAGCCTGAAGTGTGGGGTGGGTGGGGAAGGAAGGAAAAGCACAGACAGGGGCAGTGACCCCACAGAGACAGTGGAATGTTTGTTAACATCACACACAGTTCTTAGCAGGGGAAATGCTGCAAGATCATCCTCATTTAACTGAAGGTTCTGAAAAATGTGGAGTTATTGGTCCTAAGGGGTAATAGACATTTCATTTAAAGGTGACCAGACACACTGCATTAGTCTTTAATGTGGGAGTCAATTCACCAAAGAGCTTGGTTCATTAAGGGGGAAAAAAAAAAAAGGAGATAAAAGATGATCTATTCAGCAGAAAACAAAATATATTTAACTTTTGTTAAATGAACTAGTATTAACTCAAGCTACTGAGGACTATTTCACTACTGGACTGATGCCAAAGAAAATTATCAAGTGTGATATATCCCAATAATGCACTCAGCAGAAGAGTGGTATAGAAGCAAACATGCTTTAATTTATGATCCCATTAGCATTGCTGCAGAGGCCAAACTTCTGAGAGCACAAATAAACACATCAGGACTTGCAAAAGTGCAAGAGGGTGTATGCAAACAACCCCAAACGTGGCTCTATTTCTTTTATAGCTTTGACAAGGTGAGAAGGGGAGGGGTTGTCAGGCCCTTCCTCCAGGTCACAAGGGACAGGATGAGAGGAAACAGCCTCAAGTTGGGCTGGGGGGGTTAGAAAAATTTCCTGGGTTTGCTCAGAGAAGTCGTGGGGTCAGAACCTCCAAAAACCTGTGCAGGTGGCTCTGGAGGACGTGGTTTGGTGGTGCACACCGTGGTGGTTGGTGGTTAGACTCAATGGTCTTTTCCAGCCTTAATGATTTTGTGATTCTGTGACTTTTCACTACCATTGCCCACTGCCTTTAAACTGTTAGAACACCTCTTTAGTACAATCCTTGGAAATTAAAATTGAATTCAAGTGGTCTTAATTAAAAAACATTATCTTACAGTGCAGATTATAAGAATCTTCTATTTTTGACCCTAAATTTCCCTTTTTTCTCTGTATAGTAACTTCACCAAAGATTTTTCTTGTGAGAATGACTCTCATCCATATTAAAGCATTCTGTGGAAACAAAGACTTCACTCAGGGGGAGGGTTCATCAAACCCAGTAAAATTATAATCATTTAATAAATGTAATGACTGCTCTGTATTTAAAATATTTTCCCAGGCAGCACTTTAGCATATTGTGTATTCCAAACAAAGTGCTGTTGCATAATCATTAGCTCTGCCCCACGTAGGTCTTACAAAGAGTAGAGTGAAGATTCCAGTAAAGTGAAGGATGTTGAGTTTTCCTATGGACAGCAAACACCCCGTGAAGGTGCCAGGACAGTTTCTGAAGGCCAAGCAGAGCTGTCCCCTCCCCTGAGCAGAGCAGGGCTGGAAGGAAGCAACATGTCCAGTGTCACTCAGAGGAGCTGGCTCGGAGCACAAAGCCTCCTTTTCCCTCCATTCCCATGGCATATCCACTGGATTGGGATGTTCCACCAAACAACTTCCAGGAACTACCAGACAAGAATTCCCACAAACACCCAAACCCAAAGGGACTTTAAAAACTGCCCAGTAACTCTTGAATTAGAATCTGCCCAGCGAGGAGTGATTTAAACTGCCAGTCTGGAAAACCCTCTTGGAAACGGGGGGCAGAATTGTCCCACCTCTTTTTATTGCAAATCTGATGTCAGGTTATCTTTGGTTACCCCATTTGTGTTTTTAAGTGTTCTCCAGTGCAGTTTGAAAGGAGCTGTCTGAGCCATCCCTGCTGCCCAGAGACAATCCCAGAGCTGCAATTACAGCACCTGCACTGCATTCACTGCACTGACATTCCCAAGGGGCCGGGGCAGATTCCCCACTGACAACAATTAGCATCAAAATGTTCCCCAGTGCAGAGCTGTGGGTGGGAATTACAAAAGGTTAACAGACTAAATATAAAAATCTTTTTGAATATAAAATCAATGCGCTTTGTTACCGAAATGTGGGTACTGTAATTTAACCAAAATAGGGATTAGAGTCCCTGGCAATCTTCCATGTGTGTGAGCTGGGCTTTTCTTTGAGCAAAATGCTAAGCAGCCAATCTGAAAGTTTGAAACAAAACAACCCAAAGACCCAAAAGAAAGCATTCTATACTTCTTTTTCTTTAAAATTTTCTTAAGCTTAGCACCAAAAGGAACCCCACATCTATCAGGGCTCACAGTGGTCCTGTTATATGGACAGACTCTAAATGTCAAATTATTTTATTGCATGATTCAGAGAGGGACATATTTAGAGTGGTCAGAATCAGCCAGCAGTTCCTGCACTCTGCTGAACTCTAATAAGGGGACAAATTATGCAGCCACTACTGCAACACAGGGCTGGCAGGTGCTGGTCACAGCTACTGCTTTTTACCTACAGGTCTGTGGGGTTCCCAGGGTGTGACAGGTGTCTGAGAGCAGGATCCCACCTGGAGTCACTGGGGTGTTTTCCAGGACGCTGAACAGGCCCAGCACAAATCTCCACGTTCACACACACGTGTGGGGCACTGACCTATCAGCTACAGGATCATCATTATGAAGGATTTCGGAAGTCCAGGTAGAAGAGAGAATAAATTCTCTGCACAGACAGAGGGTTAATCACTCCACTGAGGTCTTCTCCAACCTCAGTGACTCTGTGATTCCCTTTGCCCTCATGCAGGGGAATGTATGAAATGTCAGATTAAAAGTAATCTGATTTTGCAGCAATTCTTTATTTATCCCTGCCTGCAGGACAGAGGGGGCAGAGGCAAAACCTTTTTTTCAGCAGAATATTTGTCTGTAGTGGAAATTACTACCAAGTCTTCAAAGAAGACTCTGATGATCCTCAGGCTACTTCTAGTGATGATGTCAAGAGTTTTAGCACCAAGGGCTTCAGTGGAGATGCAGGAAACACGTCTGGGGAAGTGGCTTTGAAGTTGGCTCAGAGGGGCTGACACAAAATATATAATAAATCATGTTAAGGCTTGATCAGCAAACACAGATGTCAAAGGTAAAACCCCTGTTGCCTTCAGACATGAGCAGGTTCAGGTCCTCGACAGTGAACCAAAGAGAAGCAAAAGCAGTAATTCTATCAGAAAAAAAAGAGTGGGCCCCAATAGGACAGGAAATCCAGTACTCGAGGTTGAGAGTTTTTATTTTGCTTTTAAACATACTTATTTGTTGTTGCTTCCAGTTATGGACATGACCATCTAAGAGGCATGAGCTTATTTCTGACACCAGGTCCTTATTTGAGTCAGAACCCTCCCATCATTCTTGGCACCCATGAAAACAACGTTCCTGCTCATTCCCTGACAGCACAAACACGGGGCTGACCTATGGCATCCTCCTTGAGGATGTTCTCCCTCCTGGAAACACAAGTGGAGAGTCAGTTGTTATGGTAACTATTTTTCTTTTTTTTTTGACTAACATATGACAGCCTGTGTGTCATCTGATGCTGTTCCTGAATTCAGTTACACATCCACTTTTGTCAAATAGTCTAAAAAGGGCTTCTTGGATGAAGAAATAGTGGGGACAAAACAGGACATTTTTGCCCAGGTACACAGTTTTAATCCATTAAAACATTGATTATGTGATTAAATTTATGCATCCAGTCAACTTTCTGTTAGCTCAGAGCTATGACACGATGATGTGAAGAACAGCCCTTCTTTGTTCCCTCCTTTGCCAAACAAGCTGCCTACAATTCCATGAGCTCCACTCTGGGAAATGCAGTCTGGTGTGTTTTGTATCCTCCTTAGCCAGGGATTTCAGTGCAGGTGTGTCTGAGCTCCTGATCCTTCTGCTTAAATGACCAACTGAAGTGAGCAGTTGCTGCACCCCCTGAGCGGGTTTGGTTCCCCACTCAGGCCCAGTGTCATCAGGTATAAACACTGACACTGCAGCACAGAACTGATGTTGGGATCCTCACAACTGTAAGAGGAGGAGGGGATCCATTCCCTTGGAATGAACCCTCGAAGAAGGACCTCAGTGAGATGAATTTTTAGTGAAACTTGGTGGAGTTTGCGGGTCAGGGATGAAAAAGTATCAACTAGTGACCATTTGGAATGAAATGGTGGAACACTTAAGGCCAAGCACGTGGACCTAAAAACAGGAGGAGCCAAACTGTGAACCTTTTACAGCTCCAGCCTTCTGCACAAGGAGCCAGTGGGCTGTTTGAGTTGGCTGAGTCCCCCAGCCCCGTGCGCTCCCAGCCCGGTTTCAATTGAGAGCTTGTTCTGAGTGCCGTAAATTCCCGGCAATTTAAGAGCCGTCGGACAACAACGTTCCCCAGGCCAGAAATATGAGAAATATTTCAGCTGATGCAGCAGAAATGTGATGATATGGAGCAAATGTAAAGCAGAGGGATTACAGAGATCTGGACCAGCAGCAACATTATGTCACTGCTATCAGTGCCTTGGAATTGTTTTCTTTATCACTCTGGGATATCTTGTAATAACATCAGGAATATGGAGGAGAACATTCCCCACCAGGCACGCACTGCTTCCATCAGAGGGGCAAACTGAAACAACAGAGGGCAAACTGCTGCTCTGAGTCCATTCAGCAATGCATCTATTCCTACTTTAGGCAGTCATTATTACCTTTTCTAAAAGGTCTTGGAGAATAATTAATACCTTAAACCCAAAGAGCTGCATTGGCACTGAACTTGCTTGCTTGGCCAACACCATGAAACTACCAGAAATTAATTTGTAAGCATTAAGATATGTGTTACTAAGTAGTGACAAAAGAGGTTTTCCAGTCAGGTGACACCAAATAATCTTCCCTGGGTGTGGATCTCATTGCCTGTTTGCAATATGGAACACCATCCCTGTTTAAACAAGAGCTCCATGGATCTCCTTCTCTTCGAGCCTCCCAGGCACCTTCCCTTCTGCTGCCCCCTCTGCCTCACTCACCTCCCAGTGCCAACTGTCCCTGAGCAAACTGCAATCACTGATCAGTTTACTCTGAAAACCCCAACATTTGTCTGCCATGAACACCCAGGAAGGACAAACCACAACCCCCTGCACAGACCAGAGATGGTCGACTGCCCATAACAGCAGGATGACTCAAATCCCCAAAACTATCTTTAGCTCAGTGAACTATGTAAAACAACTACTGGGGCTTGTTTTGAGGTCCTAATATTTAAAGCAAACCACATTTTCTACATTTTCTCTGCAATGTCATCTTTCCAAAAAACACCAAAATGCCTCCTCCTAAAGTGCTCTTTTTCTGTTGCAACATATGGTGCCCCATCCAGAGAGTCACAAGATATTTTGCTTCTAATTGATTAAATTCATGAGTCACAGACAGGATTTGCACAGGGATTGCAAAAGCAACTGCTTGTTTTTCCCCCATTTCCCCCAGTAACACAGGTGGGACAGTAAAACGTGGAAATGGCTTCATGTGGACATAAAAGCTTATGTGCCTGAATATTCCCAATTTTCCCTGAAAATTCCCACTCCCACAGTTTGAGATCCTGGAGCTGCTGTATTTCTGGGACCAGTTTCACATGGCAAAGCTGTTACTGGAAGTTTGGGAAGTACCAGCAGTGTTTCTGAACATCAGTGAAGGGTGTAGAGTCTGAGCTGCAGATTCAAATTTCAGTCCCTGTTTCATTCTTGGTAAAAGAATTAAGACTGTAGAAATTATTAACTTGAACATTTTTGGTCTTACTGCACACCACTATGCTCTGCTTGATGAGAATAACTGAAAGGAAACCCCAGGAGGGAAAGATTTCTCTTATAAAATAGAATCAATGTCCCAAAATTATTTTGTTTGTATTTGTTATGAGAAATTCAATACTTTGTTAAAAAAAAAATCACTAAGCACTGCCTGTTTGTACTACAAAGGTTGTTCCTTATACTCTTGAGTTATTTTACTGCTGTGCAAAGGTGTTTTTCATTTCTCAGTTGACTAAAAAGCTGAGCAGTCAACTAATCCATTATCTTGACTCGCCATGCTGGCTGCTCCAAGCATCTCCTGGACTGCACTGGGTGTCAGATCCAGATCCTGGCTCTGTCTCCCTCTGGGAATGGCAAATCAGCCACTGCAAATCCAGAACTGCTAATGACAGAAACAGGAGATTTGGGTTCCCGGCTTCCAGATGCAACACATGTCAAAAGACAGATTATACACCCAGAGCCAGTGAGGGAAAAGCATTCTGACAATTTTGTTTGTTTGTGCTGATAGGTTTTAAATCTTAATTAAGTCCAAATATAAGGAAAAAATCACCATGACCCCCTTAGGTGCTCAGTATATTGAATTTACAGCTGGGAATCCAGCAGAAAACATACATTAAGCATCATATTGCAAACTACCTCTCCAACAACTTAAGTCTATTAGATTGTGTCAGACTGGAGATGGAGTTGACAAATGGGGGTTTAGAATTCATTTAAATTACTCCTTGTGTTTTCCAAGTCTTTTAAAATGCTGTACAAAGTTAAAGCAGTGACTTCCCTAATAAACAAAGAATCAAGTTTCACAGCTTCAAAGAAATATTTCACTGTAGGGTCTATTTCATCTGGTTCTGCACTTCAAATAATTATTGTGGAGTATTTACAAATCTGACATCAGCTATTATCTTTGACAAGGAAAAAAAGAACAATGTTGCTATAAAAATATAGAGAGAAACCAAATGGTGGGTGAGATTTTTGAAACAAGTTTCAGTGAGATTTTTGAAACAAGTTTCAGTGAGATTTTTGAAACAAGTTTCAGTGAGATTTAAAGGTTCTTGGCTTCTTGGAAGTACCAACGCAGTCAGCAGCTTCCAGGGACTTCAGTGCTTCAGAAACCCATCATTAATTGAGGATTACAAATCAGTATTTAGAGGGCTGATTTTCAGGGGGTTGTGGAGGGTCCCTGCCATCCCCTCCCTGTGCTCCTCCCTCCTCACACATTCCCTGCTCCAGCCAAGGTCCTCCACCAGCCTGGGGAAGCTGTTCCTGCCTGGGCTTCCCATGGGCTGCAGTTCCCAGGAACACCCCCTGCCCTGCTGTGGGGCCATCCTTGGGGTTGTTTCTCACACTCCTTCCCCCACTCCTCACCCCTGTGCAGTGGCAAAGCAAACCTGTCATCCAGAAGGATGGGAAGAAGGTAAATTCATTCCCTGGAATGAAGGCACTTTCTTCCCCAAAGCCAAGCTATCGTTCTGCCTGCAGTGCTTATCTAGATGTTTAAACTGAAGTCCTGTGAATAACCTCAAAAAGGCATTTTAAAAAGATTTTAAAAACAATTAAGTTCTTGCAATAAACAGGAATATCATGCTTTCTTAATGCAGAATGTAAATGATTGCACTGCCGAGAAAAGGGAAAATTAAGTCTTCTAAGTACCCAATGAACAGGAGGGGAACAAATTTCCTCTCTTCAAATATATCCTTATAGTAATCTGAAGAGAATACTCCCATGATTGTGTAGCGATTTCTTCAAGACCTATTCAATTCCTTATTGTTCAGCTCACAGTGCCAGAAAAAAGGGCCTGTTAAAGTTAACATCTGCTAACTAATCATGGAACAGACCATCCCCACATTCCAGAGGGTTTGAACATTGCTATGAATTTTGATTACTATCAACTTTGGCTGGATTAAAGAAGCAGTTTGCTGTGAGACTTTTGAAACCTACAAAAAGTTATTCCTTTACAGGAAATGCTTCTGAAACCAAACACTTTTATTCTAGGTTCAGAAAATGTGACCTAGAATCACAAGCATGTCTAGTATTAAAGGTAGAAATAAATTAATCAGGTGCATTATATTCCTCTGTTTTTTGTTATTAAATATTTAATTTTGGGAGTGTTAACATCCCACAGTAGAGATTCTGAGGTGCAAATATTCTTTAGATGGGCTGTGCTGCTGCACAGGTCTGTTCTTCTGAGTTCCACTCCACATGTTTTGCTGACACCAAGAGTACATGCACACATGCTGGATTTCAAGTTTTTTGGATCATTTCCTTTGAGGTGATACATTCATATCTGAGTGAGGCAATCCAAAAATGTACTTGTGAGCACCTCTTGACCAGCTGTGCTCGGGTTGGAACCGTGTGTGCTGTGCCAACAGTCCCCTCACACAGGAGGCAGTTGGATTAGACAAGCTTTCCATGCTGCCGGGAGTCCCTGTCTCTGCAGTGGGATGGGATTCCTTCCTGCTCTGGGCTTGCCAGGCTAGAACCTGCTGAGCAATTCTTTCCTGTCTGCACTCACATAATGACACTAACTGGGATTACTCTCTCATACACACAGGCCTTGCATGCACACTGACAGCTTGTTCCTTCTTCTCTCCTTCCAACTTTTTAATTCCAAAACACTTTCAGTTTAAAATTAAAAATCCACGTTATTAAACCCAAAAAAACCACTCTCTCATCACAAGAATAAAAATCCATTACAAGAACACTGGACACCTCACTGCAGTTCTGCATTTCCTCTGAATGAGCAGCTCCCTCACTCCAGGAAAGGTTTCTGTCCCTCCTGCTCCAGAGAACCACGTGCTGCTCTGGGAGAGCTGAGGGTGCTGAACACTACAGTCAGATCATATTCATCACCAGAGGGACAACCAAGGCATTGTGTCCAAGTCCTGTTAATGACTGGAGAGCACAATGAAGGTCTGAGCCACTCATTGAGCCACAGCCCATCACAGGTGTCACCACAACAATTGGCCACGGCTCCCTGTCCATCCAGGACGTCATTTCCCCACTGCCCCTTTAAACAGAAATCCACATGCAACTTAAATTTCGACAACACCACAGCTAAATTATAAAGAAGGGATTATTTCAGCCAATTTTCAATAGCAAAGTGGGTGGTCCTCAAGGCTTTTTATAAATACCCTTCTAACATTTGTGTGAAAAGTTGAATAGGAGACCACACAACAACCAAGGATTATGTGGCACTCCTCTAAAGGGGAAAGGGAGGAGAATCAAACATTTCTTGCCCAAGGTTTGTTACTGTGGGATACTATTATGTGAAGCCCTTCAGTTCATATAGAGCATCGCATTAAATTACATGGCAAGAATGAATAACTGCTTTGTCACATACAGAATCACACATTATTTTGCTTTTTAAAGATTGTGAAAAGTGAAATAGTGTACCAAATTCAATTCAAAAAAGCCTTGGTTATTTAAATCCAGTCTGCATTTCACCCAAGGTATTCCCTTTGCAGAAAAGTTTAAAGACTCCTAAGGCAGCAGAGCCAAATACCAGGGAATCTTAGGAATGAGGCAATTAAAATCTCCAGCAACACTAACCCTGCCCACGTAAGTGCAGCCGGTGTTACGTCACGAGGAAGGTTCAGCGTCTCCAGGGCGCCCTTTCCCACCCAACATGAACTTCAGGGATCAGTTCACAGCCACCATCTCAGTGCCATGGACTGACTGCAGGGTCAGACAGCAGAGGGCACGGCAGGAGCACAGCTGGGAGGAGCAAGTGTAGGATTGCACGTTGTGGTCCCCAGCTCTGTTCCAAAGTATGTGTAAAAACCACCCTGAAGCACAGAGCTGGCACTGGACCTTGGTGTGGATTGTTCCATACTATTGGGAGAGTTCAGAGTTACAACTGACAGGGAAATAATCAGACAGTGGTCAAAGTGCAGTCAAAAGTCCAGGTACGGGAAGTAAAACAACTCAGTAACAAACCTCGCTGGTTTTCTGTGGTACTGAATCCTGCTCAGCTGTCAGACAACATTCTACAATGTTAGAGTCCATAAGGAACCAGAGAGTGGAATGTTTCAAATCTCAAGTGGTCATTCTTCTACTCAGTTGGATATTTGGCTTTTTGTGTGGTAACAGCAGAGGTACCAAAAAAGTGCTCCTATAATTGTCTAATGTGTGTGAACCCAGGATGGATTTAGTGTGAAACCAGATGGATTTAGTCAAAGTTCTGTTTGCACCTTTAGCAGTTACAGGTGTGCTGGAAGATGACACCAAAGACAAGGCAGTTCTTCAGAAACACCCTTTAGACACCACGTGCTCCAGTCCATCCCTTCCATCCCCCCAAACCATCCCCAGCAATCATCCCAGGAGAGCAGGGCTGTTGGCAACTAATGTGCACAAGCTCCACGCTCCACTGGCACTCCACAGCCTCCTCTACCTCAGTGGCAGGGACCTTCCAGCAGCAGCCAGCCAGTTATACAGGGTGTACAAAACAACTGCAAGGTCTAGGAGAGACTCACTGTCACTGAGCTGTATCTACACTACACCTCAAATCACAGGGGCCTTCACTGTGCATCATCACCAGAGTCCAGCTCCCTGCAGGGAGAGGAGAGGCCAGGGGGTATAAAAGATGCCACCTTTCCCAGAGGCTCCTTCTCACTACCTGGGAAGCACTGTGCCTGCTTTCAACCACTTCTGCTGATTGCCTACTATTAATGTCACTCATCCTCCCAAGTAATTAAGCCACCTCTTTCTTACACGTGCCTTTGTCTCTCCCTGGCACATTTCCTTGTCTAATCCTCTTTTCCAGATGGCATAAGGATGCGAGAGAAGTGTTGCTAAAAGTTGCTTAGCAATGCAACACATGCAAGGGTTGGAAATGCTGACGTCCACACAAGCACTGTCTCCCCATCACACATTTGTGCAGAGAGACAAAGGCGTGAACACCGGCAGGAAAGAGCCACCAGTGCCCA
This sequence comes from Platyrinchus mystaceus, assembly GCA_035041135.1. Lineage (NCBI taxonomy): Eukaryota > Metazoa > Chordata > Aves > Passeriformes > Tyrannidae > Platyrinchus > Platyrinchus mystaceus. The sequence continues at coordinate 4,808,314 of JAWWLV010000061.1, read as the reverse complement.
AAGGGAGCAGGAACAGGGCAGAAGGGAAAGTCCCCGAGCTCCCAGGGATGGGCTGAGTTGTGCTGAGGGGGGTTTTGTTTGGGTTTGG
>JAWWLV010000061.1:4794100-4807220 GCA_035041135.1 Platyrinchus mystaceus | reverse complement strand
AGTGTCCAAGGCCAGGTTGGACGGGGCTTGGAGCAACCTGGGCTGGTGGAAGGTGTCCCTGCCCATAGCAGGGGGTGGCACTGGATGAGCTTTAAGGTCCCTTCCCACTTTATATGTCTTTATATCAGCAACAGCATTATTCGTATTTTTATACAATACATCATTATATTGCAAGTATAATCATGATCAAGACTTATCGTACCTTCAAATTTCATATTATCCACTCACATGCAGCATAACTCAGAGTAACTGCAATTCCAGACACCTAAATGTTTGCACCAGAACTGAACCTACAAGTGTTCTGAGCGGGTCCCTCCAGTGGGTTCTGGGGGGAGCAAAGCCCAGGTGAGGAGGCCCATCAGGGGAGCCCCTGTCTGTGTGGGGACCAGGGGTGTCACACAGGGCTCCCTCTGGGCAGGGGGAACAGCAAACACAGCCAGAACACACAGGGACAGAGGGGCACGGCATCAGCCTCCTGGGAGGTGAGGAGACATCGCAGAGAGGAAACCCTGTCATGGCAGAAATGAGTGTTTTACCTCATTAACCTCTGCAAACTTCATTCACGTGTCATTGTTCCCTTTCGTTCTCAAATGTGTGCACGTACAAATAAAGGCAGAAAAACCAGACAGGCCACCACAGCAGCTTCCAGGCACTTTGTGCTGTCTCATGTTCCCTACAGTTCAGCTATAGTTTGTAGCTTGCACCTCTTCATGACATTGTTGCCCAATGTGAAATCAGCTTTATGGTTAAGCAGGAGATAAATCAGAGTTGTTTGTTATTATTGAGACTCCGCTGTTGACAGTTGTAATTATTGCTTGTTTACTGGACATTTCATTGACCTGAACCTCTGAAGGTTCCCAGACTACCATGTGCTATTAACTGACAGCATCCACTCACTAAAAATTGCCACTTGCCAGACTGATCTAAAAATCCAGCCCTGACATTGCTGCAGCTAAAACTGAGGACAAATTCAACATTAATGCCATGATTCAGGCTGCTCTAAACCCCACAGAAGTAATGCTGGGATACCCTGGGGCTCGAAATATTTGCCCATGTTCTCTTTGTTCCAGCAGATTACTTCAGGATGGCCAAGGTGCTAATTCAGTGAAGTAAATAAAAATAATTATATGTTTTTATTGTTTCATGTTATGCCATATAATTTGAAAGCAGCATGTGCTGAGGGATCACTTGCATCAAGGGGGTGTCTTTTAAGTCATATATAATAATATATATACACATATGTGTGTAAATATACATATATGTGTATATATGTGTAAATAGACACATACGTATTTATTTTATATACCTATGGATATATTAAATATATTTTGTCTATTTTTATTAGTATGTATGGTAGATTATTTATCTATATACCGATATATCTATATAATATATGTACAAAATATATATCTACATTTACATAGCATAAACACTAAATCAATATTCAGGAGTGTCAGGATTTTTTGTTGTCACTTTTGAGCACATATTGAGTGTAAACTTTGGTCCCAAGTGCTGCAGTGCCAGAGCAGCCACCGAGCCTGAAGAATTTACCGATTCAGCCCCAAAAGAGGTGCTGGGGAGACGCCCAGTGGTGCCCAACGGAGGTACAAAACTGTACAGACCAGCCCGTGAGCAGTGAGAGGGGAATAAATGAGAATAAATTGTATTAAATTCCAGCCTCTCACGTTTGTCAGCGTTTCTGTCGCACCGGGACAAACCCACCACAGCGCGTGTGGGGACTTGGTGTCACCTCTGTCTCTAACGAGTATTTCTCATCTTCTCCGGCTGATTTTCATTCCTAAGCGTTCACGTGTTCATGGAATAACACTGAAATCCTTGAAACTTTAAAATCCTTTAAACACCTTTCGGCCTCATTTCGTGAGGCGGCTCGGGGCGGGCTCGGATCTGTTCGGATCTGTTCGGATCTGTTCGGATCCGTTCGGGTTCGCTCGGGTCGGGCTCCGTTCGGCTGAGCTCGGCTGGGTTCGGGTCGGACTCGGCTCAGTTCGGCTGAGCTCGGTTGGGCTCCGTTCGGGCTCGGCTCCGTTCGGGCTCGGCCCGGCCCCACCCCTCCCTTAGCCCCGCCCCCCCACCCACCGCCGTCCCGCCATTGGCCGCGCATCCGCGCCCGCCCCCAGCGACCGCTTCCCATTGGCTGCGCCGGCGCGAGGGGCGGGGCCAGGCGCCCCCTCAGGGCAGCGGGTCGGGCCCGCTCCACGCTCGGTCCCCGCCGGTGCCGTCCCGCCCGTCCCGCCCGTCCCCCGCCCGCCCTCCCGGCCCGCACCGCCCTCCCGCCTCCCCGCCGGGCCCGCCCCGCTGCCCCCGGGGCTCACAACGGGGCAGCGCTCGGGCTCGTCCCGCCCCAGCCCCGGAAGCGGAAGCGCGTCCCGGCGGTGCCGCCATATCGGGTGTGTGGAGGGGCGGGAGCGGAGGAAGGACCGGCCCGGCCGCCCGTGAGTACCGGGGCCGCCCGGGGCTGAGCGGGGCCTCGGGTGGGGGCTGTGGGTCGGGACACCCCTGGGCGGGCCGGCGGGGCCCGGGGCGAGCGGCCCCTCCGGGTGCGGGGGCTGCGCGGGCTCGGGGCCTCCCGGGCCGCGTCCCCGCTGTGCCGGGCCCGCTCCAGCCCCGCTCCAGCCCCGCTCCAGCCCCTCCCCGCTCGCTGCACCGGGCCGAGCCCAGCCCGGGCCGGGGGAGTCCCCGAGAGCCGCAGGTGCTGCTCGGCTGCTGCCGGAACGGATAAAATGAAACAGCGTCTTTTTTTAGCGTGAAAAACCCGACCCGTGCCACCAGCACGGTCGTGCCCCGTGGTTGTCCATTCACCCCGTTACAGTAAATCACTCGAGTGTGTTGCTCTTCAAAGGTGTTTCCTCTACGAGATAAGGCTGTGCGAGCAGGGGTGTGGGTTTGCTACTGGTGTCCTCCGTTTGTATTTTAACTTAAGGAAAAACCTGTCTCATAATCAGAGTTCTCTGGAAATGCTGCACGTCTGTGTGTCACCGCACAAAGTGAATGTTTTCACTGCCCCGGGTTCTGTTTTTGAGCACTCAGCGTTCGTGTTTGTAGCGATGTTACCATAACAATTGTGGTGAAAAGGTCATCTGTTAAGGTCGTGCTGTCACCTACCTGGTGTTTTCAGCAGAGGAAACTGCTTTAACACGGGTTAGTTTTAGCAGCAGCCTCAGTTCTGCCGGCAGCGCACTGTTCACTCGTTTGTTGGCTGTGCTGAAGGGTTGTCACAGCTCCTCGTGCTCAACAGTGAATTTATGTTACATCTGCAAGAAGGATGCAGAGAGACTTTGGACACGGGCCTGGAGGGACTGGACAAGGGGGAATAGCTTCAAACTGCTGTAGGGCAGGGATAGATGGGATTTTGGGAAGGAATTTTTCCCTGTGAGGGTGGGGAGGCCCTGGCACAGGTTGCCCAGAGAAGCTGTGGCTGCCCCAGCCCTGGAAGTGTCCAAGGCCAGGTTGGACAGGGCTTGGAGCAGCCTGGGCCGGTGGAAGGTGTCCCTGTCCATGGCAGGGGGTGGCACTAGATGGGCTTTAAGGTCCCTTCCCACCCAAACTATTCCATGATTACAAAACAGGGATTGCAACTGGTTATATTAATTATTCCCTTAAACCAATAAAAACCCAGTGTTCTTAACTGTACACTGCCTTCAGAGCAATGCCAAACACTGCTGCTCTTGGTAATGGTAACTTCAGCAAAGTTTTAATGTGATAAGAAATATCACCTTAAATTCCAAACTCCAGTGACAAAGCTGAGCCCCTGAGAGGCTCCTCTGCAGTAGAACAGTGTCAGCTGGTTGTGTTTCTTGGGCTGCTCTGGAAGAACTGTGTATATGAGAAACAGTCATAACATAATCACATATAATGTCGGTGTTTTTCACCCAGCAAAATCCCTGCTGCAGCAGAAAGCCCTCAGGAGCCTCACACTGGGATTTTCCACTGCACAGGGTGGCATTTTCAACATTGTCACCTTAAGTCTGCTTGTAGCCCTTATTTGCTACATTTGGATGTATCTGGACAATTAATTTTGAGAATATGAGAGTTTTTATTGGTCTCTGGTCAATAGGTTGCAGTTTGATACTTCAGGACTTCTAAACAAAAAGAAAACCAGAATAAAGCACAAAGTGATGCTCAGCTGAGAAGGCTGAGTAACTTCTGCCCTGCAGAGAGTGGGGAGAGGAATAATCACTTCCTTTTGCTTGTGGAAAAGTCTGTGTATTGTATGAGTTTCTGTTTGATTCTTTCTTTCTTTTCAGCTCTAGCTTGAATTAGAGTGGACTCAGCTCCTGGAGCCCCCTGATGAATCTCCTTAGCTTTTGAAGTGTAGCAGGTCTTCTTTTTTCTACTTCCTAATAATTCCATAGGATGTAGTTTTTGGATGTTTATGGGGAAAAATACACAACTTTGAGGTTTTGTGTCTCCCCAGATTGTCCTTGCTCTCAAATTTTCTGCAGCAGTCACTTGTATTGCAGCATCTAAGATCATTTACTGGTTTTTTAATTGATTCATGTTCCACACGGCTTTATTATCCTCTGAGGCTCTTGAGGCTGAAAGTACTTCCAGTATCCCAGAGTTACATGGTCCCACCCACAAAGGAGGGTTCCAGGAAGTAATGTCAGGATTTGCTTTTGGTGATGTGGCAAAATGTTTCTGTTTAGGATCCAGTTTGTTTGGAGTGTACCTTGAAGTGAGCTGTAAAACTCAGTTAAGTGGAACTGATAAGGAAAATAAAGCTCTTAAATCGGTAACAGAAGCACGGACTGAAAAATAACCCCCTTGCTTAATGTTCTTACTTGAGTTCAGGCCCTTGGACTGCACAGTTTTGCTCCTGCAGAAAACTTGCCTGCCAGTGCTCAGCTGTTCATGTTCAAGAGACAGAGAAACTCATTGCCTTATTTCTAGGATGAGCAAGGTTTGGGTTTGGGGCTTTGGCAGAGCCTGAGACCACTGATGTGCAGTCCTGAACTTCCTTGTTCCCTGTCTGGTTACTGAGCATTTAAAACCCAAAGCTGCATTTCTCTGGGGATTTCTTTATTTCCCTCCCAGAACAGACTGGATCCTGTTTTGCCTTTGTAAAACACCCTGTTCTTTGCTGTCTTGGACAGTTACTTTAGGAAATTTAATTCATTTTTGCTTAGATGTCCTCTCTTTAAGAATACTTCATTCAAAACACATGATTCAAACAGTGCAAGCCAAAAGAATATTGTATGTAAATGCTGGTTCAGAGAATGTTCTTTAAAGCTTTCTGAGCTCAGGTTTTGGGTCTCAGTGTTCCCTGTGTCCCGTGTTTTGTCTCCACAGCCACCATGTCAGAAGGGGACAGCATTGGGGAGTCTGTGCATGGAAAACCCTCCGTGGTCTATAGATTTTTCTCAAGACTTGGACAGGTTGGTTTGGTGAAGGATTTTTCTGCCTGCTTGAGGAGTGGATCTCACTGTGGCTCCTTAAACTCAATTACTTTTTGGATGAGTTGTTGAAATGCTAAACTCTGCACAAGAGATTTCTTCTGGAGCCTTTAAAAACTGATAAATATTATTACATGTAGCTTACTGGGATGTTCAAGGGATGTATGTGTGACATTGCACAGTGAAAATATAAGCTGTCAAAAATGAGTGACTTCAGATTTCAGGTCAAATTCATCTTAAGGAAAGTAACTTGCATGAGATACAGAAATATTAAATTGCTTTGCAATGCCCCAAGCATTAGGGATTTCACAAAAACATGGAACTTTTCAAATGCTTGTAAGTACAGTTATGTGTGACTCAGTTTATCAATGAAGAATACAGATATTTCATGTCACTCTTCTTCCCAAAATACTCTTCCCAAAGGCTTCTCTCTGCCAGTGCTGCCCTGTGATGAACTGTGTTTGTTGTGCCTCCTGTATTTCACATGTCCCTTTGTTTCCTCCCAGATCTACCAGTCCTGGTTAGACAAATCCACCCCCTACACGGCCGTGCGATGGATTGTAACGCTGGGGCTGAGCTTCATCTACATGATTAGAGTTTATTTACTGCAGGTGAGCACTGCAGTCACTGCTAAAGGCTTTTTACAGGTCACTCCTGGCCTGTGTTCCGTGTTTAGAGTATTTTTAAAGTGTTGTTACTTTAGAATCCCATGTAGTGGTGTTCATGGTGGAAGGTAAATTGGATAATCTGAGCAGGTTGTTTAATCTTGTTAAAAAATCAGTATCAGCAAACTTTCAGGAAGTCTTTAACCAAGGCTGTTGTCCCTCCCTGTGCAGGGTTGGTACATTGTGACATATGCCTTGGGAATCTACCACCTCAACCTCTTCATAGCTTTCCTGTCGCCAAAGGTAGACCCCTCTCTAATGGAAGACTCAGGTATGCTGAAAAGTTCATTTTGCCATAATTTAGAACTCAGTCAAACTTCCAGATCCCTTGGGCTGGTGAAGATGTGCCATTTCAGCAGGACGCTGTAATTTTTAGACTTGAAAAAAATCTGTGCAACTTCACAGCAAGAATTACCATGAAATTTGTCCTTTCTTACTTGGGACTTGAATATATTCTGTATTGTATTAGATTTCTATGTTCTGAAAGAAGGTTTATGTGAGTTAAATTCTCCCCATAGTGACCTGGCACTCATTTCTGTTCCTTATTTTCTTTTGGGGAATCAGTGCTTAGTTACATTAAACTGTAACTGGGATCTGTGTGTAACAGTGGAAATTGGGTGTGGATTCATTTTGTGATTTCTTTTTAGGGTTTTTTAAGATAAAAAGTAAAAAGAACCCAGGAGTCTGAGTAGTGTGGAAAGCTACTGTGAGGGGGTTTGTGGTTTGGTTTCTCTCCTGTTGTTTTCAGATGATGGTCCTTCCTTACCTACAAGGCAAAACGAAGAATTTCGGCCTTTCATTAGAAGGCTCCCAGAATTCAAATTCTGGTGAGTGGATCCGTCTGCCCATGCTCTGGTTCTGCAAACTGTAGATATCTGTATCTAACAAGTGGTAGCTGGGCCTGGAGGATTGATTGTTGCTGTTGTCTGTCAGGCACTCTGCCACTAAAGGCATCCTGGTCGCTATGGCGTGTACGTTCTTCGAGGCTTTCAACGTGCCGGTGTTCTGGCCCATCCTGGTCATGTACTTCATCATGCTGTTCTGCATCACCATGAAGAGGCAAATCAAGGTCAGTGCCTGGGAACAGAGAGCAGCATCTGTGAGGTCAGGATGAACAGCTTTGCTGCACACTGGGCCATTCGGGTGGTGAACGTGCTGCACACACATCGTGTACTGCAGGAGCTCCAACAGCAGCACCTGAACATCAGCTGTTTCAGCACTGAGCAGCTTCTATTCTCACTTTTGAAAGGTTTTGATTTTAGAGTGCAAGATCAGGTTTTGATGCAGGTTCCCATCCACTTCCTGTCCTAACTGTGGCTATTTTTGATGAAGAGGTGTGGTACAATCACTGATGGGTGAAAAGAAAAGTTCTGACGAGTTGGTGCAAGAAAGTAGATGAGGGAAAGAGGAAGTAGAACATAGACAACTCATCCTGACCATTTTAACAAGTTTGGTTTTGTTGGCATTTTAAAAAGCTATTTTTTTCCCCAGACATTCAGAATTTTGGATAGGAACTGTGATTTGAGGGGAAATTTAAGATTAAAACGTAGTAAAGAATTAGTTCCTCTGTGTTCTCTCCGGTTTCCTGTGGTCCCTCAGTCAGTGACCTTCACTGTACTGTATGAGTTGTTGGGTAGACCCAAATTTGAGATTTGTGAGACTGATCTCATACACCAATTTAGATTTAAACTGGTGTAGGATTAGCTGTTTCACTCCCTTTACCAAGAACTGCCTTTCCAGGGGACTCTGTAATCTCCAATGTGCATTATAAAACATTTTGTCCAAATCTTACCCAAGTTTTTTGCCTCAACACGTGATGTTTCTCTTTGCAGCACATGATAAAGTACAGATATATACCCTTCACACATGGCAAGAGGAAATACAAAGGGAAGGAGGATGTGGGGAAGACCTTTGCCAGCTAGAAGCAGCAACACCCTGTTGACCAGTTCTACTGCTCACTAAAGGAACGATTTTGAGCCATTGTAACAATGCCTTTTTTCTTCATAAAATGATTAACAGAGTGGTGACAAAGCAGTTGAATTTTCATTTTACAAGGATCTTGCTATTTTTATCTGAAATATCAGTTTCTTGAGGAAACTGGCATTCTAACCAAATTGCATTGAGTTTATTCTCTTTTGTAAGAAGTTGGAGAAACCTTGGATAATCCCATGGATTTGGGATAACGTATTCCTTTCAAGGTCCATTGCACTGGAGAGGTTAATGGCCTAGAGCTGGATATTTTTACATAGTTCTCCTGCTCAACATCACCCTGAAGTGCTGTGCACATCTGTGGAGGAAAGTGTAAGCTGGCACACGTGATGCTGTTTTCTGCTTCGTGCCGTGTGCTGTTCTCATAGAAACCTTCAGTAGACCTAAATAGCTGCAGAACTTAAGCCAGTTTCCTAAATGCATGGTATTACTGAGTTATAACCCCATAGGTAGGAGTAAGAAATCTACTAAATTATGGGTTTGCTGTAGGGGGAAAAATACTCATTTAGCTTCTAAAGCAACTCGTTTGTGTTGGGTTTCAATGCCAGTTTCACTGTTCCATCTCCGAGCAGATGCTAAAATTGGGCTCTTTTGTGATGACTCAGAACTTTGTTCAAACTCTATCACAATTTCCTTTGAGGACCTGGAATTATAAAAATATATATTTTAATTGTTCTTAGTTGGAGTTTCTTTCATACTCAATGGTTTCATGACTTTCAGCTGACTTCATGCAGCCCCACAGAAAGTTCCCAACCTGCCCAGAACAGACAGGGGGGGTTTTAACACAGATTTTCATTTTCTATGGGGGGCGGGGGGGAAATAAGAGATAAATGACCTGCATGTAAACTTTTTCATGTGATACAACTGCAGTTTTATTAAGTGACTTTTTAATTCCAAAATTTATTAAAAGACAGTGTTCCCCTTTACTTGCTTTCTATCTTTATATACATCTGATGATCTAACAGCATTTATGGCTCCTTTTCAGTAATGGTTACCCTCAACTTACTTCCATGCAATGCCTTTTCCAACTCTTCAGGGACCATTCACTTGCAGAAGGTAGGAAAAGATCAGCTTTTAGAAGATTCTGAATGGAGAACAGTGGCAGCTTCAACAGCCACCTAACTGGAAAATAGGTGGAGGAACCTTTTCCTCTGATTTTGTCAAATGAAGTCTCTGTGGAGCTCTGGAATTCAGCAATCCTGGGAATATGACAGGTAGTTTTAGCTCACATTGACCCGTTGCTTTCTGTTTGTTTGCATGTGTTTGTTTTCTTAGCAGTGTGGAAAGCAGGAATGTCAACACTTAAAATTATGCAAATAGGATTCAGAACAGGCCTTACAAAAGTACCAGTCATGGATGTGTCACCTGAGAACGTGACAGCCCTGCCTTGGAGAAGCTGTTTTCAGGCTTGCTGGAGTTTCTGAATAATATGGACAAATCAGGGAGAAAAACAGGAGGTTTATTAGTATTAAAATTCCCGGCTGGGATGATTCCCACTGAACAGCTGAGTGTTAACAACACTTCTTAGGAACACATTTTTAATGTGGTCAGAACCGTGTCCAAAGAGACTGAAGGGCAGAGGCAGAGAGGGCTTTATTTGCAGCCCAGGAATGAAGTGTCCCCTTGCACAGGCATTTCCAGGTCCTTGAGCCTTTCCCTGGCCCAGCTGGGCTGTGTGACAGGGACAGAGTGGGAGCTGAGATCTGTCAGGGCCCAGGACGGGTTCGTCCCTCACAGCTGATAGTGCCGTAGGTAGATCAGCTTCTGGGGATGGAACTGCTCTCTGCACAGTGGGCACTCTGCCTGTGGGAGAGAGATCACATACAGCACACACTGAATAGTTCTACTTGAAAAGGTTTAAAAACATCCAAATATAACTTCAGCTACTTCTAGAAAATAATCAGCATCCAAAATTCACAAGCCATTTTTTCAGTCCCGTTTGTGGTACAAGCTTTAGCCACATAAAGCACTCTGAGCTGGCCCAGTTTAAGCTGCTCAGCTTATTTATATATTGAAATGTATTTATAAACATATTTAGAAATATATTTTCCCTATTTATCAGTATTCACATGTAACATTCACAGTGTAGTGTCAGTTGTTCTATTTCAGTACGTGAGTCCTGGTAGCTCTGGGTGCCTGAGTGAGGGCAGGGGTGTGAACAGCCGGGCTGAGGGGTGTGAACAGCCGGGCTGAGGGGTGTGAACAGCCGGGCTGAGGGGTGTGAACAGCCGGGCTGAGGGGTGTGAGCAGCCGGGCTGAGGGGTGTTCCAGGTGGAGATGCAGCAGTTGGTGCCTGTCCCTCACTCACCCTGGTGTTGCACCAGGCAGTGATGCACTCCCAGCAGAAGAGGTGCCCGCAGGGGGTGGCGGTGCTGTGCCTGCGCTCCTCCAGGCACAGAGTGCAGCGGACCTGGCGTGCCGGAGCCTTGGCCTTGCTCGTGGTTCTGATGGACAGAGTCACAGGGGAATGATGCAGCCTGCTTGTAAGAAACACCTGGTAACACCATCCTAAAGTAACCACCCTTCAAGTATTAACCCCTGCTCAAACCCACCAAAGCATGAAATCCAAGAGATGCTTAAAACAGTGAGGAATTAATTTTGCTAATTAATTAAACATCAAGTTCTAACTTACATCAGCGTGTCACTCCGTGTTCTCCCATCCATGACAGCTCTGCCATGCCCACCACTGCTCCCCCCTCTTGCCCAGTAGGTAAAAACCACCTCTCACTTCTGGGGAGGGAGGTTGCGGTGCAGCTTCCACTCCTGCCTCGCCCTCTGCTTCTGTTTGAAGCTGTACATCTGAACTCCAATGGTCAGCAGAAGATGGAAGAGGGAAATTACTCCAAGAAACCTGTAACTTGACCGGACACTCTCATCTTCTCCCTGCAGTCCTCCAAAATGCAGCTGTGGAATGCACAGAAATAGAGATGTGGTTTTATTAAACTATTTAAACTATACTCCCCCCCCATTTCAATAAGCTTGATTTGGCATTCTCATTTCTGTCCAAAAAACTGACATGTTTGTAGGGCTTCTCAGGCTGCTGTGTCTGAGGTCTCATCACCTTCAGTCAGGCTGGACTAAGCTGCTGTCTATGCAGCATCAGTTGTCTGTCTGTCCATCAAAACTGCAGCTTTACTTGTTTTGATTTTCTTATGTCTGAGCAAACAGACACCTCTTTTCCACACCAGCACTGGGAATTGTTGAGGAGTCTTGTATCTATACATATTTCTGGGCCAGTGGCTGATGGGTTTTTTTGCAAAGAGAAAAAATAAAGCTCTTCAAATAGAAAACTGCTCTATAAATGTGCACTGGTTTTTGGTCAGAACTACCTTTCAGTATTTCCAGTGGATTTATTAAGCCCCTTCTTGCTGTTGGTGTATTAGTGGCAGACACACTGAAGTTACACAGGGTCAGCAGTTAGAGCTTCTGACATTCACATTCATTACCCGTCACCTCTGGGCTGCAGGGACTCTCTATAGGATGCAGAAAACCTCCCTCACGTTACAGTCACCCCCAGCCAGAGCCTTATCCCTGTCACAGCCGTGGCAGCCCAGAAGAGGCCGAGGCAGCGCCGTGGACACCAGACAAGGAGCGCGTCACTCACGTAGGAGATGCCCGCGACCCTCTTGGAGAGGTGGTAGAAGGTGCCGTGGATGTAGAACAGCGCCAGGTGCAGCCGGTGCAGCAGGGGGATGGATTGTTTCAGGACATACACGACCTGGCAGGCTGTTTTCCTCTGCTGCTCTGGGAGCTGCCCCAGCTGCCTGTGGATCCAGCGGCGCAGGAAGGTCCTGCTGGGCAGTGCCGGTGCTGAGCCGCTCCCGGCGCTCCGGGACTCCTCACCCTCCTCCTGCAGCTCGTGCTCCAGGTGCAGCAGGGCCTTCTCCAGGCAATAGGGCACCACGGTGTGCAGGGAGATGAAGGCGGCCCGGCGGAGGAGGGAGGGCACCTTCCTTCTGGTGGGGTCAACCTGGATGATGTTCACGTACTCCTCGCCCAGAGTCTGATACCCTGGATAACGTGGGAATGAAAAAACAGGGTGAGATGGCAACTGCAGGACCCTTCTGTGTGGACAGGCTGCTCAGCTCGAAGCTCAGCAGGCTCTGCAGTCTGAGAAATAACTGCATTTTTTTGTGTTGAACAAGTGTTTTGGTCACAGCAGCATCTGCAGCATCGGTATCAGCAACGGATGGAGGATTAAAGCAGGGTACCTGTCAAGGTGTCAGACATCCCTTTTGTAAAGACAAGGTGTATCTGTGCTGATAAAGTGCTGTATTTGAAGCCAAACTTGGACAGTTTAGTGGTTTCATGTTTAATAAAAGGTGTTTAAACAAACTCCCTCATTAAAGAGAACCGTGGAGCAGCCTCTGCAGCCCCAGCACAGCCGCTGGGAGAAACGACAGAAAAACTATAAAACCTGGTAGCAAAGGTTACCTGAGAGCGTCGTGAGCACGAAATAGGCCACATCGGAGAGCAGCTCCAGCTCCCGCCGCCACTGCAGCCACGGCCGGGCACCTGCGGGACGGGGCCGCTGTCACCGGGGCCGCTGTCACCGCACCGCCACCCGGGCGCGGCACCGGCCCCTCGCCCCCTCCGCCCCCCCGGGCATTACCCGCCAGCCCCCGCAGCGCGGTGCCGGCCCCGCAGCGCAGCCCGGCCCGGTACAGCTCGTCCTTCTGCCCGCCCCGCACCAGCCGCGCCGGGCCCGCCGCCGCCATCGCCGCCCGCGCGGACGGACACGGCGCACGGCCCGGGCCGCAGCACCGCCGGCACCGCCGGCACGGGCGGAGCGCCCGCGCAGCGCGCAGGGATATCGTGTCACTGCGGCGCCGTGAGAGGCGGGGAAAGGGGCGGGGAAATGGGCGGGGGAAAAGAAAAGGGGCGGGGAAATAGGCGGGGAAATGGGCGGGGAAAGGGAAAAGGGGAGGGAAAAGGAGTGGGAAAAGGGGCGGGAAAAGGGGCGGGAAGGGACACGGGGAAGGGACACCGGGAAGGGACACCGGGAAGGGACACCGGGAAGGGACACCGGGAAGGGACACCGGGAAGGGACAC
>JAWWLV010000061.1:4765413-4794000 GCA_035041135.1 Platyrinchus mystaceus | reverse complement strand
AGGGACACCGGGAAGGGACACCGGGAAGGGACACCGGGAAGGGACACCGGGAAGGGACACCGGGAAGGGACACCGGGGCCACCGGTGCCACCTAAGAGCAGCGTGAGAGAAGCGCGGGGCGTTGGGTGTCCCGGAGCTCCCGAGGAACCCGCAGCCTCCCCGGCGGGCGCAGAACGCCCCGGTCCCGCTGGGAGGGGGTGCGGCACGAACGGCACCGGGGATCGCTCCGTCCGCAGCTGTGGGAGCGATGGAATGAAGGGAAAGCGCCGGGAAGTTTTATGTAGCGCAACAGGAGGGGGCGCAACTGCATAAGGAAAAATCCCGCGGGAAAGGGGCTCTGGAACGGGACGTTCTCACACTCAGTTCTGAATATCTGCTGTCCCCCAAAATAAGAGACCTGAGGCTGCCACCCTAAATGACAACGTTTTAAAGAATACAGAGTTAAAACCGGTTGGCCAATCTTTGAATCGTTTTGTTGGGAATTCCGATTCGTTCCCAGGTGTTCGTGGTTTCCACGGTGTGTCTCTCACATGTCCAACAGCTCAATTGCTGAGAAAAACACCAGACACGGGAAGAGTGCGATTAAAATTAGAGCACTCGATAAGTTTGCTCAGCACAAAAATGTTGGTTTGTTTTTCTACAGGCAGAACAACAAGTGCATCCTGACCATGGTTTCATCCTGCTGCTGACTTAGGGCTGGGTCTGGGTTGTGAGCACTTGTTAGAGGAGTCGACCCTTGTGCTGGGTTTAATTTCTCATTTGTTCTCCGTATGAGGGAGGTGTTTTATTAAGTGGGCGGGGTACATATTTATTGCTGTTTCATTGAGGTGGGTGAATATTGTGTTGTCGTTTTATAGGTCAAAAAATCAAAGTAGAGCTCGAGTTTTTTTCCAAGGCTGAAATCCTGGCTAATGACCACTTAACTATTTGATTGGAAACCGTTTAAGAACCTGAAGATAAGTTCAGGCATCTGAAGGTCAGATTTTCACTCCTTAAAAATTTGTTATTTGGGGGGGATTGTGTGGTAAATGACACTCTATTTCTTGTTAGTGGAGTTAGTTATTTTTAACAGCACAGTCAAAGTGTAATTTCTGTGCAGCCTTTTTTTCCATGGGTTGCTTCTCTGCTTCTCCTTCTAACAGACCTTACAGGGGTGTGAGTTGCTGCACCGACCTTACCACAAGGAAGTCCAAAATGTAAAACAAACTCGGTGCTCAGCAATGATTAACTTTTCCTCCCACAGGCTGCTTGTCTGTGCATTATAAAATATGAATTTTACCTCCGCAGACCTGTTAGGAGAGCAGGGGTTCGGAGCGCAGCTTTCAAACAGGGCGGCAGGCAGATGCTTCAGTTCCCAACCTGAAGAACAGGTTCTGCCGCTGGGAAAGGAGCGAAACGTCTGTGCAGGATTGTTCCCACCCTCCGGTTCCTTTTGCCTCCTCCCACTTTGAACTTGTTACCCTGGAGCTGAACTGTTTGAACAGGGGCTGTGGAGCCGCTCTGGGATCGCGGAGCCGGGAGCCCCGAGCATGTAGAGCCGGGATTTCCCTGGCTGCCCGCAGGTCCCTCCAGGTTCTGTGCCGGGGATGAAGGGATGAAGGGATGAAGGTCCCGATGTTCGGCGCTCGGCAGCCGGGACAGCCCGTCCGCCCCGGAGAGACAGAGGTGTGTGCTGGGGGTTCGCTTGGCTGCTTTCTCTTTCAGCAAGATTTTGGTGCGCTTTTAACACTTTTTCTCACTTTTGGGCCTTAGAAGCAAAGTTTCTAAGAGGCTACTGCAGGAATTGTCCAGCCTTGGGTTTGCAAGAGTTTGCTACTATTTCTGCTTTTGTATTTTTTTTTCTTTTTTTTTAAAGGAAGGGAGAGAATGGAAAGAGCATCATGTCTAATCCTTGTTTTATTTTAGCCCTTGGAACTCTGTTAGTCCTAAGCTTTTAGACTCTCTGAGCTTGTGGGGATGAAGCAAACTTCATTTGTGATTTGAGTTCAGTCTCTTCTAACTGCAGAACTGCTTTTTGTGGGGTGAGAGACCAGTGCATTCATTCTGAAGTGATAACCTGAGCCTTGAGCTTTCATGGGTGTGCCGAGCCAGAATGAAAACTGACTTGGATAGGAGAGGCTGGATGTAAAATAAACTTCAGATATTTAAATAAAATACTGGTCAAGCAATATAATGTGGCTGATTCCATGATGAAGAGCAAAGTCTTAACTTGGAAGGAAAGCCATGCACAACACTTTGAAATCAGAGTATGCTTTTCTTTTTCTCTTTTTTTTTTTTTTTTTTTTTTTTTCTCATTCTTTTGGGCTATGGAGAAACATTTTTACACCAGGAAAGAGCAGAAAATTCTGGGTTACAGTTGCAGAGATACGGCAAATAGTAAGGATGGATGGATTGCCAGTGCTGTGCCTGCTTCCAATGCCTCGGGCTCCAGAGTTTAGATGTAGGTCTGAAACATACCCTGAATCCTCAGGGTGATAATTTCCAGAGTCATGTTTTGTTTCATGGTAGAGGTGGGTTATCTGCTAAAACATAAACCAGAAGTGGAGTACAGTTCACTACTGACTGAGGGTAGTTTGAGATAGGAAACTGGTGCCATGTTCAGAATGCAGCTCAAAGTTAACTTGCTTCCTTATTGTTCAAAAGAATGTGGCCAAGGTTTTGTCTATTGAGAGAGCTTTTTCTGTCCTTACTGAGGGGGAAAATACTTCAGCTGGGGACAATTGTCTTTTGCCCAGTAAGATTAGCTGTGGGGAACAGTTTGGTGCAAGTGAAGGACAGGGCTGGTGAGGGAAGGTCGGTGAGGGCCGAGGAAATGCGGGTTATCTAAATAAATGCAGGCTGGGCTGTGCAGGCTCCTGCCTTCATCTAAGTAAGGGCTGAGGGACAGGGAGGAGTGTTCCCTGGGCTCTGGGCTCCTGCAGGGCACTGCTTGGGACACCAAGGCCACGACCAGGGACAGACACGTCTGACACAGCAGAGCAGTTCACAGGGGGCTGCTTCATTTAACAAACTCTCCTGCCAGAATTACCTCTGGAGCTCGTTCTTGTTAATTTGTCCAGAGCTGAGAAAATGGCTGTATAAATGAACTTGAGTGGGTAATAGGATGAGGCTGAAGAGATTTTTTTGGTAAAGATAGTCTCTCAGTTACTGAGGATCAGCTGAACTTCCTGCACCCAGAAATCTCAGTTCTGCACTGGTTATCTCTGAAATGACCCACTTCTTCCTGTGATAAGCTCAAATTAATCTGATCTTATGATTGAAATAGATTCTGAAGGAAGAATGAACCTTCTTCCCTTACTTCCATTGTCCTGAGCTGATCTGGGAGCTCAGCCCTGCTCCCACTGATGCCCCCTGGCTCGCTGGACATGGCAAAGCCTCCGGTACCTCACTTAGGTAATTCCTGACAGCAGCTGGGGAAGGAGCAGCAGGCACAGGCCAGGCCTTCAGGGCCAGCTGGGGGAGAGGAGAGGCCTGTGTGGCACGAGCCAAGGCCTGTGCCCAAGGGACAGCTGTCAGGGACACTGGAGAACAGCTCAGCCCTGTGTGGAGAACAGCTCAGCCCGGTGTGAACAGCTCAGCCCAGTGTGGAGAACAGCTCAGCCCAGTGTGGAGAACAGCTCAGCCCGGTGTGAACAGCTCAGCCCGGTGTGAACAGCTCAGCCCGGTGTGAACAGCTCAGCCCGGTGTGGAGAACAGCTCAGCCCGGTGTGAACAGCTCAGCCCGGTGTGGAGAACAGCTCAGCCCGGTGTGAACACCTCAGCCTGGTGTTTGCTGCACGTCATTATGAAATTCCGGGCTCCACAGACTCTACATCTGCAGGGATTTTCCAAAGCTCTTCTCCATTGTTTAATCTGCCTTCATTCCGTGGGGGTGGGGCGCTTCCCCTCAGCGCAGCGGGTGCACAGCAGTCATTGCACAGGTACCTGTGCACTGCAGGCTGTGACAGATCTTCACACAAGCTTAGGCACAGTTCTGAGTTCCCTGCCTCCGGTTTTTCTGTGCCTCACTGTCTGTCGGGCTGTTCCTGAGGCCGTCTGAGGGAAATTCTGGGTGCAGACAGCAGGGCAAGCGTGACCTGAGTGAGGTTTGCAGGGCCATCTGCATCAGAAACACAGCATGGAAGTTGAGAGGTTGATTTTTGGGTACCTGGTTCTGAGCTGGCCCCACAGTTTCTATTGTTTATCACAGCCTTGCCTGTTTCCATTTAATTAGGGAATGGCTCCTGGAGACTCTACTGACATCTTCACAGTTGTCAGGGAGCTCTGGATTGCCTCAGATATTCCAAGGGAAATCGGGTGGGAAGGTGAAGGAGCTTTCCATGTTAACGTTCCTGGGAGAGACTGCAGTGCTGCAGAGCCTGAGCAGTTCCCATCCCTGGGCTGTGTCTGCCAAAGGCCGTTATGCACCAACTTGCAACACCGCTTTTTGTGTTCTATCTGGTGTTCAGAGACGTCTCTTCCCAGCTCTCCCTGCAGCTCTACTTACCATAAGGTAACTTAAAAGAAGCCCCTCCTTGCCCCTTCTCCCCTTCAATGGGACTTCCCCCCCCCCCAGCTTGTTATTCCAGATTTCCCAGTGCCCTTAGATGCTGGAATGTCTTTTCTGGAAGTTTTCTCTGCCTCTGACTGAAAACATGTAATTCGTGTTCTGTTTAATTAAACAAGAGCAGAGCAAGGAATGGAGCCCCAGGAAACAATGGCAGCTGCAGTTGAGGTGCCTGGAAGACGCTTTTATTGCCTGCAGAGGAGAACCTCAAAAACACAACTTTGGGATGTGTTATGATGTCGTTGTTTAGTGGGATTGCTGCAAGAACGAAGTGAGATGTTTTCTGGTTGGTTTGGTGTGTCAGGGATGTGACCACACTGGGCTGTAGGAGGCAGAGGGCTGTGAGGGGAGGGACAGGGGCTCTCAGGTGGCTGAAAGTGCCAGGAAGGCTCTCATGAACTGCCCTGGTTTGGGACTGAGCCTTGGCTAAAGATGGGGGTTCCCAAGTGTTGTAATGCCCACTCAGAGCTGCCCTCTGGGGTGGGGATGTGGGCTCTGGGTGCTCTGTTTGCACATCAGAACCAAGGGATGGGTTTGGAGCTGTGTGCCTTGGGTAGTGAGACTGCAGTCTGTGGGTTTGGATCATCTGTTAAATTACTTCACAGGCTTTTTGTCTCTACAGTATAAAGTGACCTATCCTACTTCTGTGGGCTCAGACAGGTTCTGAGGGACATGAGGTTATTGAAGTAATGTTATTTATTGACTAACGAGGTACTGAAGTCCATGATGGGGTGGTGAGCAAAGCAGAGCTGGACTTTGACATTTATTGGATCAGGCCCTACAGACCTGCTGCCTTGTGGTTCCCATTTGTGCACGTCTCTGCTTGGCAAAATGAGAATGGATTGAGTGGTTCCCAGATCCCTTCCTGCTAATGAAAAAGGAGATTTGTTAATTTAAGAAAGTAGTTTGGATTTTTGGCAAAAAACCCACAACATTTAAAAAGTGCAGCCTCCTCTTGGGGTTGCCAAGTGTGAGTGTGTTTTTCTTGTCTGCAGTGTTGGGGTCTGGCCCTACCAGGCATCCTCAGAAAGCTGATCATTTCCACTGACTTGGGAAAGGGGACACAGGTTGCCACCTCCTTTCTAAGTCCCCCAGCATAAGTGATCCCTTAATATCAGTGCAGCAATAAACTGCTGTATGGAATTGGAGTAGTTTGGTTAAGGCTCATAGGCATTATTCTTAAAAGAAGTTCCTGCTCCTTTAGATGAGTTTGAAGAAAAAAAAATAATAATAAAAAAAATCAGTCTTCTGGACAGTGACCAAGACTGGCAACATAATTGACAGCAGGAACATTATTAGAATTATAGATCACTTGATTACAAGTGGCACTGGAGCCATAGTCTATCTCCTCCTCAGCATGACTCACAAATTCCCAAGCGAGCTGAGCCATTTCCAGAGTATCATTTCCCATCCATCTCCAAACAAGGAGCTCTTCCTCTCCCCATTTCTCCTCTGAGGCTGTTTGTTTCTTGTGGTCTGTAGTACGAGCCTTGTATTTTCAAAGCACTCTTGACTCAAGCTATTGGGTGAGATTTAGAGCTTTGCTTAATGAGTTCCCTTTGCTCTTCTAGTAGAAATTTCCAGTTCTCCCTTGCTAATGTGAAATGTAAATGTTCCTCACAAGCAAGAGGCTCTTGTGTGCTGTTTCCATTGTCACTTCAGACAGTCTGGGAGCTGGTGAGTGGTAAATAATGCTGGTGAAACCCAGAGAGGTTTTGGCAATTCGGGATAAATGGAGAAGGAGATTAGAAATAAATCTATCCCCTCTATATAGAAATTGTTGCAAATGCCACGCTTTCTTTCAGAAAGTCGTATGGCACAGTCCCTATAACCCTGAAACCAAGAATTTGGGTTTGATAACGTCTCCTTCCTCGCACGAGGAATGTTCAGTTACATCATTCAACAAACATGCAGGGCTCTCCTGCATGTGCCGCTCCAGCTCGGGCTGCAAGGGGCGGGTGAGGAGAAGCTGACAACTGTTGAGTGCTCCTTTCAAGTGGGATGACTCTGTTCTGGGTGAAGGTGAACCCATCAGGCTGCCAGCAAGGTATTCCCAAGTCCTCTTTTCCTGACTGCCTTTTCCCCGCTTTCCCCTTCCATTTTTGCCAGAGGACTCGGTGTCACTCCAGGGTGTTGTGTGTGTGCTCTGTCCCTTGGGAAGGGAATGCTGGCTCACCCCCTGAGCTGTGGGCTCACCCCCTGTTCCACAGGACTGCAGCAGCTCCTTCCCTCCGGCTGCTCCCTGGCTGTGCAGTGACATGCCTGGGCGTGCAGGTTATCTGGGCTGGAATTGCCCGGGAATGGAGCCGCATTCCTCCCAACGAGCAGCAGGGCAGAGGGAACCGCGGTGCAGCTTAAAAGCGAATCCCGGCTCTCGCATTTAAATGCTCTAAAGCAGTTTTTTTTCCTCTCCCATTTGGTAACACTTTGATCTTTTATCCATTGATCTGCTTCCTGATCACAGTGTTCAGGTGGAAGCGATGCCTTAGTCTGTGTGTGTTTCATCCCTGCTATCAGAGTATCTGCTCTGCAGGGATATCAGAGCTTGTCTGAGTTCTGGTGGATGCCACACAAAACCTCCCCGAACAAAAGCAGGTCCTGTGGGGTTAAGCTTTAATACCACAGTGATATAAAAATGGCTGGAGGATTGTTATGGTGTACACAGCTTCTTTTGTCTGTAAGTGATATGTATCCTACCTCTAGGGCTTAAATCCCTTTTTTCCGAGGGAGTACAGAACCTCACACAATAATAAGTCAGGTAGGGCTCTTAGCCTGAGCAGTTGGTTTCAATCTTGTTGGTGTGGTCTGAACAGATAGAGTTGCTGTCCCTTGGCTGTTTGATGTCTGCTGTCAATGAGCAGTGCTGTTCTCAGAGCCAGAGTGCTTCCCAGTGTAACTGAGATCAAATATTTTCAGAGAATGTAACTGATAGTTTCCATTATACAATCTTCACAAGAAATTTTCCAGGGAAGCCAACTGAGCTTCTTTCATTTACTTTAATAGGAAGTCTGGCCCCTGAATCTTGTTCTGTTGTATTTTTAAGGATTAATTGTGTGCTTTTCCATTGGCTGCCCAGGATTTATGGGGACATTTAGTTTGCTGGGTTTTTTGTAACAATGCAGGTATTCTGAACAGAGAGGGAGGGGAAGAAGGGAACTCTGAGGACCTGTAATAAGCTGTAAAAGGTGGGGCTGAGTGAAGAAAGAACATCTTTTGTAAGAAAACAGATGTTCAGAGATCAGCTGCCTGAAGTAGCTTCACTTCCAGATCAGAAAAAAAAAAGAGTAAAGAACACGAATTTGATGTAACTCAAGGCAGTAAAATATTTAATGAGCCACAGAACCATAAAGCACTGCAGCTCATCTGCTTCCACTGAAGTGATGCCAGCCCATGCCAGCAGGAACATCCGTGCCCATTCACTCTTCCTCACCCTCATGGACATGTTCTTTGGTGTACAGTGAGTCACAGTGATGGAACTTCCAGCACAGGAAAAGACCTTCCAGAAAACCCCTGAAGCAAAGAGGTGAGAGAGTCTGACACAGTAACTTCCCCCAGCTCAGCTCTCTGAGGAGGACACGGACTGACCTTGTCCTGTACTAAAGCAGGTTCATCTGTCCTGGGAGCTGTGGCTTCCTGCACTGACCTCGGGTGGGACATCAGAGCCACAAGGGGCACTTTGTGGCCAGGGAACTGTGGTCAGGAGCTGCCCAGAGCAGAGCAGAATCCCTGAGGGGCAGTGCCTGTCAGCTGTACAGGTGCCTGCCCAGAACTGCTCTGGAGCAGCTCCAGAAGTGCTGTTGAGTGCAGTTTTGCCTTTTTCAGTGGACACAGCTGATTTAAATTCTGAGTTGCCATCTGATGTCTAGTTTTGATTCTGTTTTAGGAAAACAAATCAGCTCTGTGCATGTAAATGTATTTTTGGTGTCAATTCAAGGATTAGTTTAAAGGGAAAAAAACCCCCAAACATTTATATGGGAATGTGCAAAATGAATACATGGAAATGTTTGAATTGCTTTTGTTCAGCCTAAAGCAGAATGTTTGCTCTGTATTCTTTTAACTAATTATGTATGTGCCAGAGAATGATGAAGGGCTACAACTACAGATGATGGCACACACAAGGGTATCTTTGATAATCTACTGCCTCCATCCCCTCTCAGTCCAGTCAGTTTGTGAAACCTGCCCTAAGTTTATAATTTTGGTTTTGGTGACTCCAGAATAAACACATTCCTCACCAGGTGAATGTCATCCTCTGATATCCCCAAACTCTTCCAGAGCCACAGGATGCCCCCTGAGCTGTTTGCCATTTAAATGTGAAAATAAGTGATATTACTGGTACTGAGTTCCTCCAATCTGAAATCCTGAAATCCTGCTGAGCACTGCTGTCCCACAGATGAAGTTGCCATGCATTTGGCTCCACATGTGGGTGTCACTTCACTGATTGACATGTTCCCTTTCAACAGAGGAGATTTGGACAGCACAGAGAATGGAGAAGGTGGGGCTTGGTGGGAAGATAATGGCAGGGAGGAGGTGACTTCCCAAGGAAGCTGAATGAGGGACCAAAGACAAGAGGAGAGGTACAGCTTCAAACAGGCAGGTGCTCTGCCAGGGACATCTCTTGCTCAGGTTTTGCTACAAATGTCTCAAACCCCCTCCTCTATTTCTACTCACTGTAAATCAATAGGGAGCCTCGTGGCCCTCTCTCTTTAAAATAATGTCAAACTGGCTCTGTGCTTTCACAACACAACATGTTAGGGCAGCGTTTCAGAGCTCAGCTTGTAATTACAAACTGAAGGAGACTCCCAGAGTTTCAAACAGTTACCAGCACTAGGTAGGATCCCAGGTTTCTGTCTGGTGTTTTGGAGGGAGCCTTCTTTGGCCTTCTTTCTCTGAGGAAGGTATCCACTGAAAGTTTGGGAAAGCTGAGCCTCCTGTATCCAGTGGGCAGAAGAGAGGTGAGAAAAGGGAAAGAGAATGCCAGGCAATGACAGAGGATACAGTGTGAAGACAGCAGGTAAGAGGAGAAAGGAGCTTTAGGAGTGAAAGGTGACTGAAGAAGCCAACATCACACAGAGCCCTCAGAGCTGTCCTTTGGGAGCACAGCTGAGACATCCCTTGTTATGTGAAGGACTGGGTCAGGTGTATGTGCATATGTTATCCATATGTGTGTGAGTATAAAGTAATTAACCCCAGCACGAGTAGTTTGGCTTCTGGAGAAGCTGCTGCTGGAAAAGCAAAGGTTTCTGTGACTACAGAAAATACAGGTGGGAGGCAAAGAAGAGTTGGTGCCTCCTGTCTGCTGGGGTCAGTCCAGTGTAAGTCATCCAGCTGTGTTCCTGTAGCAACTATTGTACAATAAACACTTGGAGTAACTTCCACTATTCACAAAAATTGTCTTCCCCAGGTTAGCAACATGCAAGAGGTGCTGGGAAGATACAGGGAACGCTGGTGACTCCTGTGCTCCTGGGAGAGGCCGTCACATCCCTGCTGCCAAGGCTGAGCTCGGTGGGTGTCTCTCCACACTGATACTCTGAATCCTGTTCAATGCATGGGATATGTGGCAGCAGGATTAAAGCAGGACAGTCTCCTGGATGTGGAGTTCCAGGGAAGGCACTCACTGTCCCTTCCAGAGCAAGCTGGCAGCATCCTGAACTTGGTGCTTTTTCTGGGATATTTCTATTTCTCGCCTGACACTGCAGGTACCTGCCCTGAGTTACTTTGCTGTGGAGCAGACTGCCTGCTACACTGCTCTGAAAGCTGGACATGGCTCTGACTTCTCCAAAACCTGCAGCAGGGGATTTGACCCAGAGAGAAGAATCCCTGCTCCACGATGGAAACTGCTTCCATTTCCTGTCCGCAAACAACCTCGCGGGAGGTAAGTGGAAGGTTTCTGTTCCCTCACCCCAGAGCTGGGTACTGAGAAGAGGTTCTTTCCTTTTTCTCCAAATTGACTTTTGTTGTACTGAGATTTCTTCCAGTTTTGTTCAAATTGGAGGGAGCTGTGCCTGTGTGTTCCTCGGTGCCTTTTTTCCTGCGTGGTTGGTGTGGTGACTAAAGTTTGTGTAAAGTGTACTAAAAACACAACCCTGCCCTGCACACCAAGGATATGTAGGAATCAATCCTTCTTCTGGCCTTGCTTGTGCACTCTGTGAAGTTGCAGTCATGTGAAGGGACCTTCATCTGTAGAATTCCTAACATTTGTAAAAAACCTGTAAATTAGTGTAGGATGAGACTGTCAAGAGATTGCGACTTTTTTCCTTGATTCTTTCAAGTGCTTCTGGAAAATCTTTCTCAAAGTTGATGAGACTGGGACTTACAGTGCCTCGGGTTGTGGCTCTGTGCCATGAGGTCTGAACTGAGCTGAGAGAGGCAGAGCTCAAAGAATAACTATTGTTGGCTGTTGCTCTTTTCTCAGTGTTGACAGCTCGGCAGAGGAAAATGAGCTCTTCTCTTAGGAAGCTCTGGAGATTACAGATGTGATTGTGCACATCAAGTGCAGACTGGAGATGGGTAGGAGGGAGGGAATTGTGTAACTGATGTCTGTGGCAGATGAATCTGTGCTATGGGAGAGATCTGAGGGAGGAGGAGCTGGTTTTTTGCATTTAAAATAAAAAAAAAGAGATGATTTAGCTCAATATTTAAATCAAAACTTCATTTATTCAACACAGGACTCATTTGCTTGAAATGCATTTCATTTACTGCCTACAGTCATGAAGTAGACAACACTAGAAGTTTTGGCTGGGTTCTCACAGGAACTAACTTCATAATCTTCAATTTCCAGCAATTGTGAGATCAATTGTGAGATCAATTTAGCTTTCTGCTGGCTTACAGTTGGGGCTGACAAGTATATCTTTTACTAGCTGAATATATCCATATTGTATGTGTATTAAAAATAGCCTGTCAATGAAATATAATCCATATTAACTGTCATTACACTAGTTCTTACCTTTCTTACACATTTAGCAATATTAGTTTTTGTCCTGGTGGAGGTAGCCATCATATTTTATCATAAATCGATTTGTGAGAGGTTTGGAAAAGGAAAGTGCAGAAATTCAGAGGTGCAGTAGGTGCATTGCATCACCTGTGTGCTCTGGCACTGCAGAGCTGAGATGCTGTGTCCCAGTTACTGCTCTGTCACACAGCCTGGCTTTCAGGGAACTCCTTTTCTGTTGTGGTTTGTTTTCTCCTGAATGCTGTGTTACAGACTCGTGCACAGAGAGCTCTGCCAGTGTGCAAACCCAGGACAAAGTGCAAGGAAATGGCAGGGACAGCTGGAGGGGGAGAAAGTCTGCATTGTGCCCAGGCAGCACTGCCAGCATTCCAGTGCCAGTGGGTCTGGACCTGAACAAAAGCTGCTGTGGGCTCAGGAATCCCTCTGCAGGCTGGGTCAGAACACCCACTCGAGCCTGTCCTCCCCCACCTTAACTCCTTCCAGGACTCGTTTGAGTGCAGGGACAGCTCTGATTTACTTCCCTTTGCACTGGAACAAATGCTGAGCAACCTGCCCAGACTGACCCTGACACTGCTGAGCTGCTGCTGGGGCAGCTGGGCCTTCAGAAATAACAGTCCAGGCCCAGCCTCCCACACGTGGTGCCTTCCTTTGCTCATTTGTGAGAGTTTATCTGCAAGAAAACTTAGCAAAGGATGGAGCTGGAGGGTAAAATCACAGGTTGGAGTAAATCCAGTGCAGTTAAATAAAAGCTCCTCAATTGATCATTTGGCCCCAGAGTTTTGTAGCTACCTGCAATCTACTTCTGTGCTTACTCTTCTTGGATGGCTTGGAACTCTTGGCACTCTTGTGCAGCTTTGAGATGTTTTATCAGTTGAGACAGTTTTCAAAACTTCTTGATTTTTTTTGGAGTAAAAACCTCTCTTGTCTGCGTAGGTTGTACATGGATGAGGCAGAAGATTGCTATGTAAAAAGGAAATCTGAGTGGAATGCAATTAACTTTTACATAATTTGATTATATATAATGTCATTAAACGTTATTACAGCAGCATTGGGAGAGTCCAGAATCAAGGAGGTACACAGCAAATTCGGTAATCCTCTATTTTTCAAATGTGCTTTGACATGTCTAGACTCCCTCTTCCCTTGTAATCTGATGAAAGAGTGCTGTGCACAGACATGCAAAATCCTGTTTGCTCAGATATGTGGTACCAGATTAGCCTGGAGAAGGACCTGAGCTGGCCCTCAGCTGGGGCTGGAGCATCTGCCCTCCTGGGAGAGCTGCTGCCATGGCAGGGCTCACACTGGGGACCTTCAGGGTCCTTCCAGCCCAAACCTCTCCGTGGCACACGCTGAGCTGAGGAACAGACACACAGCTGATGCTACTGAATTGGCACCAGCTCTCTGAAAGTCACTCAAATTCAAGGTAGATTTCTGTGAAACTGCCCATCAGTTAAAATAAAGTGTGACCTGATACTGTGGTTCTACCAGTTCTGCTTGTGCAAGTGAGTGAGGGAAGAACAGCACCTGGTTTGGGTTTATTGGTGCAGTTTGAATCCAATCTGAACAGGCTGTTTATCCCTTTGCTGTTTGAACATGCAATTCCCCTCGATTGGGTCCAGCACAGACAGTGGGTGCTACAACATTGTGACACCGAGTCCTGAGGTTTTTGCACAGTCTCAACTTAGTTGTGTTTTTTTGCTCCCTGGATGGAGGGAAAGGCTGTAGTGGAACAAACACTGCCAGCTGCTGTTTGTCCTCCTTTTTGCTGCAGAGGCAGAAATGCACAAGTGAGGTTTGCAGAATGCACCATTGTTTCCCCGGTTGGCAGTGTCAGCTTATATTAATTGATGTTAATGAGCCCACAAACTGTTGTAATAAAGATATAAGTCTAAGGATACAACCCTGGACTGCTCAGCAGACCCACATTCTAGTTCTGATTCTGTTACTGACTTCTTGTTTAGCTGCTTTTATAACTTCACCCTTGTGTTGTCTCTTATTTTGATTATAAATGGGATCTGCTATTCCTGCACAACAGACACTTCCCAGTCATGTTTGGGTCTTTATGACCTATTCTGAAACACAAATAATAATAATAATAATGTTCAACCTCAGCCATTCAGAACTGAAATAACTGTGGTAAGGTCCAGACAGTGACCATTGTGGGTACTGATACAAACTGCTTGGGAACTGTCCTGCAACATACAACCTGTAGACCCCAAAAGAGGCTGAACCCTGGAGGATTTTGATCTCAGGTGGTGGTGGTCTGGAGTAGATGTGAGTGCTGCTGGAACAGTGAGTCTGAGTCCATCCTCAGTTTGTGCAGAAGGCTGTTTTCCAACGTCCATGCTCATGTCTCTTTCTTTAATACTGCCTTAGAAGGAAGTTTTGTTTGGTTGGGGTTTTGTTTGCCTGTTTTTTTAGTAAAGTGCATCGTAATGTATTTTCTGGAGGCTCTGTGCACAGATGCCTAGAGGTGTTTAGTCTCCCAGCTCCTCCTGGGGCACAGACATTCCCAGTGCAATCTGTTGGAAGGCAGGAGCCTGCTGATGAGTTGACATCTGCAGCAGAGAGGTACCCACTTTGTCTGCAGTTCAAACAGCCTTTGACCCTGGAGGGGGATTTTGGTTTAGAATCATGAAACACTAACAGCCACCTGTCTTTATCCTAGTGGAGTTTTGTTGGGATAACTGTGTGGAAGGTTGTGAATCTGGGAATCTGTGCTCTGCTTTGGTCATGCTACACTGGCAGTGGGAACGCTGCAGTTGGGCCTCACCTTTCTTTGCTCTGTGCTGGTCAATCAGGAGACTGTAATAAAAAGGGGAGTGTTACCTGGATATTCAGTTTATGAGGCAGCTCTGCTGCTTCGGTAAAAGTTAACTATGAAACCGAGATAGCAGGCACTGACTGGACTAGGCTGCAGAATTGGTGTTTTATCTGGATTAGAAACCACATCACCTGTTACCTTCTGTTTCTTCTTCCACCTCCAGCCAAATCTCCCCCCTCAAGGGCTCTCTGCTCTCTCTCTCTCATGTATCTGCAGCTGCCTGTAAAGATTGGGGACGCGCGTGGTGGGAAATGGGACAAAGGCAGCCGGACGAGCAGCCCGGTTCGCACAGCCGGTGCCGGGCTGAGGCTGTCGCTGGTCCCTGGGCTGTGTCGCTGTTGCCATCTGCCGGGGGAGCCTGTGCTCAGCCACAGCCCCGCACAGCCCCGAGCAGCCCCTGCCCGAACGCTTCCCTGGGTGCTGCTGCTGCTCCCGGCAGCGCTCCGGGGGTTTCACCCCGCGGAACGACCCCGGTGTTCCCCCAAAACCGCTGCGAGCTGCAAGGCGGAATAAAAAAGTTCTTCACAGATGCTCCTGGTAGCAGGGAAGTTACATTTCTTTATGGTTTGATTCTTTGAAGCTGGTGAAATAAGTAAAAGCAATGCTCACTCAGGTGGTTGGAGTAAGTAGAGGATGTTTAGAGGTGGAAAACTAAGTTCTGGATTGACTGATACATATATTATGCTTTATAATGCTGCGAGGGGAAAAAATGTGTTCCTTTCATTCATTCAGATGGGCCCTCAGCCTGTATGTTGTCAGAGATGGGAGGGGAGCAATTCCAGTGTGTGGAAGAGAGAACAGCTACACTGGCATTACCTGTGGGAAGCTCTGGAGACGCTGCCATTAGCTGTGAATGAGCCTGTCAGTCAGAGCTGCTCAGGAGATGCTGTTCTGGGAGCCACCCCAAACAAAGTTCAGTCTCTCCCACATTCTCACAAGTAAATTATTTGTATCTGCTGGTAAAATTAACCCCCTGAAAGTCACTGAAGGCAAATACAGGTGACGCTCAGCCTGTGTGTCCTACAGCCTGTCCTGCAGGCTGGCTTTAGTTTGCACTGGGAGCTGGGCAGAGTTTTTTAAAACCCAAACCATCCCTGACTGAGATACTGTGAAACCTTTCTGGTTCCAGTATTGCTCAGCTCCCAAAGCATTTCAATGCCCTTCATCTCCAAGCACTTTTCTATTATCTCCACATCAGAATTATCTGTCAGTTTGATCTGAGGTTAAAGGCTTCATCAGGGAGAGGAATGCTTTGTTTCTCCAGAGAACAAATAACTACAGTTGTCTTCTGAGGCAAATCACAGTGGTTTTGTACAGTTATCAAACTATGAGGAACTGCCTGATGGGTGTCTGCTGCCTTCTGCCAGGCAAACCCAGGATTCTTCACTGGCTCTAGGAGGAAGAAATGAGAATGCTCTTGAACTCCTGACCTCAGAGCTACAAACCACGAGGTCAACCTGTGAAGAGAAGATGTTCTATTATGGACCTTCTATGCTGAAAAAGCTCTGCACAAAACAGAAGAGCTGTGAGGAGTTTGGAGAAGAGTGAATGAGATTATTTTTGGCAATATCAGAACCATGGTATTTCCCTGAAGTAATAATCTGTTCCCTCCTGAAATGCTGAAGTTCCAGGCAATTGGCTCAGTGAAGATGATGACAGATTTTAAACCTGTTTAGAGACCATTCTAATCCCTTAAAACTGCTGTATCTCCTACTGAACTGGAAGGGGGGTGTCTGTTCCCACTAGGCCAGCAGGATCTGGGACTGGATCTAAGGAAGAGGAAACTTGAGGGTTGTGTCACAATGAACGAACTGTGTGTTTACATATGCAGGTATTTGGAATGTGTGAGACCATTAGTGAAAGTCAGAGGAAAAGTGTTCCAGGGAAGTGTCCTCCAGCACCAGGCAAATCTTTGTAAGAGTGGCAGATGTAGAAGCTGAGTTGCTGTCAAGATAATGCTTAAAAATCAAGAAACGAAGCTTACTGCAAGTTCAAAATGCTCATTTGCTAGAATGAAATATGAAAATATAAAGAGAAATGTGTTAGAAGCCCTGGCATTCAGATCCATGATTGCAGAACAGGTTTTGTCCTCATTTACTAGCAGAAATAAGGAATAGATGGACAACAAAGTACTGTTTGAAGGAGGGGGGGAAAACATCTGTGCTTCATCCAGCATGGTGCCCTCCAGAGGAAAGTGCTTAATGAGGAAAATCTCGTTCATTTGATTCATTCTTCTCATGGAGCTCTAAGTAAAAATTTGCATTTCAGTGTCAACTGGCACAAGAGATGCCAGGAAGGAGATGCCAGTCAGGGAAGAGTTAATTGTTCCAGCAAAAAGTAGTTTAGATCAAACCCTACCTCTTCTCTCCCCCGCTCCCGTGGTGTTGTGTACAGTGCAGGAGCTCGAACCATCACAGCACTGCCAGTGATTCCTCAGTGACTGAGCTAATAAATGGGATGAAACTTCAACTGCCTTCTCACACGAACACAAAGAGGGACTCGCAGAAGAGGGAGCAACGGAGGGAAAAT
Source organism: Platyrinchus mystaceus (assembly GCA_035041135.1). NCBI lineage: Eukaryota > Metazoa > Chordata > Aves > Passeriformes > Tyrannidae > Platyrinchus > Platyrinchus mystaceus. Next base: position 4,777,155 of record JAWWLV010000061.1, on the reverse strand, counting down.
GCAGAGTATTTTTACATTCTAACACAGGCAATTGAGACAAACACTCTTGTTTCTCCAAACCGATGGATTTGGGAAGCCCATCGCAGAAGCACAGTAGGTGGATTTACTTTTTTTATTGCATACACTGGATTTTTAGCTAGAGGATAAATTGCACTCATGCTTGTGGGCTCAGTTGTTGTTTAGTAGTACTTTGATAACGTCACATTGCTCTTCCTTTTTTCTCACTTGCTCAGAGATATTTAGCTGTTTGACCCTGTTTGTAAGAGGATAATATTATCAGCACACTGCCATTCCAAAAGCTTTTTTATCTTTAGGAAGGCATGTTTTATTAATTCTGGCCATAGTATCTGGATGATGATGAAGGCTGTTAGGTAAATGAAAATCCATCCCACTTAGAGCAGACGAACACGCTGCTCCGGAGGAAGGGGAGTGCTGAAGGCACAGCAGTGCCCAGTTGTTCACTCACAGCTACAGACACTGCATGTGAGTGTACCTGGCAAAGTTTGCTGATGGAGGAAAGGAAGGATGGCTTTTAATAAGAGACTACAGCACAGTGCACTGTGCTGGACTCTCCCCATCGCTCCCTGATGCCATCAGTCCCTGCTGCCTGGAGCAGGCACAGGCACCTGTGCTGTCTGTGATTACACAGGAGTTCTGCTGATCTCACTGTGCACTCACTCCTCTCTCTGCCCGTGGTGCACAGTTCATTAAGGCCATTAACAGGTGCAGATCTCAGATTATTCTGCAGTGGGGTGTGTTTTGTGGCTCTGTGTGTTTGTCAGCTCATGCTCGTGCAGAGGGGGTGTTCTCGTGGCTGTGGCTGTGGGAGGCTCACATCCCCAGTGAGGGTTGTAACACTCCAGCTCTCCTGTGTGATGAGCCGTTCTGAGGCGATAATTAATCAGGCAAATGACTGACAAGTAAATTACAGCCAGCACAGGCGATGCATCTCCCTGGTAGAGGCACCTGCAGGCGCTCAGGTGCTGTGCAAGCAGGTCTGCAGTTCTATTCTTGCATTTGTCTTCTCTCTGTGGGCTTTATATAACCTTCCCCACTCATCTCACATGCATTTGCACAGTCCTACTGAGATGATTAATCCTCCTCTGGAAGAGCTTTTTTCATAGTGCAATACCAGATATTAGATTCAAGCTTCTTACAGGCTGGGCAGGGATAAAGTCTGGATTCTCATGACATCCCCTAAATAAAGTTGTGGTGTCGCAGTGCCCATGACTGTCACGGGCGGTCGGTGCCGGGTTCCCTGCTGGCTGTGCGGGACCCGCTGTCCTTGTCCTTCCCTCGGGGGGCTCAGGTGAGCGGTGCTGAGCGCTGTGCTGGGGACCGTGCGGGGACAGAGTGCGGGGACCAACCCGGCTGTGCGCGGCTCCTCCTCGGGCACAGCAAGGCTGGACATAACAACCAGTTCTTAGTGTGAGGGAGCTGAGAAGGTCCCACGCGACCCTTTGACTGTGGAAGGTGAATAAGTGGGTAGTTTGGGGAGGAAACAGCGCAGTCACAGACCGAGCTCTCCCCGCGGTGCGCGGTCCGTGCGCCCGCAGCGCATCCCGGTGGCAGCGGGGACAGCGCGGGGGGCCGGTCCTGTCCCCTCCTCAGCACCACTGCTGGGCTGGTCCTGTCCCCTCCTCAGCACCACTGCTGGGCTGGTCCTGTCCCCTCCTCAGCACCACTGCTGGGCCACCCCGAGCGCTGCTCCCAGCTCTGGCTGCCCAGCACACGGCACGTTTCCAACTCGAGATCCAGCTGCGTCTGGGGGCATGTTCCTGCTCTGCAGGGTGTGATCACAAGCTGCTCATGAACTTAGAAACTCCCTTTCTCATATTTGCAGGCTTTGTGTTTTCAAACTGCATCAGTCCCTGTGAACCAGAACTCTGTCTTTGTTAGTAGGAATTAACGGTGTATTTCTGGTGAAATTCACTTGTGACCTTCATTCCCAGTTCAGCCTGACACAAGGTAGTGAAGACCTTTGGTCCCCATGTTCTTCCAGCAAGTTCTTCATCTGGGGCTTCATTCTTTCCCTGCATTTCTGGGCCAGCTTTCATGCCATGTCCCCGCTGTTTGGCCATTCATGTTCCTAAGAGGTTGGTTCTAACCCCTTTAGAAATAAACCCCAGCTGAGGTCAAGCCTGGCAGCACAGCTTTGATGCTGCTGGAGCACAGGATTCAAAGTTGAGTCCCCCACAGTTCTCTCCTCCCAGCGCAGTCTCTTCATTTATTCATCCATTATTAACTGGTGATTTGAGTACCAGATGCGTTTGGGGGGCATCCATAATTCATCACCAGGAAGGAACAAAGTGTGGCCTGTGGACAGTGAGGACTGAGCTAAATTCACTGGGTGTTGGGGGCAGGGACTTCCCTTAAAGAGAGAGCAGTACCAGGGCACTGGTCACCTGTAAGCTCGGCCTTGGTAAGGATTTGGATCCTGGGAATTCCCGAGGGCTGTGCCTGAGAGGTCAGACACGAGAGGGCAAACGTAAGGTGGGTCTGGGTATCACTGAGAACGCTGGAGCTGCTGCTTGCAGGTCATGGTTTTGGTGCTCAGACTGCCTAATCAAACCAGCTGAATTCTGTGCTCTCATTCCATCTACAGGCAGTGGCTGAAGGGGTGACAGCAGTTGGAATTTGGCAGTGATGAGCAGAGATATGTGCAGGGACTTGACTTGCAGCAAGTTCCTGTGCTGAGCATGAGCTGCATCAGCTCTGTGCTATTTGTGGGACAACTCTGATGCTTGGGATGTGACGAGGCCTGAACTTGTGTCTGCTGAGCCCTCTTTTTAGCTCTCTTGGATTTGGGTTCAGGTTTATGTGATTTTTCTGTCTCCAGGCAGGAAGTACTTGAAAAGCTCATCTTTTAACTGCAGGACTCAGAAACCTGTTCACAGAAACCCGTTTCTTCTGTTTGGGAGGAAAATGTGGAGATTTTTTTGGTTGTTTTGAAACACCTCATCTCATTTAAGGTTATGTGTGTTAGTAATCTGTACTCCCTGCTACTCAGTGCATCTCATCTATGGTGTATTTATAAGAAATATAGTGTTTTTAAGTCAGTAACTATTTTGATGAAGCAAAACAATTTGATCCAAAGTACATGTATTATTTTGGGAACTTCCCTTTGTAGAAATGCTGAAAGAAAACCTTTCCAGTTCTTTTCACCATTCCCTGCTGCAGAGCCGTCCACTGATGTTTCTGACACCTGAGAGAAATCTAAGCAAATAGAGTTCTTACAAGACACAAACTGAGACTTGTAACAGGGGTAGAATAAATATAATCCCTGCAAGAAAGACAGGGAATTTTGGACCAAACCCTTGCAGTGCCATGTGTTTAACCCCCCTGTGCTAGGCTGGTTTGTCACGGGGGGGTCTCTGCTGCCTTGAGGAGGTGAAGCACAGGAAGGCTTTGGCACATTTGCTGCTCCTTGGGAAGCAGCTGCAGTTTTGCTCCCCAGTCTCTCCCATGTCTGAGTGAAGGCCCATCTTGAGGGACCAGCGTTCTGGGAGCAGGTTTGCAGCACAGCTCTGTTCCCACTGCTGATGGTTTTGAGCAGAGCACTTGACTGGTGGTGCTGAAGGGACTGGGGCACAATCAGTCCTTTTACTGCTGCGTTTCTTTAGTGAATAGAAAAGATCAGCACGTCCCTTTTGGTGTTCTCAGGGTGCTGTGTGACCACAACAGCGTGTCACTGCAGGTCTGCTCTGCAATCAGGACAGTCCTGGGGCAGAAAAACACTGCCCATGGAAGTGCAGCCCTCCCAGTGCCTGTCTGGGATCTGTAAAGGGGGTGGGTCTGGGCCTTCCCCGGCTCCTGTGGAAGATGCCATGGAGCTGCCTATGGATGACAGGGCAAAGGAACCCAATTGCTGTTTGTAATAAATGGACTTGGTATTTTTTGCAGCGGTCTCTGACTGCCAGCTGTGAGGAGGGGGGAAGGGAAGGTGAACTGGCTCCCAGGTATGAAGCAGAGCTCAGGATTTTAGCTGTGTAATGCAGTTTCAGTTCCACATCTCTCTGCATCTTGCAGAGAAACCTAATTTTTTTTTTTAAATCTCCACAGGCTTCTCGGAGACAGAAGATGCTAATTTTAGAAATGTGGCAGCTCGTCTTCTTCCCCACCCCCTTCCATTTGCTGCCAGAATGCTTAACAATCCAGTAAACAAGCTGTAGGAAAAAGGGGAATAACCTCAAGAGCTGAGGGTGGTGGCCTCTTGTCAGTGGCATTTTTGGGGCAGGACTTGCCCCCTGCCCGTGGGTCTGGAGTCAGGGGCCAGTTTAAAAATAGAATAGTAACAGTTGAACTGACAGTGAAAAGTATTTAAAGGTGCAGTGATTGTGGCTGGCAGTCCCTCCACTGACCTGATTAATTCTGCACCAGTACTCAGGATAGTCTAAATTAAAGCATTGCATAAGAACAGTGCTGGGAAGTAAAGGAACAAGCCCAAAATTTTCCAGCAGTGCTTGGATATCTCATTTTGGGTGTTCGCCTATGCCAAAAACCTGAGATGGGGATTGCACCTTTCTCAGAGTATCTGTCAGGGAGTTTTCCACCTCGTGTGTGAAAGCAAAGTTTGGAAGATGTCCATCCAAACTCAAATGTGCCAAGGTTGCAACTACCTAAATACCAGGCCTTGTGGTCCTGTCCCCATTTCTGCAGCAGGTAGAGCGACCCGAGTGCGTTTGGTGGAATTTTCATGATGGAACTTTTTATTTGAGAACTTCCCATGCAAAGCACCCGAAATTCCTTTGGCTTACAAAGGCCTGGCACTTTTGGAAGGCTTTTGTTGTAACGGCTCTTGCGGGCACTTGAAGCTGTGTGTGCAGAGATATATAGGAAACCATTTAAAATTAGGCATTTGTTGCTACTTCAGAGCATCTCTATGACTAAAGGTTTTCTGCCAGACCTACACAACACACACGTGTGTGTTCAGTTTAGAAAATCTGCTATTTTTAAAGTAGGAAATGTGAGGCAGTGAAGTGTTCATTACATTCAGGACACGTGGATAATAAATCTGCTTAAATTTAACATGCATCCTAATTTCAAACACCCTCGAGTGTCTGGAAAGTTTAACAAAGCATGAATGCCTCATCTCCTTCGTGCCTGCACAGAGCAGTGCATTTATCTTTCCCAATTTATTTGGAACAATGGAGCAGAGAGCAACACAGCTGCTTCTTGTGCATGCAACCACATGTGTCTGCTCTTGCTAATTAGTAATCGATTGCACTCTCTGTGCCTTCCTCAGGGCTGGGCTGTGTGAGGGCTGTGTGAGAGCTGTGTCAGGGCTGTGTCTGTGCTCAGCAATCCCTGTCACAGTTGTGACTGAATGAATTGCAGATTTTGATATTGGGGAGAGAATTAGCTCGGGAGATTCTGTCGTATGTGTCAGATGTTCTGAGTGCTGTCTGCTGAAAAATGAAGTGATGAACTCATCTCTTTGCTCCCTTCCCATCTCTGGGTGTCTCTCGTCCCCAGCACACGATTTCCCACGGAGCAGGTTTTTACCTGGTGCTGAGGACAGTTTATGTGGTTCAGGCAGCCGTGATTCTCTGCTGGTTGGGGCTGCCTTGTGCCTTTTGCACAGCTCTCCCACAGTGCTGCCACGGCTTCTGGGAGGCCCCAGAGCTCTGCAGACAAGGGGCTGTAGGGCAGGACCAGGACCAGGCACAGAGCAGAGTGTGTGTGTCCCCTGCACCACCAACAGCAGGGATGTGCAGTGAGGAGCTGTGCTGGGCTGCTCTCAGGCAGGAGCAGGAATGCATTTCTGGTTTTAAGGGGAGAAAAAAGACTGTGTGGAGAAATAAAGGGATCTGAGGTAATTTAATATTAATCTCCAAGGGCCCTGTCTCTGTTGCTTGGCCTCTGTGATCACCAGGCCACTGCAGGTTTAGCACCTCAGTGGAGGAGTTGACAAAACTAAGTGGAAAAGACAGGGAAAGCGTTGGGAGGGAGATGATCCTCAGGATCTCAACTGCTTCCTGGGATACCTGTAAGGTCTGCCTGGTTGCTGAGGGCAGGCAGGTGTTTGCCTGAGAACCTCCTGCATTTTGGGAAAGCAGTAGCTGGAGGGGAGGCCTGGGCAGAGCCTCACAGTCACTGTCCCAGGAGGGCTTTGCTGCTGTGTCCAGCCTGGTTGTAGTTTGTTAGACATTTCAAGGTGTGCAGCAGGGGATAACACAGCATTTCACTTGTAACACTTGGAGGGACAAAGAGGAGCAGCAAACTAAGGGCTTTTTTTTTTTTTTTTTTTTTTACATTTCCCCTTTAATGATCTGAAAAGAAGTATCATGAATTCCAGCAGCAAACATATGTCTGTCAGCAGCTGTCACTGCAGCAGCTGCAGATTTTATCACCTGCAGACAATGTGAACTACTTACTGAAGTGTTTTTGCTTAAACAAAGTGGCCCAGACAATAATGTTTCTCTGGTACTCAGATTCTTAGAAGTTTACAAACAGGTTGGAAGCTTGTTTATAAAACACCACAGGAAATAGAAATGCAGCATAAAGGCTCGTGGTGTCTGTGGGGCTGTGGCTGTGGCACTGGGGGGTGTTCTTGTCACTGAAGTGGTTGAGAACTCAGGGCTAGTTCAGTGTATGGGCAGTTGAGCTTTAGTTGTAAAGGCTTTCTAAGACCCCAAGATCTTTTTGAAACTGTCTTTGCCTTCTTTCTTCATTGCCTTCCCCCCTTCTCTGCTAGACACAAGCATCTTCCCATCCTATGTAATACAGATTTGCTGGGAAGAATGTGTGTTCCCTGAAAACAGCCAGGATGGGCCTTTGCAGGAAATATGACACCAAAACACTGAAGTTCTTCCCATCTCTGAATTATTTGGAGAAGTCTGTCATGTTCACAGTGTGCTGGGCTTCTCCTCTTCTCTGCAGAAAGCACGTGTGAAGGTAGCATGGGGACCTGGGGAGAATTTCAAATTGCATGAAAGAAGAGGAAACTATTTCTGCACTTAGACTGTGCATCCCCATGGCTGGAAATCCATCCTTCTGCTGGATGTTGTTGAATTTACTGTCAAGTCAGGATCAAATGTAGGGAAGGATCTCGTAGTTTTCTGATCTGGTTGTGTTAGTCTTGGTAACTGTCTGTAAACATTTGGCAATCCAACCTTAATTTGAAACTTCCCAACTCTTCATATGTTCAAAGAATGGTGATTTTGTTCTATGTCTTGCCACCTGCTGTTCTCTTCTGTGGCAAAGTACATTGGTAACTATGGGAACAAAAACTTAAGAACAGACACCCACATGTGTTGAAGTTGATTTATAGAAGGTCTTGAAGTGATGCCACGGATTGTGAGACAGGGAACTGTCTGGGTGGAGTTTGATGGCTTTCAGTGAGGGCTCAGGGTTTGGCTTTCCTGAGCTGTTCCCGACGTCCCTGGTGCTGTGGGTGTTCCATTCCCCACCTTGTCTTTCCTGTGCTGTAAGGTGGCTGTGCTGCAGTTCCCATTTGTCCCCAGCAGTGCTAACACTCCTCCCCTGGGCTGGGCAACAAGACCTGCTGTTCCTATCAGGAAATAGGTCTTAGAGTGTGATAAAATGTGACAGCTGGAGCCTTGGGATGAAGGATGTAGGTGAATGTGGAGTTAAATGACAATGCAGCCCTACAGTGTGTGGCCCTGTCACCAGACAGAGCTGGGGGGAGCAGCTGGAGCTTAGGGAGTTTGTGCTCTTGCTCTGGAAGTGCTCTGTTCCTTCCCAGTGGGATGGTGCTGTGGTAGTGATCTGGGAGGGACCTGCATCCTCTGTGGGTTGGGGATCTAGAGCTGCCAGTGGGATGAAGCTGCACCCCAGTGAGTGCTGGGGACACTAATGGAGCTGGCTGTGATGTGCAGGTGCATCCCCACAGCAAGAGCAGAGCTTGGGCACATCATGGCTCAGCTGTTCCAGCTGGGAAAGTGGGAACTGAGAGAATTCCTGGCCCCTTTTAGTCCCTTCTCAGGACTTAAATCTTTGTGATGTGACAGCACCACACCACAAGTCACTCTTCTGCTCTGGTTAGTAGAACCAGAGAGCTGGGAATGGGCAGTGAAGGAATTGGGGCATGCCATGCTCTGTGTAATATGGACCTGACAACGGTGGAGGTTTGTTCTGTGCTCTCCAAACCAGAGTGCTGTGACCTTTCCCTGCCACTTATGCACCTCTGGTGTGAATCTGAGTCCACAAAAGGCAGATCAAGGAGTCAGCACGTTGGCTTCTCATAGAGAAATCTCCTGTGGTTTAAACTACGTGTTACTTGGAGTGAGAGAATCTTTTAATGTGAACTGCTTTGGTCTCTGTGATAGCACAGTCTGTGTTCTCCTTACCTCAGAAAATTTGCCTGTGCTGTGAATGCCTTCAAATGTTTCTCTGACACTTGTTCTGTGACCCTGTTCTAACTGCACAGCAGAAAACTCCCAGAGAAATAAAACATTTTGCTTTATGAAATTGATATCATACATTACCCAGGTGCTGATTCTGAATCTCTTACAGTCTCACAAGTGAATATAATTTTCTTTTTAAAGGAAGTATAACCTGGTAAAGCAACAAGCTTTGCTCAGTTTGAGGGGCTAATCAGTGAATTAGTTGATCAACCTTAGCTGTTTTCTTTGCATTTGCTGTCTCTTGATCAAGTTGTGAGCAATAGATGGTGTTGGAGATTTGTCTCCAGGCAGTGTATTGAATCTACCCTGCAGTGGGAAGGCCTCCTGTCCCACTATTGCCCAGAGATGTTGTCTTGGAGGCACTTTCTGGGCCTCAGTCCTTGCCTGGCTTCTCCCTTTCGAAGTGAGACAGTGATTTGGTGATAACCTGCACTTCCTCCAGGAAATGGGAACAGTGGCACAGAAAGGGAGTTACTTTTGGGATAAACCTGGAACGTTCTCTGCAGTACTGGCCCTGATCAGCTGATGCTGAAGTGCAGTGGATGCAGGAGGAGTAGCCCAAGTGTAATGTGGTGTAAATACATGGTGCCCCAGAGGCTCCTGGAATAAGTGCTCCTGGCTGGGTTGCTCAGGAGATGAGATCTCAGGGGACACAGCTAGTGCTGAGCACCACTGAACAAATGGGATAATGTTTTACTGGAAGCAGACCTGAGCCAAAGCCTGAAATCATTCCTAGGATGTGAATGTCAGTGGCACGTAGGACAGGCAGGAACCGTTCCTGGTTGGAACTTCCGGGCAGCACCATCATATGAAGATGCTGAAATTCTTCTCCAGAAGGCAGACAGAACTCAGAGGTCTGTGTCTGCCTCCTGTGTGTTGTGTTTTGGGACACAATAATGTGTATTGTTTCCCAGACATTTCCCATTCATTCTGTGTTCATATTTCCTTGCAAGTTAAAAAGGAGGGAAATACGTGGTCTTTGCCAAGAAAAGAAATCAGAGAGAAGCCCAAAGAGAGCAGCTTGCCTATTTTTATCAGCAACTGTAGACTTGCTTTCTAAACTTTATTAATAGAGTCTGGGAGGATCCCATAAGTGTGTATCATGCTGGAGGGACACAGGGGAGGCATTAACAAAAAAAGAATTGATTTTCTTTTCCCTCTTAAATGAAGCAGCACCCCACTGGTGTTTGCTGCCTGCTGAGTGCAGTACACCCAGGGGAGTTAAAAGTGAGTTACCCTTTCTTTCCTGACATCCACGAGTTCTGCCTCGAGTTCTTTTTTGAAGGAGTGAAGCAAAACACATCCATTCCTGCTGCCTGGGAGCAGGGAAGCAAGGAGTTAATAACCGGTTATCCCAGGTGGCTGAACACTTGGGTTGCAGTGAAAGGCTGGGAACACTCATTGAGCTCCTGCACTGCTCTCTACCTGTCAGCAGCTCCTGATCCACTACTGTACAGGGAGTGAGGGATGAGCCTGCTCAGCCCAGAGGCAGGAAGCTCCCCTAGGAACCTGGGGATGCTGCATTAGACACCACCGGGCAATGCTCTTCTCCTCATTCTTTCCAAGAGTCTTTTGAAATCCCAGGGATGTGCATATGGTCTGTGCTGCTTCCTCTGGTGCGTGCACTTGAATCTCTCACTGGAATATGGACGATGCAAGCACAATTAAATGCCTCAGCCCAGAGAAAGGTAAGGGGAAAATGTTTATTTTAATCACCCTTTCTGAGGGAAACTAATTTTACTGTGGAGAAAAGTACAGCTTGCAAAGCTTCTTTGGACACTTGTTTTCTCTTATTCAAACTCAAATGCTTAAAACAAACAGAGCAGTTTCTTAAGGGAGCCTCTGCTGTACCTTTGCCTCCTATTACCACAAAGCTTAAATAATAAATGTATCTCTAATGGCTGCTTCTTCCTGCACGAAAAGTGCAGTGAAGGAGCGCACCAGGTATGTTCTTGTTCCTTTTCTGCTCCCTTAACTCGCTGTTGTCACCAGAAGAAAGGCTTTCTATTTTTAACCAGAGACCTTCTGCTACCCACATGGGAAGAGAGGAAAGAGACTCCAGTACTGTTGTGAGTCAGATGTATTGTTTTAATTTTTAAAAGCAGGTGATTTGCTGCTCGTTAGACGCAGTTTCTTTACACCCATCCGACAAGAGGAGAGCCCGGACTCGGTCGGGGCTGAACTCGTCCCTGGCGGGATGAAGGCAGGGATGAAGTGGGGGAATGCCTGGAGCTGGAGCTCTGTGCTGCAGTGTCCAGAACTTGGAGCACTGAGGGATGCTTATGGAATCCTGGGGATTCAGGACCGGTTCTCAAAAGCCCAGTTTTTATTTTAAAAAGCTTTACTTCCTCGTTGATTTATTTAGTAAAAGCCCAGAGAGAGAAGCCCTTCCCTGTGATATATTTTAATTGACTCAAATGTCTCTGTGCATTTTGTATTTTGTGCCTGTTAGGCAAGTGGTTTTACAGGAGTTATGCAACAAGTAAAGAGGGCTGTGTTCAGTTGTGTGTGTTCAGAAAAGCCGCTCTGTGTGCTCTGGGTCCTGCTCTGACACCTCTGTGTCTCTGGGGAGCAGAGCAGGAGCCTCATTCCCTGTGTTTGCAGCTGTAGAATACTGACTCCCACATTCCTGGATCCCTTGCCATGTCTTCTGAGGGACACACTCATTAAAGTTCTCTTTCCTTTCCTAAAAATCATTTCTGGATGAAAACATCACATAGAAATAGCTCCAATTGTGCACGGAAATGGCCATGGTTTTTTCTGTGTTTTATGACATTTTGGAAATTAGTTTGTATATAGATAAAAATAATAATATAAAATAATAATACTTCTAGTCTGTGACATATCTAGTGATTCTGAGAACTATGCAAACAATTCAGGTAAGTAATCAAAGTGTCTCAGTCTGCATCAGAACAACGGGAGAATGTTAACCAGTGTTTTCCTCTGAGATTTGTTAAGAATGAAGCAGAGAAGATGAGATGCATTTGGGCACTGTCAATATTTATTTAAATAGCAAAAAAAGCAGATTTTAAAACTTGGCAGAAGAGTTTATTTACTTGTGCCATATTGCTGGAGTAGAGGCTGGAGATTTGGAAGCATGGAAGCTTTAATTGAACTGGATGCTAAATAGAAATTATTTCCTATGGGCAAGAACTTTTCTCGTTCTAGTGAAAGAGGGTGACTCAAATCTTCAGAATCTGTAAATTCCCAGGTTTTGGATTGAGTTAATCAAAATGGTACATTTAGCATGGAATCACAGAATGGTTTGGATTGGAAAGGACCTTAGAGCTCATCTTGTCCCACCCCCTGCCATGGGCAGGGACACCTTCCACCAGCCCAGGTTGCTCCAAGCCCTGTCCAACCTGGCCTTGGA
>JAWWLV010000061.1:4713921-4765062 GCA_035041135.1 Platyrinchus mystaceus | reverse complement strand
CTTGGACACTTCCAGGGATGGGGCAACCACAGCTTCTCTGGGCAACCTGTGCCAGGGCCTCCCCACCCTCACAGGGAGGGATTTCTTCCCAATATCCAATGTGAACCCACTGTCTGTCAGTTTGAATCCATTGACACACTTCTTCTGAGTGCATTTTCTAACAGAAGTGTTGCAGGGCTGAAAGCTAAAATACTTTGATTTTGAAAATGTGGGGATGGGACAGTCTGAGTGTTCCTCATCTAATTATTGTTCTCTGAAAAATGATGTACCAGTGTGGATCCTTTGCACTTTGAACAGACAGTGTCCTTGGGGAAGATAGGATGGAGCAGCAATTGTGTCACCCTTTTGGCTTCTCCCTGCTGGGTTCAGCTTCCACCTTTGGGAACAGGTCAGAGAGAGGGGCTGTCCTCGAGGGTGTCCCTGGGGGACCTTCCCTGGAGCAGTTACAGGGGTTCATTCCTTGCCTGCAGTCAGAAGGGCTGAGGAGGGCTCAGTGTGTGGGGGCTCTGCCAGAGGGTGTCGTTCCAGGCCAGCCAGTGGAGGCTCCAGGGAAACCAGTGGGGACCTTCCAAGGGCAGAGGCTCCAGGAGCTGCAGCTGCAGGCAGGGAGTGGAATGAAGGTTCTTTTTGAGGGTTCCACCTTCTTGCTGTCATGTGCAGCATTGAAAGGAAAAGGGATTCTCCTCTCAGGTATAAACCAGTGGTGATGCAACTGGAGCCAGTCGTTCCACAGCATATGAAAGCCTCTGGAAGTCATTATATTAAACTACTAAAATATTCCTAGTGAGAGGCACCAACACCCTGGCTCTCAACACTTCAGTGTTCCAGTGACTTGCCACTCTCCTTTTCCAAGGGGTTCTGGCTGCCTAGAAGCTGAATAGTCATGGATGGTGATCCAAACAATGACTTGCTCCCAGTAATTCTGGAATGTTCATCTATCGCTAAAGAGACATTGGATACTGTCAGTGCCACTGGGAGAAGAACAGGCCATGCCCTGAGTGAAGCATCTTGTCTGGGACAGTCCTTCAGGAATGTGCCAGCTGGCAAACACCTTCCAGTGGAACAGCTCACGAGCTGGAGCTGCGGAATTTCAGCCTCCAAACTGCAACAGGCTTTGGGAAACATCAACACACGGGTGTTCTCTCCCCCAGCATCACAGCCCCTCTCTGGCCTTGTCACTGACCATGCACTCACTGGGTTTGCTGCTCTAGCCCTCAGTCAGAGATGGGTGCCAGGTGCCTCATCTTCTGTTGGATTTAAAAAAAAAAGGGAGAGGAACATTGCAAAGAAAATGTCATGTTATTGCTAAGTGGCCAACTTAAAATTAACTGATACCGTATGGGCTGATTCTTGTGATTCAAATCCCGTCTGTCCCTGACAATCATCTGCATGAGGAATGTGAATTTAGTTCACCTAAAAGGGGAAGCTTTCCTGTTACAGGGAATTGCAGAAGGAAGGATAATCACTATTGGCCCCTGCAGGTCTAAAGACATTATGTGGCAGAGAGAAACTAAATTTTCTGGCATGACATGGCCTGACATGGAGTGAGCGTGGACCAGCCCACTCTGAACGAAGTCCAGAACCGCTGTTAGGTGTGGATCTCTGTGGAATATTTTCTGGAGAGCCCATTTTCCCAGTCCAGCCAGTGAGCTGACTCTTTCATATCAGCCTTCCAGTGCCTGCTTATCTTCTGCTCTAATCCCTGGGGGGAAATGAATCTGTCAGGCTGCTTTGTTTCAAACTGAGGTGGATATTGGAGGCCAGAGCAGAAGATAGAAATACATTTCCTGGAGGAGTCCAGGAGCAATTACTTTGCTTCCTGCACATTTACCTGAACCACAGTGAATCCAAGACTAAATAAAACCAGGCAATAAGCTCCATGAGTGCAGTGCCTGACCTTGCTGTGGGCTCAGCTCAGCAGCTGCCCTCCCTGTGCCACTCTGCTTCTCTTGTTGGTAATCTCCCCTCTCAGGGCTTACAGCAGGTGGTTCCTGCCTGAAGAAAACCACAATTATGGTCATCTTTCAAGCTTACAAAAGGACCTGCCATTGGCTTCTGAGATTTACAGATGCTGGGTTCTGTAGAGTGATGTATTTTTGAAGGGATAATTTACAGTAGAGCCTCATAAGGCTGTCTCTTGGATGCCACAGAAGCTGAGAAAAGCACTGAATGAAGGCAGAGCTTGTTCCTGGAGCCAGTGCAGCTCCTTTCTTTCCATCTTTCATGAGACTGGAATATACTTGAAGAAGAGTCTGTCACCTGTTTTAAAATGTGCATGGCACAAAAGGGAGGTCTAGAAAAGTCCTGAATTTTTACAAATAGAATATATTAAAATTCACCCCAAATACGGACAAAAAAATTGTGAGTTGAAGTCAATCTGTGGTGATGCATTTCCATCTCAGGTGTCTGTTCTGAACATCTCTCACCTCTCAGGTTCTCCTGTACCCCTTTTGCCTGGGATTCTTGAATTCTTAGAGCTGTTTTCCTAGAAGGTGTGCAATCATACTGATGGATCTGTTCCCTCCCAACCTGCCCTAATCTCCCTCTCTGTGTTTATGGCCCATGTCACTGAACAGATGGTCAAGTGCTGAAAGATCTTTAAATGTAAAGAGTTTAGGTTCTTATTTCAATTAAGTGTGTAGGGACATTGTCTTTTCAAGCCAGAGGTTGGAGACAAGGTGACCTTCGAGCAACTTTTATAGTCTGAAAATCTTTGGTTTATGCTGACGTTTTCCACAATCAGCAACATTTCATTATTGCAGCTTTGCAAGGAAGAGAGTTCAACAGCTCAAAGCACAAGGCCTGTTCTCTCTTAATTAAAATAACTGCATCATTTTTTTCCAGAGGAGCCCAAGAGAACTAACCATCATGGCAGAAGGCAGAGTAATTGTTGTCATTACACTGGTGCTGCTAATGGGTCCCAGTTCCACAAATATCCCTCCAAGTGAATGAAGTCATGTAAGGGATTTTGCAAGCAGTTCATTTTATAACACTGCAGCTTATTAAACAGCCTGGGGAAGGCCTGGGAGTGCTCCTGGCTGTGGTTGCCTAAAGCAGCTGTCTCAGGCCTTGCCCCTTGGGAATTCTGGTGTGGAAAGGATGCACCAGGACATGGGTGTCACAGCCATTGCTGCTTCTCCTGCTGGAACCAGTGGCCTTGTAAACTGCTGGACACTGAGGACAGGTGTATTGCAGTCAAACAGAGTCACTTGAGGAGCATGTTCTGAGCCAGTGCACAAATACTGAGCTTTGGAGCAGGGTGGGTGAGACAGAGAAGCCACGGAATAACCTGGAATCCACTTGCTGCGGGCAAGATGTGCAGCTCTAATCTCGAGGGTGGATTACTGTGCTTAGAGGTGCTGTCCAGATGGCTGGGAATAGACTGCAGCTCTGTCTGTGTCCAGGTCAGGGGGCAGGGGAGTGGAGCTGGGCTAGAATTAGGGAAAAGGCAGCTTATGCACAGTTGGAATGAGGTTGTGTCCCAGCGGGTGCTCTGGCAGTGGGCATGGTGAGAGCAAGTGAGAGGGAGAGTACAGATAAATGGCCATGTGCCAGATGGCACTGAAACCTTCTGTCTCCTCCTTGTACTTGACAACTCCTACTGTGGGTTGACTATTATTATTTTTTTTTTCTACAGCCATTAGGAGTTAGATTTCCCTGGATGGGAAATAGGGATACCTGTATTACAGTTCATGAGTGAATCACTGAGAGCTGTATTACAGTTCATGAGTGAATCACTGAGAGCTGCCCAGGAGTATTTTAGAATCAGCCTCTTGTGCCGAGGTCAGTTTGTTAATCTGGTGAACTGGGTCTGTAGTGTGTCCATGCAAGGGTGAAGGGAGTGCATGTATGTGAAAGTCCAGGTCTAATCCTGGTGGATTTACAGGGCAAATACACCATCAGCTCTGTAATATTTAATGTCTCTGGCAATCAGGATGCTGAAGTTTTTAGTTTTGGTTTCTCTGCTTTGAGGGCTGTTTCCCTTTGTATTCCACAGCTGTTTGCCCTTCTCCCATCCCTCGGCAGTAAAGTGTTGGAAAGGAATCCCTCCCTCCCGGTGGATTGCATTAATGAGAACCCCATTTGTCTCAGGAGGATCTCCAGTTTGCTCCCTTTTCTCCACCTCCCAGGCCATATGTGTGTTGTGCTGCTGTGTCTCCTGCAGGATGCTCAGCCCGTGGGCTGCAGTCTGGCTCCTCTGGCATTCTTGAGGCAAAGCTCTTCTTTTGCAAGACTTTGACATGCCAGCATTGTTCAAGTGTTCCCAGTTCCATTTTTAGCTGAGCCACAGGCCAGCCTGCAGACTCAGGCATTGCTGGTTTTCAAACCCTTTCTTGTGGCATGAAAAGCCTTTGTTACACTCAGACAATAATAAGTTCCTGAAGCGCTGTGGAAAGAAGTCTTTAATCTCCATGTTGTGTCAGGTGAGCAAGATTTCTCTGAGGATGTCAAGTGAGGCAAGAATAGAAACCCATTTCAGTAGGCTTAGGTCCTAAGTCCTCAGCTCAGTGTGCTTAAGAGCTGGGAGAGGGATTGTGTCCCATTTAACCCTTTGTTGTTTCCTGTGGCTTTTCCACACTGTTGTCCAGGCTCCATCACAATCCATGAACAGAGGAGCTTCCCAGAAGATTTTATTTCTCTCTGTTTGCATGATCATTTTCTTGGGAGGTCTGAAGGATGGATTGATAGTGTCAACTAAAAGGATTTGAATTAACCCTTCTAATTTTAACTTGAATATTGAAATAGTTCTTCTTTTCTGGTGCTAGAAATCACTGGCATTTCTCTGTACTGGCATAAAACCAAACCCACATTTGAAGTCCTTCCTGTGCAGAATTCTAATTCTAATCTGTAAACTAATATCTTGGGCAGTGCTGCAATGGGAGTTACATTTCACTCTTTTTCTCCCTCCCCTGGGGCCCAGGTTGACAACACATGAATGGTTAATGCAGGCTCTAGGATGTCCTGGCAGAAGGAATCTTTGAATCTTGCAGGGAGCAGCTGTAGGGGCCTGGCACAGAGCGTGCCAGCCACTGAGATATCATGGCATGGAGAGCCTGGAAGGCTGCAGGGATCGCTGATTAGTGCTGCAGGAGGGGAAAAAAAGGAGCTGAACAACCACAATACTTCTGGTTTATGCAAAAGTTTGCCTTAACTCTGTCTCCTTATAATTGAGAGTCTCAGAGTTCAGCTGTCTCTCCTCACTTGTGAGGTACAGCCACATCATTCCCCCCATTTAAGGTGTTATTTCCATAACAGGGACACTACACAAAGCTGGCTGTGGATTTGTTTAGGAAATTCAGAGAAGTGTGTGATAGAGCAGGCAATGAAGCTCGCAGCTCTCAGGTCAGTTCTGACCCTGCTCCACCTGAAGAAAGGAGCAGGATCTTTGGAATGGGGCTCCCTGGGTTCCATCCTGGGGGACGGAGATGTGCTTGTGAGCATTTAACAGGCTCTTCCCTGATGACAGTTTGCAGTCATCGCTCTAAATTACTCATGAAAGCTGCCTCAGGTGGATGGGAGGCTGTGGCTGAAGAGCTGGAATAAACTGTGGCCAGAGTGTCCGTGGCATTCCTGGCAGTGCTGAGCCCTGGTGCAGACCCAGCCTGGTGTTATTTGGAATTAATCTGTGGGTGAACTCAGGGTCCAGCCTAATATAAGAACTCTGGGCATAGGTGGTGAAATAAACAACTTCTAATTGAGAGTGAATCAGCTCTAGAATTAGAAGCTTTTTCAACCTGTGAAAGGAGGAGTAGGAAGCACTTAATGAATGTGTTTTTAAACGGGCAATTTGTGTTCAGCTCATCAGGGGAGAAGTGTGTGAGGCTCCTTGTACAGATCCCAGATGGCAACAGCGATTGTCTATTGTGCTTAAAACTTAATGTAGCTTAAGAGGTTGTGATAACCTGAATGACAGATTGCTGTATTTGGGGTTTAATGGATGCATTTCAAATGGGATGAGGTAGTGACTTAGTGCTTTCTAGAAATTAATCCTCACCTGCTTTATCTGCCAGTTTTGGAGCCCCTCACTGCTCCTGGCTCTGTTACAGCAGTTGCTCTGTGCAGGGGAGCTGCCTGGCCGTGCCCTAAGCAGCATCTTCCACGGGGTGTGTCAGCTGGCAGAGACATTCCTAAACAGGCTGTGAGATGGAAAGATGCTTCTAACATAGGCAGAGAAGGAGAAAAAGAAGAAGGAGCATTTTTTTATACCTTTTTTTTCCTCAGCTGTAACGTGTCACCTAAATCCCCTGCCGGGATAGGGCAGGAGCAGCTTTAGGATTAGTGCGTATGATGGATTTAGGATTTGAAGCAAACGTGTTGCTGTGTTTCCATCGTGTCTGGTTTGTGCTGCCTAGAGAGAAATGCCCTCTCTTTTATCAGACATGGCCATTGAAACACTGAGGAGAACTTTCAGAGAAAAGAGGAAGACTGGTGCAATGATACCTTGACGAGCTGCATGAGAAGAAGATGTGATTGTTCTTTTATTTCCAGACCTGGAAAGAGACTGAAGAGCTTATGCACCCGGAGGGGTTCCCAGAGAGAGGCAAGGGTGGCTCAGGAAGGCACAGAGGGGAATGAATGGCTTGTGCTGTTGACTTTGCAGTGATTTACTGCAGTGGGTGCTGTTGGCTGGATCTGAAGAGCAGGTAGACCCTCAGGAGGTGGGACTTGCAGGTCTGTTGGTAATCAAACCAAGAGAAGGGTCACCTCTGTTAGGAATCGCTGTCGGGAGGAGGAAGCGGCTGGAGAAGCCACAGCTGTAACTTGCTGTAATGTCCTGATGGATGCAGCTGGGAAAGTACCAGAGGAAGAAGAATATCAGCAGGAGAAAAAAGAATATCAGCAGGAGGCCTTGCTGTCCAGAAATGGATTCATCTACATGCCAAACTGCCTCATGGCCCTGCCTGTGTCCATCATGTGTCTTCTTTAAACTCTTGAACTGAAACCCACCCAGTCCTCCCGAGCAGACACAGAGGTAGGTCACACAGAATACAAAGGATTTGGTTGGGATTTTAATATTCTAAGTCTGGAGCATGAAGGAGGCCTAAATTTATTGTGAAACTGTCCCGTAACAACCTGAAAAATACCACTGGATTTTGGAAATCACCTGTCATTTTGTTTTTTTCCTGATAATATTTTGATGCTGTTACATGGAAGATGTGTGCTACAGAACCTTGATACCCCTCAGGGCCGTCGGTGCTTGTCAGCTCATCTCAGACATGGATGTCTCGAGGTCTCCCTTGCTCAGGAACAAATTCTCAGACATGGATGTCTCGAGGTCTCCCTTGCTCAGGAACAAGTTCACAGACATGGATGTCTCAAGGTCTCCCTTGCTCAGGAACAAGTTCTCAGACATGGATGTCTTGAGGTCTCCTTTGCTCAGGAACAGGTTCTTGGACATGGATGTCTCGAGGTCTCCCTTGCTCAGGAACAAGTTCTCCGTGGCCCGTCTGGCCGAGGATTTCTTCTGGGTTGGTGGCAGCATCGTGGCCTCCCCGAGGTGGAAGATCGGCCACTTTGGTAAGCTGAGCCCCAGGCACTGCAGAGAACACCTTGAAAGCTTTCCCCTCTGAATCTGAGTTAGTGACACCTTTGTGCAGCAGCAGAGTGGGGGAGTGGAAAAGAAGGAAGAACGTGAGACAGCCCCAGTGCAGTGCTGTGTTTCGTGGCTGGTAGTGCAGCTCTTTTGGTCCTCAACAACCCCTCGCTTATAACTTCATTACTGATTTCTTCATGTTCCTCAGGAAAAGCTAAAGCAAAGCTGTACATTCTGATAGGTGCAACTTGGACATTTTCTGTTGCACAGAATCCACCTCCCTCTCCTTACCCACAGTGAGTTAGGTTTTTTCTCTGCCAGGGTTTGCACACCTCTTAACATGTTGATTTTTTCATGCAGTATTTGTAGTTTAGAGTTTTTAAAATGAGCGTTTAGGAGCATCTCTGCTCTCTTCTCCCACGGCAGGTCAGTGGACTCCTGGGAGGTTGTATTCTGAATACTGATACACAAAATTCTCCAGCTCTCTGGCTCTCTGAGAAGGGTCCTGTTTGGGTCCCCTCATAGCAGCCTTTTGTTTAAATAGGTGATAAACCCAGCAAAATAACCGTCCTACTGTGCCTGTGCACTTGGCTGGACCCAGATGGCTGATGGAGTCTGAACTGAGGGTTGGAGAGCTGACAGCCTGCCCTCCAATTAAGCACCCTTAAGAGCATCTCTCCTGCCATTAGCATCTCATTTATTAGGGATTGTGCACCTTAGGGATGGATTCAGTCTTCCGTTGTCTCTTGTACACAGTGGACACTGTCCCAACCATCGCTGGCAGAATTAAACAGAAATTTTCTTTTCCAAAGGCACTTCCAGAGTTTTTTTGGCCAGTGAGCAGTAGAGAGTCCTGGAATTCAGTGAGGCTTGAGCCAGTGAGAGCCAACAAGGGGGAGAAAGTTCTTACACTAGGAATAGGATGGTTGGTTTAGAAGGTGAGAGGGACCTGCTCACAAGGCTGGAGGGATGCAAAATGAAAGAAATGAAGATAAATGAGATTGGATGTGGTCGGGTTTTTAATTGGATCCGGCGTAATGGTGCAAGTCAGCCTGGTGTACCTGGGCCAGGAACAGCCCAGACAGGTCACCTGCAGCCTTGGCAAAACATCCTCCTGACTGCTCAGCTGAAGGGGATCCCCAGCACACTGTACTGGATATGTTATATATACGTATATTTTATACATATGTATATTACATACTTAAGTGCTTTCGTATTCTTATATTTATATGTTTATTTTTATGAATATTTGATGCCTCCTGCCTAAGGGGAAGCTGACATTCCTGGCAGGAATAGCTGGACCAGCCAGCTCTCGGGTTTACGTGTTGATGAGCCGCTTGTAGCTGCGAGACCATCTCCAGTGAGACTTTTGAAAAATGGGGCAATTATTATCTCCTCAATGGATTTGCAGTGCTGAATGTGTGACAAGTGTGGGAGTCCTCTGTTTGTGTGTGGGCAGGCTGTTGTGGTTTGGGGATATTTTAGGGGACAGCTTGCCCTTCCCCTGCTCGTGCACCGCGGGGGTTTCTCGGGGCTCTGCCGCAGCTTCGGGGGGCCCTGAGGAGGAAGAAGCCCCTCCAATCTGACGAGCTCTCCTTGCACTGTGTAGGAGAGGGGTCGTTGTGAAGCACAGGGTCAGGGTGAATCCCCCTGGGGTCTGTTCCTGGGCAGAGCCCAGCAGGGTGTTTGGTGCTCTCACTGCTCCTGGGTCCAAGGTGTGTGACACAGCGGGGCCGCCTCGGACCGGGACGTGACTCTTTTGACAAAGCTGGTCCTTGTATAAAAATACCCAGTGACTCAATCCTTCTAAACTTCTTTCCATCCCCACATGCTAAAATACTCCCACACCTTCACACATTTACATCAAACCCAGAAACTCCTAGAAGACAATGCTGCTCCTGAACCATAAATAATTAGCTTGCAGACATTAGAACATCTTTCTAACAATAGACATGGAACTGGTCTCTTTTCGCCCCTTGTTTCAGGACAAGTTGTAGGGATTCGTGGTTTCTGTAGTTTTGTTATTTATTGTTACTTTAAAACTCTGTGTAGTAGCTGCAGCTGGTACTAAGAAGTATGAAAAGTCCCCGTGCATGTTCTTGCTGCATCAGTCCCGTGTGGAACTGGGTGTTCCACGTTCCTGTTCCCTGCTCTTTGCTGCAGTACAGAGATCCATCTTCTCTCCATGGCTGTTTTGTCCAGATGCAAATCGAGGCAACTCATTAGAAGAGAACTGAACATAAGCTGAATTCTGAAAAAAAAAAAGGTACTAATGACGTGCAAAACAGCAAAGCTTTAAATCAGCCTTAATTAAAGATAGTTAGGAGCCATTTCTTCCAAAAAAGATACATTGCAAGACTGGGGGATTTTTATTTGAAGTGTAGAAATGAATCCTAACAGAAGGAATCTGAACAACGGCAAGGAGAAGCAGTTCTGCTTGTGTTCTCAGCAGTGTGCCCTTCTCATTTCCATGCTGGGAAGGATTTCAGAAAAGAACAGGTGATTTTCTGTTTGATATAAGCACCACTTGGATTTATTTCTTTTCTGCTCTGAACTTTAAGTCCTGCAGACAGGGGAGGGTGTGTGTCAGTGCCACAGGATGAACAGCTGCAGTGAAAAAGCAGTCCAAGGATGCTTGTTAAAATTTTAACAGCAAGGAGCATATTCTGACTTCATGTGAAAGCAAAGTAAATGCATGTTACATAAAGTTTGCTTCTATTTTGGTGCTTTATTATTTTCTGCTTTGTACCAGGTGTGGTCTTTGATACTTCTCCCTCATTTCTTCAAATAAGATTATTTATTTACTGCTATAACTTCCAAAGAAGTTGGACATTTAATGTGATTTTGAAGTCTGTGTGATTAGTGTTAAGAGAAATTCTTTTATTAGCTATTTTGACCATTTTTTTTCTCCAAAAACCCTCTAAGCCTTGTGAAATAAGTTTAAGCTTTCCATGATTATTATCTCAGTAAATTTGAGAAATATTTATCTTCTTCTGAACTGGAATGAAAGCAGGTATTGAAAACACTGAAGTGTCTGGGACAGGGTTGGGCCGAGTTTGGGTCTGAGGCTGCAGTGAATCCCAGGGATGTTTCTGGCCCAGCACTGGCTTTATGACTAATTCCTGCTGACCACACTGATTTGTCTGAGGGCAGCTCTGATTGAAGCCAAGGGATCAGCTTTAAGAAACAAAATGTTACATGAGGGATTATCTTGTTCTTAATTCCACACCTTCTCTCCATAAATATTTTATTAACATGAACAATATACTCCGCAGAATTGTGGCTTTAAATTTAAATTTTCTTTTATTACAGTGACCTCCTTTCAAATCAAAATGTTGATCCTTCTTTTCCCAAGTAAATTAATGGACCTTGTCTGACACAGCAGTGTCAGTGCTTTTCCCCATTTCCTTTAACTTTGCCTTGCTTCTCTTGGGTGCTTTTGCTTTTGCCTGGGAGGGGGACTTGAACCAAAGAATTGTGCTGGTTTTGATGCATTTTGGAATACATGGAATGAGTGTTTTTATTTATAAATCCAGACTCACTGGAATGTGCATTACATGTATTAGTTTTCATTCTTCCATCCAGAATCTCAGTAGTAATTTACACTTCTCATCTCCAGGTCTGAAAAAAAAAAACAAACAACCCAACATTGGACACGGTCATAGTTTTAATTTTGCTTAAACAGATCAGGCAGAAAAGCCACAGGAAAATCAGGTCACAGGCTCTGCTCTGTCACTATGGGAAATAAATGGGAGACTTGGCAGAAAATACGAGTCTGCATTTCTTCTGGGACAGAGCCAGTCGCTCACAGTTGGCACCGAGGTTGAGCTCAGTCCTTGCAGCAGCTGGAGTGCAGGAAAGAGCCTGAGCCTTGGCTGAGCCCCAGCCTGGCTCCAGGGCCTGTGCCTGCAGGAGCCCCTGCACTGGCTGTGATGCTGCCCAAGCCCCAGGAAGGGAAAGCTCTGATGTCCAAAGTCCAGCACAGGTGAAAGGCCCCTGCCAGGACAGGGGGCTTTGGGTGACAGGGAAGAAGGAAAATCTGTCAGGTTCTTGCCACTGCATCCAGAAGCAAATATGTAGGATCAGTGACTTAATCCACAGAAGAAATGGGACCTTGCTGGCCAAGGATTCCAGTGTCCAGGTGAAACTGTGTCCAGCACAAGGTTTACCTGTTGCAGGAGCTCAGATAGAGCATTCGAGATGCTCGAGAAGAGCACGTACCTTGTGCTGGCTCCACCATATGGACATTCCACATCAGTTAGTATGGGAGTGAAAACACCACATTTACAGGTAAGTCCACAGTTGCCAAGAATCTTCCTGGCTCTCTGATGGTACACCTGACCTCTTATATCAGACAGTGCAGGGAAGAAATCTTGTTCTGTGGCTTGAACCGTTCATTTGGCAGCTGCTTGACGTGTTTCCTTCCTGCAAAGGCAATTCTGAAGGGAGCAGGGTCTGACTTGGAGCTATCACTTTCCTTCTCTCCTCAGTGGAAAGATGCATGAGCTCCATGCAAGCTGGCACCCAGATGATCAAGCTGCGTGGGGGATCCAAAGGGCTGGTCCGCTTCTATTACCTGGACGAGCACAGGTCCTGCATCCGCTGGAGACCCTCCCGCAAGAACGAGAAAGCCAAAAGTGAGTGTCAGCCAGAGCCTCCTTCTCATCCCCCCTGGGGCCCTGCCCTCCTGACAGAGCAACAAGCATGAAGGATTTGGCAGTTGGAAGTTGATCATTGACAGGTGATCGGGAGGAGTGTTGTGGTTGAATTGAAAGGGCAGTAAGTGATTTTATGATGAATGATTTCTGAAGGTTAATTTGCTGTTGTTGGCCATGCAGGTTGAAGGGATGTAGGATGTTGTAAATGAGTAGAAGGCAACCCCTGTGTGAACTGGGATTGCAGTGGGATTTGGGATTTCTCAGTGGGATTTCTGAGCAGGATGAACCATCCTGTCTGCCCCAGGGCACGCACACGGTCATTAACGAGCTCTGTGCTTTGGTCATTCCAGTCTCCATCGACTCCATCCAGGAGGTGTGTGAGGGGAAGCAGTCGGAGATCTTCCAGCGCTATGCTGATGGCAGCTTTGACCCCAACTGCTGCTTCAGCATCTACTATGGAGACCACATGGAATCCCTGGACCTGGTGTCCTCCGGCGCGGAGGAGGCGCGGACGTGGATCACGGGGCTCAAGTACCTGATGGCAGGGATCAGCGACGAGGACAGCCTGTCCAAACGCCAGAGGACCAGGGACCAATATCCTTCCTGGGCTGCCTGGGGGGTTTCCCAGGAGAGGAGAGCTGTGGATAGCACTGGCATTCCTTACAAGTAAGCACTAGGCTCAAAGCTTCAAAGCAGTTCCCGTTGTATTCCCTGTTTGCAGAGGCAGAGGAGTCCTTGAAGAGGACTGTTCTGGGCAGGATTTGGAGATGAATGCCTGGAGTGGACTGAGAGCCATACAGGTGTATTCCTTCATCTCTTGCTCCCACTGTAAAACCTCCCATTTTGTTTGGTTCTACAGGACAAGGTGTGATGTCACGTTGAGGTCACTCAGTGTGTTCTGCTGAGCTGTGCAATGGCCACAGAGCACAGCAGGTCTAGAAACTGCAACTGAACTAACAGGAGGAGAGTTAAATATTATCTTCAACTTTCTTTCATTTCCAGTCTCATTTCCAGTGTTTCCTAATGTGAAAAAAGTCATATATACCTAAAGTTCAGTAACATCCCTCAATGTTCCACGCTGTTCCTTAACCCCTGTTCAATGTGGTTGAAGCAGACCTTTGATGAGGCAGATAAAAATGGTGATGGCAGTCTGAGCATTAGTGAAGTGCTCCAGCTCATGCACAAACTGAATGTGAACCTGCCCCGACAGAAAGTCAAGCAAATGTTTAAGGTAAGAAATGAAAACATTTGGTTTTGTTTTGGTTTGTTTGTTTGTTTGTTTTTTCTAAAAGAACAAGGATTTAACATGAAACCCAGTAGGAGAGATTGCAATACTTCAGCAGCTGGGTTGTTTCCACTCTGCTGAGAGATACTACACAGTCCATTTGGTAAATTGAAAAGAGTTCCAGAAACACATCAGAGGTAAATTGTCATGCACAGAAAAAGGCCATACACCAGGTACCTCCTGGTGTTACACAACATGGAGACACACAGCAGTACCAAGATTGCTTTTCTGCTATACTTTTTGATCAGAAACTCAGCCACGTTTCTGATTATGTTCTCTTTAATAAATATTATCCAGTAGAGTATCTGATATCCTACAGTAATAAAATACCCAGCATGAAAACTTCTGTATCTGTCATATTTTTGCACTGCTAAGAGCTGTTTGTTTGACATTTCATTCTGCTGACCTTGACCCAGTTTGGTGGGCAGCTGAACGATGGAGATGTGGAGCTTTTGTCATCACAAAGTCTCTCCAGGGACCGGGAAATTTATGTGAAATCCCTGATGATTTTCTCTTTACTTGCAAAACCAGTATTCTTCCAGATATTATCAGTTTATGGCTGTGGATTTAACAGATAGCCTCTCAAAACTTGGATATAGAATTAATTTACAGGTAATGTGGGTCCCAGGGATCTCCTCAAGAGGATATGGGTGGTGGTTCTGCCAGACACGTGCACGTTGTGTGCAGGGTACACTGCCTTACCTCATTGCCTTGGATAGAGGAAATCCTCCAGAGGGTTCCCTGTGGAACAGTAAAGACCCTAAATGTTGCTCCTTGGCTCCTGCACTAAGGTGTAAAGGAAAAGCTGTGCAAAGCATTCCCATGACGAGGAGCAGCCTGACAGACCAGCCCGTTCCAGCGGGGAGCAGCACCAGCCTGCCGCTGGTCTGGGGGTTTGCTCTGTGCAGGAGTTTGTCTGTGCAGGGGGGGCTCAGGCAGCCGTGCTTCTGACTGTCCTGTTGCTGTGTGTGCAGGAGGCTGACACGGATGACAACCAGGGCACGCTGGACTTCGAGGAGTTCTGTGCCTTCTACAAGATGATGTCGACGCGCCGCGATCTGTACCTGCTGCTGCTCACCTACAGCAACCACAAGGACTATCTGGACACAGACGACCTGAGGCGCTTCCTGGAGACTGAGCAGAAGGTGGGCCCGAGCCAGGAGGAGGGATGCAGTGTGCTGCCCTTCTGCTTTGCCTTTGATACAGGGAGGGAACTTCAGCGTTGTGCGGGTGAAAAAATAGACAGTTAAATGTCTCTTGGTTTTCATCCCGTAGGCTGGCATGACTATTTCTTCAATCTCCTTGCTCTCACTACCTTTTTTTTTCCCTGTAGGCTCTTTTATTGTGTCCCTAAATATAATCTCTAGAGTTTCTTTCTTTTTTTCTTGTGTTCTCTTAGAAATATTCCATCAGCATCTGTCTGTTCCCAGTGTTCAGTATCCTGGAGTGAAGCCAGTGTTTCTGGCTCTGCTTGGGACTTAGTGCACAGTCCATGATGAAACACTGAATTGCTTTGTCACACTATCTCAGTTTGTAAAGTTTTTGTTTTTCAGGAGCTGTTGAGAGAATGACTAATGTATGGAAAGGTTTTTGCAATACACTGTAGTCCTAAGGAGTTGTCTCTGAGTGCTTTAACTCCAGTGCTGCAGGAACAAATGCACTGACTGGTGACAGGACACAAATCAGCTCAGCTAATTACTGACACGGACAAATCTTGCCTGTAGGGCTTCTCTCCCTTGCCTTCCTCACACCACATGCACAGGGAAAACCTGATCATTCTATGCCTGAAGAGCCTCATCTTTTGAACCAGCAAATGGATCACGTATGTTCAAACCCAGAGTTGGAGGCTTTTTAATTCCTCTTCTTCTATTTTTAAGGTTTTAAATCACCCCCAGAGAAGGCACTGATCTGGTGGCAGATGCACTGGTGGTTTCATTTCCCCCTGAGCAAAGATTCCATGTTGCCAAAACAGTCACCAACGTGGTCACTCCATTGCAGTCCCCTCTGGTGACAGGGGCTGTGTTTTCATGTCATGTGCAGCATCTCACAGAGAGGGTTTGCTGGACCACTCAGGGCAGGAATGGGAAATAACAGAACGGATAATAGAGAATAAATCAACAGTAAATAGCAGGAATATGAATTAATAGTGTTAATAGCTCAACATAAATGGCCCTGTTTTTATAAATTACAACATTTCCAGACAACATTTCTAGACATATATTCCCCTTTGTACTCTTTTCTTTTTCAGCTGAGAATGCAAAGCAACCTTGAAGTTAGCAGATTCTTCCTGAGAACATTATGTCCTGAATCTCCGTTTCCCTGCTAGTAACAGATTTTTCTGTCTGTTGCATAAAGATGAACCATTTTCTTGCTTTATTTTAAAGTAAAAAAACCTTTGATAATGCAAACTAATCCTTTAATCCTAGAGGAGAAGAAATCCCATTGGTTTGTGACAAAGCTTGTTCTGTTTGGATGCTCCTGGTGCCTAATAAGGCATCTGACCTACAAAGCAGAACTCTGTGATCAGGCAGCTGCCAATAGCACAGAACTGCTCACAAAGTGCTGCTGCTCTGATCTGACCTGACACTGATTGACAGGAGTGAGAATCCCGCTGGGAACTGGAAATCCCGAGTCCCACTATGGATAATCTGCCCAGTTGTTGAGCTGCATGCAGAGGAAGGAGCTGACAGAGGCTGTGATTAACAGTTAACACTTTGGTTTTGCTGCTGTTCCAGATGACAAATGTGACTAAAGAGCATTGCCTGGAGATCATCAACAAGTTTGAGCCGTGCCTGGAGAACAAGAAGGAGGGAGCTCTGGGGATTGATGGTAAGCTGGTGGTGCAGGGAAAAGGCAACTGTTTCAGTGCTCAGGAGAATGCTGCTTTTGCTTGCATAATATATAGCCGTAGATTTTGTCATGTTGTACAGAGTGTGTTTCCAGTCTTTTTGGTCTCTTAGTATCTGTTATTTGCTGAGGAACCCAAAGGGAAGTTGGATCTCTTTGGAAGAGTTTTGACAGGCACATAAGATGAAGCAGCAGTCCATGAAGGTCCAGATGGAACTGGATGAGTCTTTATTTGTGCTTTTGGAAAACACAGTAGAATTCAATTGCATAATTCCTGCAGGTATTTTTGGAAATCCATTAAGTGTTAATAAGAGGAGTGATGTGCTCCAGAGTAAATGTGAGAAGTGGGATGAGGGATGGAATGTGTGGGGGTCGTGCCTTCCTGCCCTTTGCTGCTAAACCTTCACTGTCAATATATCCATGCTGGACCATCAGGCTGGGAGCTGTTATTTTGGGGGCTGACTGTAAATCCTTTCCCCTAAATAGTAAATCTTCTGCCAGACCTTATTGAATCCAAGGAGAGAGTACATTCCTCAGGCATTAGCTTCTGTGCAAAAGTTCTGGGACCTCTGGAAAGTCAGTCCTGCCCATATCTGTGGGTGTGGTGTCATCCTGAAAAGTGGCAAAACAGAAGTTGTTTGGTTTCCTGCATGAAGAAGTGGGTAGTTTCTGGTATAGAGTGCAAGGTGGGTTTTTTTTCAAGAAGTGATGGTTGCTTAGGATGGATTCAGGTTTGTTCAACTTCCAGAATAAACTTCAATTTATTTTAAAGCTTATTCTAATGCCAGTGAGGGAGCAGTTGGCATATTCATATTTTTATTTTCTGATCTTTACAGTCGGTTGCAGTTACATAAATAATGAATAATCAGGTTCATTTTCTTGCTTTCCTCATGGCTAGAAAAGTAAGACTGGGCTTTTTAAACCATTGCAGGTTTTCCTAAAGAAAAAAAATTAAAAAATCTATCCAGTTGCTTTGCCTAAGAATGGATGATAAAAGAGTTGAGAGTTTATGTGTTAGGATAAGAGAGAATCCAACATGGGAACATTCTGCTACAGATCTGATCAGCAGGGAGCAGATGAGCTTGTTTGGAGACTACTGGAAAAAGCTTCAGGACTTCAACCACTCCAGCATCTTGCTGGATGTGCAGCAGAACAGAACAGGTCTGATCTAGGGGAGGTTTCTGGGCTGTATTGATGATAACATCCAAACAGAGGTGATGAGGAGCTGGCAGGACACACTGCTGGGGTGGTGCTGGCAGAGGAGAAAGAGCTGCTTCAAAACACAGATCTGTGTGTGCATGTGCATCATGTGTGTAGCTGAGACTTTAGATCCCTCCTCCAAACAATCAGGTGCTGCCTGGGGGACTGAGATACACCAGCCATGGAAGCTGGAGCTGCCTGTTTATCCCTCCCGTGGGTGCAGCCCAGGCAGGAGCATCCTGCCCACACTTGGCAGCACTTCTGCAGTAGTAAAATAATAGCACAGTGCTCTTTGTCCTTTCATATTCATTCATGGGTCTGTATTGGTTGCTCCTCTGTTCTCACCCTGTCTGTGTCACTGCTTTGCTCGTTGACTGTGGTGCCTCAAGAGCTTCAAATATTTGTCTGAGCCCAATTCCCCGCGCCGCGTCCTCGTGCGCCGTTCAAAGAGCTTTGGCTGCTGTTTGTATTTATCAGCTCTTTTCCTTTAATGAAACTTTCATCAACACAAAATGTATAGCCTAGAAGAACCATCATAAAGGTGACATTTTGTCTTGTCACAGTCAGAGAAAGTGCGCTAAGCCCTTCAGAAGTTTGGCAGGATTTACACGGGCACTGTTTTATTTATGGAATGAGTGAAATGTCAGGAGCATTAGCAGTCTGGAAGCAGAGACCTGTCGAATAAAGGCTGGCAGCAAAGCCAGGGTGGGAATGGGAATTTGAGTCTTTCCTTGGTGGTGAATGAAAAATATCTGGGAGCTGCTTGAAATGGGAGTGACGGTGTTCAATGTCAGTCTGGTCTGTGACAGCGTCTGTGTGTGTGTGCACTAATGTACACTGGGGGTCTGAGGGCAGCAGTTTCACACGAAGATAAAATCAGGACTTGCCAAAACCTTGCTTCCCAACAGCAGTGGTGATTGCAGTACACAAATGGTCCAGGTGCTGATGTCTGCAGGGTTTGCCAGCATCCCACTGCTTTGGAAAAAACACTCTCCTGGTGGCAGCACCGAAAGCCCCACAGTTAATTGATATTTTGGTGTCAAGCCTGGAGTGAACTTTAGTGTCTAAAGTGACATTAATGCAGTTCTGCAGATCCCCCCCTCCACATGCAAGTTTGTGCAGAGGTGTCGTATCCAAATTCCAGGGTGCAGCTTGTACAAGCCAATGTGTGCTGACATTCCTCTGGTGTTTTCGGGAGGAAGAGAGGAGAGGAAAGTATCTCCCCTGTCTCAGACTGTTGGGCCACCAGAACTGTCTGCAGGCAGTACAATACCACAGATCTTACAACTCTTCACTGAGGAACAATACCAGGATATGACTGCAGGTCTCTGGGGGCTTTTATGTGCCATGTGATCTGACATCCCAGCAGAATCTTTTGACACAAATTGCAAGCCTCAAAAGGAAAGGCAGAGCAGGGAAAGCGTGCAAAGCAACTGGAG
Source organism: Platyrinchus mystaceus (assembly GCA_035041135.1). Classification (NCBI taxonomy): domain Eukaryota; kingdom Metazoa; phylum Chordata; class Aves; order Passeriformes; family Tyrannidae; genus Platyrinchus; species Platyrinchus mystaceus. The sequence goes on along the minus strand of JAWWLV010000061.1, from coordinate 4,746,099 downwards.
ATTTGCTGAAAAGCAGTAACCACACTTGGTCATGGTGACAGCTGGGGTGCAGTGGTGCTGTTTCGTTATCTTACGTGTTCATGAAGGTGTTGGTGAACACAGGGATGCGTTTTTAGGCTGGCTTTAGGAGGGTTACAGCAGCAGAAAGGACAAAGCTGTATTATTGACAGCGTTGTTTGTCCACAGGTTTCACCAACTACATGCGGAGCCCGTCAGGGGACATATTCAACCCCGAGCACTACCACGTGAACCAGGACATGAGCTACCCCCTGAGTCACTACTTCATTACCTCCTCTCACAACACCTACCTCATGGGGGACCAGCTGATGTCCCAGTCCCGGGTGGACATGTATGCCTGGGTGCTGCAGGCCGGCTGCCGCTGCGTGGAAGGTAAAGAGCAAGAGGGAACGGTCAGCAAGATCTGCTGCACAGGAAGAGTCCTTTGGTGTCTTGGTGATATTGGATAGAGGAAAAAGCCAGGGAGGGAAATGGTGTCTTCCCTTCATAAAGAACAGCAAAGCAATGTTGTGATATACTGGGCAAATTTCCTTGAGCCTGGAAATAAGGTTTGAGGAGTATGTCCTGTCCCAATGCTCCTCAGCAAGGGGGAAATGGAGTTGTTTTGCTTGGGGCTTTCTCAAACCTCTGGTCACAGGAGACAGTCAAGGCCAGGGAGTTCCTTCTGAGGAAGGATGTTCAGCAGAGTGAGGAGGGAGATTGAGGTGGGGCTGGGAGGGAGCCTGGACCCCGCTGTGGCTGGGAGGGAGCCTGGACCCCGCTGTGGCTGGTAGCTGGAGGGAGCTGCAGGGTCTCAGTGTGCCCCAGCTGGTGGCCCCAGTGTTCCCTGGCTGATGGGGGCTGTTGTTTCTGTCCTACAGTCGACTGCTGGGATGGGCCGGACGGGGAGCCGATTGTCCACCATGGATACACTTTGACTTCCAAAATTCTCTTCAAAGATGTGATTGAAACTATCAACAAATATGCCTTTATCAAGAACGAGTATGTATCCGGTGTGCCAACCCCTGAGTCCCGGGGCTGTGAACAAGGGTGTTCCCTGCCATCCCTGTGCAGCAGAGCAGAGCAAACCCACAGAGCTCCTGGCAGAATTCTTGGCTGGTTTTGGAGGGGAAAGCCCTCAGGGAGCAGTGACAAGGCCAGGCTGAGCAGGGGGTTCTGCACAGAGGGGTGGGATTGGCTTTGCTGCCACCGTAGGAGACCAGAGGAACGGTGTGGTTTGCCAGTGAATGTTTTAGGTGGAGGGCTGGCAGTTTAACCACATCTCCTGCTGGGTGTGTTCTCTGGTGCTCCAGGGATAGGAAACAAGTCAGGCAGCACAGGAATCCAAAGAGACAGGAGCCCAATTGTGGGGAAAGCAGAGAGCTAAGGAGAAAGGGGTGATGTTTCCCTGCAGGTACATTGCTTAGGAAATCAAAGCATTATACATGGGAGGTTTCATATGCCTTGGCAGTTACTGTTCTTCTCCTTACAGTCTACCTATCTTTTCTTTTAAAAGATAAATTAATTTATCTCCATAAAAAAGTTTCCAGTAGCTTCCCCAGAGCAGCTCATCTGCCTTTATGAATTGAGCTAAACTTACACTTAACTTTCAGACCAGGTAAACAAATTCCGAGCCTGAAATTTTTCAGATTCCCTGAAGACAGGGTAAATAAATCAAAGGAAAGCTGCCAGCAGAATGTATGGCAATGCTTCTGAAATTGTGCTGTTCTCAAAACCTTTGCAGGAAGGTTAACTGGGACCACGTCATCAACTGGGAAAGTTTTGTCCTGCAGACATTGTCTGGCTGAAAGCCTTATTTTTCCTGATGAGGAGCTAATGAGGGCCAGATGTCAGGATAGACATAATTGGTTTTTAATTAATGAATCCCTGATAATTCATCCCTACAAAACTGCATTGTGCACAGGCTTTTGTGTTTATCCTAAAAAATGCATCATCTCTACACAGAAATCCATCTTCAGAGTGGTTTTACATGGCACCAGCCACACTGGAGTAGACGTTCCACAAATCTTACCTTGATCTTCCCTTTCAAACAGCCAGGCATTGTTGTTCCCCTGGCCTCAGCCTGGAGAATCAACAATAAATGACAACAATAAAACCGAGTCTAGAAATAACACTCACTGTCTCTGTAGCTTTGTCTACAGGCTTGTTTGTGTAACACTGCTCTGTTGCTGATTAGAAAAGTATTCATGGTAGAGCTGACACAACAGGTTTATCACTTGGTTGTTGGAAGTGGGAAGGTGAAGGCAAAGGCCCTTTGGGGATCTTTTCAGTTCTTGTAGCTTTTATTTGCTTTTCTGTGTGCAAGTACAGAAGGGCTGAAGGCCCAGTTGGAGAGGAGAGTTGGTGGCACTGGCTGTTTGGGTTTTCCTTATGAATGGCTTGCTGGAGTCTCTGGTAGGAAGGGGGGGTCAGGGCTGAGTGGTGTAGGAAGGTGACAAGTGTGCTCTGGTAAAAAAATGCATCAAATCAGATTACAGAAGTTTAATTCTCCCATGCCTGTCAGAAAATCAGCCATTCAGTCTGGGGGGAGTAGTGGGGTATCAGTCCTGTGCCCACAGGGATTGATCTCCCCTGTGGGGGTCACTGGTGGTGCCTGTCCCAGGAATGCCCAGGCAGCAGTAACCCTTATCCTCTTCGTGCTGTAACAGCTAAATTTGCAGTTGCTGGTGGCTCTGTCTGTGCCAGGTACCCCGTTATCCTGTCCATCGAGAACCACTGCAGTATTGTGCAGCAGAAGAAGATGGCTCAGTATCTCACAGAAATCCTGGGAGACAAACTGGATCTGTCCTCCGTGCACAGCGACGACTCCACAAAGCTCCCTTCGCCAGCGAGTCTGAAAGGAAAGATCCTGGTCAAGGTGAGCACCTGCTCCACTTGTCCTGTCCTCCCTTCTGTGCTCATGGTCATTTACTTGCTCCCCAACTTCAACCCTGTCACAAAAAGCAGTCTTTGAGAACTGGTGCTTAAGGTTCTGAACAAATGTCTTCTCAGCCAGTAAGAACCTGGGGGCATGCTCTGAATAATTTTTATTAATGTCTTTTGAAAGGTGTGGTAGCAAGAGCTGCATGAAAACCTGCCTGTGTGATGGTTTTATTTTGTAGGGCAAGAAACTTCCAGCCAACATCAGTGATGATGCAGAGGAAGGAGAAGTTTCTGATGAGGACAGTGCTGATGAGATTGATGATGACTGTAAACTAATGAATGGAGATGTAAGTTAAGCTGAATGTAAATGGACATCAAGGTTTCCCATCCCAGTGAGAAGAAACCTTGTATGAGTTCTCTGGAATGTGGATGTGGTCCAGTCTTTGGGATTCATCACAAGTGTTTTAGGTTCTAAACGTTCACAGGGACAGATTTGACAAAAGCAGAACAGACATTACATCTGAATAGCTCTGCTGGGGGTCAGTCTTGCTTTAATTAGAACTGTTTTAATTACTTTTTTAATGACTTTTTTCATCACTACCTGGTTTAATGATTCTGTTCTGTCTGTAGGCATCTGCTAATAGGAAGAGAGTGGAGAATATAGCAAAGAAAAAGCTTGACTCACTGATAAAAGAATCCAAAATCCGTGACTGTGAAGATCCAAACAATTTTACAGTTTCCACTCTCCCATCAGCAGGAAAGGCTGGGCTGAAATCTGATAGTAAGAAGGTGAGCATGTTTTATTGTACTTGTGTTTTATTAGTTTACTGAATCCATATATTATTGACTTCAGCTTCATAGCTGAATTCCTGCAGTTAATAATGATGCCAGGTGAACATCACTGTCAGATACACCAACTTTTTTTTCTTGCTCACACAGCAACTGGAGCATGAAATGTACATGTGAAAGGACTTCTCAGCAGAAAGACTTTGATTTTCCATTATAAAAACTGCATATGAAAGTTGAGCTTTTTTTTTCCCTTGGCTGTCTATGTTCTCTGCATTTACATTTGTATTTTAATTTTATATTAATGCTAATTTATAAAAATGCACTCAGCCCACAGACTACACTTCATGAATTTGAGGCATTTTCATTTTGGGCTTTGTAATAAGCCACAAAAAGCTTTAAGAAGATTGTTCCATGCAAATGAAAAGCAGTGGAGATCTGCCAGTAATAAGCAGGTGTAATATCCAGGGATTAAAACTAAAATGAGGATGAGAACTAAAAATCAGCTTCCCAAAACATTCTGTGGATTATGTTTTGTATGTAGTTTAAACCTCATGATTTACAGGGTGTATCAGACAGTTATTTCTGTCAGAGCCACCGCAAGGCCAGGACCTGGAGAATCCTTTAGCCCAGCACAGTGTGTGTTAGGAACCCATCCCCTCTCTGCTGCTGCTCAGCTGCTCTGTCTGCAGCACTCAGTTTGATCTGCTGTGTGTCCTTTGCTGCTTCAGAGCAAACTGGAGGATGATGTGGAGCCTGGGGAGGACTTCAGCACCAGCAAGAGGCACAGCCGCTCCCTCATGGGCAGCTTTTCCAAACGCAAGGTGAGCTCTGCCCCTCACCCTGGCTGCTTGCAGGGTTTTTTCCTTGGCACACAGTGGGGAGGAACGTCCCAACTGCACTGCCTGCAGCACTTGGCTCTCAGGCTGCTCCCTGAGCACACGGGCTGGGGAGCTGCTCAGCACAGTGCATAACACACAGCTCCAATTTCCATGGAGGTCTGAAAGCATCCAGGGTCTGACTGAAAAAAACCCCCACAAAAATTCATTTGGATCTAACAGAAAAAACCCCACAAAACTTCATTTGCACCTTTTATCTGAGGATTTGTGCTTCCCTTGTAACAAGGCTCAGACCTTGGGCTGAGTTGTCCCCATGTGCTGCAGTACTGAGTGTTACAAAAGCTGTCGTTTTCCATTTGCTGTAAGTAACACACTCATTGGCATAACAAAGCAGAAATGCATCCAGCTGCTCCAACCTTGATCACACAGTTATGATATTACAGTTTTATTTCCCTCTGGCACAGAAAAAAGGAAGCAAATTGAAAAAAGCATCGAGTCTGGAAGAGGGTGAAGACGATTCGGATTCTCAAGGGAATTTAGCCAGGAGCTCTGTACATTACAGCAGGTTTGTTAACAAGTGATTGGACAGTTTTGTTTCTAAAAAAGATAACTTACATAATTGCACCACTAAATAGGTTTGCTTCAGGTCAAGATGCCAATTTGTTGGAGGCTGCAGGCATCTGGTGTATGGGCAGAGAAGAATCTGGTGTATGGGTAGACACAACATCATCAGAAGGATCTCTTGGTGCAGTTCAGACTAATTAGCAAAGCAAAGTGGGCCTTTTATGCATTTTGAGCTCTTAGTGGCTCATATATTTCTTTGTCCTGATTTATTTTAAAATACGAAAGGTAACATTTATCCCTTAATTAATGGGAAATTAATGAGTCTTATCTTTCTAGGATAAACCGACAGAAGAAAACAATGAAGCTGTCCAGGGCCCTGTCTGACCTGGTGAAGTACACAAAGTCTGTTGGCATCCATGATGTTGAAAGTGAAAGTAGGTTGAACTAAAAGTCTGCTGAAAATAGTTGCTATACAAAGAAATTGAATTTTTTTTACATATCTTCTTATTAAAAGGAACAAGTGCTGTGTAGTTTTGCAAGCTTTATCTGGATAATAAATAAATAAACAAGGAGATTAGTTCTAATCTCCTCCTCTCTCCCCTGCAGTCTCTTCCAGCTGGCAGGTTTCATCTTTCAGTGAAACCAAGGCCCACCAGATCCTGCAGCAGAAACCAGCCCAGTACCTGCGCTTCAACCAGCACCAGCTGTCCCGCATCTACCCGTCCTCCTACCGCGTGGACTCCAGCAACTACAACCCCCAGCCCTTCTGGAACGCTGGCTGCCAGCTGGGTGAGCAGGGACAGCTTCACTCTGCTTTGGGGGGGTTCCAGCAGGGGCTCCAGAGGCACCTCTTGGAACACTCTGCTCGTCCCGCTTTACTGGCCGCTGGGTCCTTCCTGGGGCCGTCACATGTGTGTCCTACATGCTGGTAGTTGTGTGATAAATGGAAATAAATCAGCTTCTCAAGCACGGGAGGACCTCAGAGCTGAGCTCTCCTGGAGGGCTGCTCTCCCTCAGGACGTGGTATACGTCACATAAGAGAATTCCTTTTGGATAAGACACCTGAGTTTTTTGCACCTGAGAAGTCAAATCTGAATCTGAATTTTTTTTTTTAAACAGTTGCACTGAACTACCAGTCAGAGGGGAGAATGCTGCAGCTGAACCGGGCCAAATTTAGTGCCAATGGGAACTGTGGCTACGTCCTCAAACCAAACTGCATGTGTCAAGGTAAGGACAACGAGCCAGAGCAGTGGATCACTCACTGCAGGAGAAGATTGGGTGTGGGCCCTTGTTACAGGTTGTTTATAGATGCATTTCTGATGCTAGAAGCAAAAGAGCCAAAAGGTATCTAAAACTGAAGTCGTGTTGCACTTCTTTCACTTTGTGTGACTTGCCATTCTTACAGGTGTCTTTAATCCAAATTCTGAAGACCCACTGCCTGGTCAGTTGAAGAAACAGTTGGTTCTAAGAATTATCAGTGGTCAACAACTCCCCAAACCACGTGATTCCATGTTGGGAGACAGAGGAGAGGTACTGGACAGTCAGTTCTTGTGTTGCATAAGGTTTATTTCCATGCTGCCTGGGCTAAGGGTGAGGATTTCACCCTCTGCAGTTATCTGTCAGGAGTCACAGAACATGAGGAAATTGGCTCATTGCCATCCCAGATCTTTAGGTGGTTTTCTTCACTTCTAAGCACCACAGCAATGGTTTGATGTTTTTCCTCCAATTGTCAACACAGTGTATCCAGGAGAAACAAAACACAGAATCTTATCAACATAATAAACAACTGCAGATGGTCCAGGACCAGTAACTACTGAGACATTAGAGTACAGTGCCCACATTGTAAAAGCCATGTGTTTGAATTGCATCTTTGTCACTCATTTTTTCCGTATTTGTTACATTTTGTTTTTCAGATCATAGATCCATTTGTTGAAGTAGAAGTTATAGGCTTACCTGTGGATTGCTTCAAAGAGCAAACCAGAGTAGTTGATGACAATGGTAAGATTATCTGGGGTTTCATTTTTTTAAGGCTGAAACATCCTAATTCAGGCAAGTTTTGTCCATAAAGATTGGAGTAGATAGGATTTGGTGCCTAATATGACAAACCACTGAAAATTTGATTTAAGCATTTTTTATGTTAATTAGACTTGGATCTTGAATTGTTTGACTGAGTTGGTAAAATGTGCTGATGGTCTTGGTGTAAAACAAGTCATTTGTCTTCTCCTTGTGTGTGAGAGAAGGGTGTTTTGAGCTTGCTGTGCTCAAAAGTAAGTCAGGTCGTCCAAACCTCTGCTGAAAGCAAGGCCAAATTTAGATAAGGTCCAGCTCTGTTCCTTTTTGTGCCTCCTGCTGAATCCAGGGGCAGTACTGGATTCTGCAAGAACAAGATCAATCTTTTGGGAGAACTAGAGTGGCATTGCAGTTTAGGCACTCTTAGGTAGGCAGCCTGCCTTCTGCTTGTTGCTGTGCCTGAAATCCCTAAAAGCTGGTCCTTCCCTGCCAGGTTTTAACCCCATGTGGGAGGAAACGCTGGTGTTCACCGTCCACATGCCCGAGATTGCACTGATCCGGTTCCTGGTGTGGGACCACGATCCCATCGGGAGGGATTTCATTGGGCAGAGGACAATAGCATTCAGCAGTATGATGCCAGGTAAGGGAGAGGGGAAATCCCAAATTAGGGGGCTGGGACCTTTATTCTGGGATAACTGAAGGTGCCAATGCTGGATTAAATTGTGTGCACGTGTCTGCTGCAGAAGTTTCGAGTTAGAACAAGAGGCTGGAGTTTGGACCCTGAGTTCTCTGCCTTGGTCCTCTACTGACTTACATGGGGATGTAGATTGAATTGATTAAATCCAGACTTTTGGGACTAGATTTTCAAAAAATGGGTAATTCTCTTAAGCAGGATGGCTAAATACTGTGGGCTTGACAGGCTACCATAGAGCATCTTTACTGCAGTTGCCTCCTACTGCTTTTTCCTCCATTTCTTTACACCAGTTTTTGAAAACCACTAGTTTTGATTGCTCTTATGACTGTTAGTAGCAGCTTAATACAGAACATATAGTTACCCATTCTACTGATGTGTCCAGGTTATTAAATGCCATTTTCTGACAGTCTCCCATTTCTGTTTTCAGTTCAGTCTTCTTTCAAAGTAAAGAAAAGAGTTTGTGTTTAAGATTTAAAGCCAACATCCAGCCTCAATAAACTGACCTTGGACAAAATGTTTGCAGTCTTAAAAATGGTCTGTTAGTCCCCATGTGGTAAAGTTTAAATCATGGATTGACAGCAGCAATAACAGAGCCTGGATAAAACAGGACATGGGGGTTTTTTTATAAAATCAAAGGGACAAGAAGAAATGGCAGTGAAGTTTGTAAGTGGTGTGACTCAGGTACCTGAGTGTGGTGAGGGGATGCACAGCCTGGATGCTTGTTGTGAGGAGGGGCTGGAAAAAACCTGCCTGCTTTCTCTTGCTGTTTGCAAAAGGAAGGTCCCCAGATGCCCCTCCTGTCCCTGCTCGCACTCAGCTCTGCCCACTCTGTTCCAGGTTACAGACATGTGTACCTGGAAGGTATAGAAGAGGCTTCTATCTTTGTCCACGTGGCCATCAATGACATCTGTGGTAAGGTGAGTGGCTGTGGGGATGTGTGACACAGCCTGGGCATGGGAAGGAGCTCAAAGGGCTTTGCAGCACACCAGGGAAGCCCAGGGGGGGAAGCTCCAAGCCAACAGATTTGTTCACTTACAGTGAACTTCATCTCTGTGCTTGTCATGTTGAGACCCTTCTGAACATCCACGGAGATAAAGGAAAAACACAGGGAAAGTTACACCAGAGATTCTTGCAGTGCCTTTTTGGGGAAGCCACAGGGGAAGGTTATTTCCTTGCAGCACACACACATTTATCTAAATCAGTTTGGTTGTGTCCAGCCCTGGAGATACTGTACCTTGCTGAGCCAAAGCTGCACACCTGAACCCTCAGTGCTTGGTGCTTGCAAGGCTTGTGCTATAAAGGCTCTGCCTGATGCTTTTGCATTTTACATTTAATTAATTCTTCAGGGTTATTTGCTTGGGGTTTTTTTTTCCATAACAACACTTAAAATGCAGAGGAAAAGTGATCCTGGTAATAGCTGCTGGACGTATTTACACTCTGTGTCTGTTATTAAGAGTGTGTTTGCCTCACATGCAGGAAAAATACAACTCAGGATTCCACATCTAAATTCCCATGAAAGCAAAGCCCTGACTTCAAACTTTTCCTAGGCCAGCTAAAAACGAGACAGCTTCTGTGCCCGCAGAGCGCTGGATTTGGTGCCTTCTGTGGTATCCAAGTCAATGAAATTCCGGCAGCAAAGCGTCTGGCAGAGCCTTGAGCAGCTCAAGCCCGGCCGAGCCCGCAATGCAGGCAGAGCTCTCCGAGGTTCCGAGGTGCAGTAGCGGCACCGCGGCTGCAGGAGGAGGCATCCCATAGCCTGGGAATTCCCGGCTCCTCCTCGGCAGGGGCGTTAGAGCGGGTCTTAAAAAGCACAACAGCTTTCCAAGGTGCTAAATTTCAGTCACCGATTAGTTACCTGCAGCTTGCCAGTCACTGCTGTTGACAGCAGCGTTTGATGGGAGGGGCAATGCTCACAGTCTTTGTGAATGTTGTTTTAAGTGTTCTCAATTCGCATCTCCTTTGGCAATATTGCAGGGCATTCTGTCTCCTTTTATCCTGGCTTTACGGAGCCTTTTGTAATTATTTGCTCTTAGAGGCTTCTCCATGAGCCACTGGCTGGTGATAGTTATAGTTTGCAGTAGGGTGACCTGCCCATTTAAACTTTGGTAGCTACTTTGAGGACATGAGATTTTCTGGGTAGTGTTTAAACAACCAAAAGGCCCTTGTGTGTCATGGTGTCTCCTCCCTGTCCTTACCCATTACCCTCCAAACTACTGCACTGATCTGTTTTTCCAGTTGTTTTACTCCCTTTTCATGTTATATTAGACATCCCTTATTGCTTCTCGTTATCACTGCAGTCTCTTTGGGTTGGCTGGTGTTAAAAACCTGGTGCTGTGCACTGACATAATTAAAATATAGGGATTTGGAAGGAAAGCTGGTATATGGTTGTGTTTTTTTAATTTATAATTTTTAATAAAAGCTACTAAAAATATGGAACAAATATTACACAGCCCTTTCTGCTTTGGTCTCTCTCAGTCACTTTCTGCTTTGATGTCTGGTTAAGAGAGTTCTGTCAAAACTAGAATTATTTCTCTATTTCCCCTATTTTAATTATGGGCCAGTTAAAAATCAGCCCAGTTATCAGCCTGGTTTTACCCATCCTTCATTAATCCACAGCCTCAAATGCAAACATTTTTGGGGCTTTTTTATAAATGGAGATATTCCACCAGCTCAGTAGATTGATATTACTAAAGCAGAGTCTTCAATTTTTTTTCACCTTCACTTGTGTGTAGCTGAAATCTCTTCCAGATTGCTCTGTTTCCTGGAGAGACTTTTCTCTGTTTCTGTCTCTTCTGTGGTCTGTTCATGTATTGCAGATTTTTGGTGGTTTTCTAGGTGTGCCTATCTCTGAGATCCTCCCTCACCGTTATTTTGCCTTTGCTCTGTCTGTTTGTGATTTCAGTGGGCTTCTCTATGTCAAAAAAGTCTCCTTTTAGAAGCAGAGCGTTTTTAGACGCCTTGAAGGTACCCCCTCCTGTCTGGGGAGGTGCAGTGACACCACCACACACCTGCATGCCTCAATTGGTAGCTTCATTAGCATCCATGTTCCTTATTAGCATTTTCAAGCTCTCCAACCCGTGGAACATGAGTTGTGACATTTGATTTGGTCACTTCTGTCGGGTCATTGGCAGTCAGAGAGCCCTCCCTGTGTGAAGCAGATCCAGGATAAAGGTCCTTCCACAGCCTCTCTCATTTGTCTGAGTTTCTCCCTCTCCTGCCTTTTCTCTGGAGTGCAATAATTCAAACCCCTCCTTTCAGGTGGAAAAGAACATTAGCAGTGGATCGTTTGGTAAATTGTGGAAAAGCCTCTTGTGCTGTTTTTAAGTCTTCTTTAGAGAATGAGGCAGCCCTGCAGAAGCTGGGCTGGAAGCTGCAAGCACAGTGTCCTGGATCTCCCTCACAACTGCTCTCTTTTTGGTTTTTTTTCCCTCCTTTAAAACTTTTTTTTCCCTAAGTTAACCAAATTTGCCTTTGGATTCTTGAATCACTCCACTGATTCAAGCAATAGTGTCCAGCTTTAACAAAGCTGCACCAAACAAACCAGAATGAACCTGGGGCCCTGCACTGCGTGTCACCCATTCCATCAGTGCTTTCCTTTTCTTTTTGGTGGATATTATTTGTGTGTGTGTTTGTGTGACAATTTTTTCTGGTTTTTGCAAATATTGTCTGGTTTTTATAGCAAAAGTTCATGTACTTGCCAACTTGTCTCACAGTAATCCAAGCAGACTGTTCAATAACCTGGCTGCCACAGAAGGTTTCCCAATATTTAAATTACAATTTCTTTGCCTTGTGTGGGAAGAATCAATCTTTACCTTCTTTATCTTATCCTAAGGGGTGTTTTAGGCCTCTTTTTAATCATGTCCTACTCACACTGGAGATGGGCATGTGGTAACTAAACTTCAGTCAATTATGGGCTCAGTGTGAGCAAAGGCACCTCGATGCCACGTGGCAGGTTGGGCAGCACACGGAGGGAGGGATAAAAGCAGCTTTTAGCCCGGCTCTCTGCACAGGGCAGCATTCAATGTCTGCCCATTTAGTCCCTCAGGGCACAATTGGAAATGCAGGAACAGGCACTCAAATATTTATTTGGGGGTGAGAGACCATTGTAATTTAAATGAGACATTTCTGTGCCATTGTTTGGCACCGCAGAGATGTGACCTCACATGGCATCACAGGGCAAAAATTGAACTGACAGCGAGTGCCAGCAGGCCGGGATGGGGAGCAGGTCCTGTCACGGGGCCCTGACGGTGCCGGGTTTATCCAGTCTTTGTGCTACAGCTGCTAAAGAGAGTCTGATCTAACTGGGCAACAAAGAGGACAGGGGAGGAGGTGAGCAGGGAGGTACCTTTGTCTGCTGGGAGTGGTTTGTGTGTCTGAGGCTGTACCTGCAGAGCCACCAACACTGTACCGGGCATTGGCCTCTCCTTCAAAAGTTGGCAAGTGCACCTGGAATGCTCACAGGAATGCTGCCACTGTTCCCTGACATGTGAATCACCTGTATGATGGTGGGAGATTTATCATGGTGAATTTGTATGTTTAGTGCTTTCATAAGTACTGAAGAATATGAAGAACTGTATTGTTACACTGACTAACTTCCCTTGTTTATGGTGTGTTTCCTCAGTGATGAGAACATACACGAGTGTCTTTGGATAAGTGTTGTATGGTAGGAAATTACCATAGAAATTGAAATATCCAGTAATCATTTGTCTGCATATAGTTACCTGCTATTCATGATAGTGCTCAATTCAATTGAAGTGTAAATCTCCTTTAGACTGAAAATATATTCTCTATTATGGCCAGTGTTTATTTCCCAGCAGTTCCTAGAGAATGCATTTCCAGCTTGTAATTTAAATACATATGTTTTGGGTGAAACTGAGAAACTCTTCAGCTTTCAGAATGAGATCCTTGTAGACAGAAGTAATTCCTTTTTTATTGCTTTGTCTTTTCAATATCTCTAATGTTTATGTAGATGTTGTAAGTAGCTACATGCTAGTAAGGGAATGGATAGCAAATACAGAGATAAGTGTGGTTGGAAAATGTTATCTAAAAACATAACTGCCAAAAAAAAAAAAAAAAAAGAGATGTGATATTTTGCAAAGCTGGTGTTAGTGATTTTTTTTTTCATTTCCAGTCCCTGTCCTATTTCTGGTTTAGCCCTCGTGCTGATGACAGGAATATGGCAGGAGACTCTCTGTGTGAGATGATCATTCGTTCATGAGTTCCAGCGCCCAAAGGCAGAGAGCCGTGTTTCCTGTGAAGGGCTTTTTATATTTGTAACCTCTGTATTTGTTGTTTTGCAGGCCAAACCGGCTCTCGGTCTAAAAGGGCTGTTTCTCAGAAATCCAAAGCAGGCCTCTCTGGACAGTCATGCTGCTGGGCAGCTGCACCGCAGACCTTCCTTTAGCAGCCACCTGCTGAGGCGCACGGCCAGCGCCCCCACCAAGAGCCAGAAGAAGAACAAGAAGGGCTTTCCTGAGATCGCTTTTGACACCAAGGACACCAGCTCGGAAGGGGCCGGGGAGGACCGGGAAGGGGACGCTGCCTCCCAGCCCCGCTTCGTGCAAGAGCCAGAAAGCGCCTCTCCGTCCCCAGCTCCCCGACGCGGTGCCAGCGGGGAGGCAGCTGGCCAGGGGGGCAAAGGTAAGGCCCAAGGGGCTGGTAAGGGCCAGAGCCAGAGCTGTGCCCGGGCAGGGGGTGCCCTCAGCGAGCCCCTGCCCAGGGCCCAGCGGGTGCGGCCGCCGGAGCCGGCGGGCGAGAAGCAGAGCGTGTTCGCGCGCTGCGCCATCAACGGCTCGGGCAGCATCGGCGTGGCCACCAACTGCATGAGGTGCATGGTGGGCTCCGGGGACGGCCCCGACCTGGAGGGACCCTGGGCCGAGCACCCCGCCGGGCCCGCTGCCCACGAGCGGCGGGGCAGCGGCGCGGCGGAGGAGCGGGTGGAGCTCAGGACATGGGTGGTGAGAGCCCAGCCCAGGCCCCAGGCAGACCTGCAGCCCCGCGGCGCTGCCGACGACCCCGCCGGGAGCTCCCGGCCCCTCGTGACCCCCGGCAAGAGAAGCGCTGACTCCAAGTGCCACGGAATAAAGGCTGCTCACCCCCGGCAGCGCTGGCAGGGCCAGGCAGGTGGCAAGTATGGAAGCACTGTCAACCTGGTTGCAGCCAGCAATGGCTCTATATCCTCCAACTCCAGCAGTCTAGAAAGCCTTGGAAGCCCAGAATTCCCCAGGCACTGGTCTGAACCTTCTCGAAGGCAAGTGGGCACCCTACAGAGGGAAATGAACGCCTTGTTCGTTCAAAAGTTGGAGGAAATTCGAAGTAAATCCCCTATATTCTTTACTGGTAAGACCAGATTTTCTTCACCCTTCCCCACTGTAGATCACGTCGTCGTCTCAGCTTCTGCACAGCATCTTTGCTTAGAGGCTCCTCCGTGTTGTTTTGCTGTCAAGAGCTCTTTTTTTTTTTTTAATTTTGGCAACGACAGAAAAAAGAAATCTGCATAAATATTTTTCTTTTATTTTTTGTAGACGTTGTCTGGTCTAGATTAGTCCTTTCCATGCCTAGTGAACCATCTGCAGTAGTAACACTGTCAGTAGTCCATGAGTGTTTGGGTTGTGTGTTCAGGGTTTTTTGTTTCCTTGCTTTTCTTAGTGAATGTGGTACGATACTAAGTCAATTTTGAGATCCAAACCAGAGCATTAAGTGAGATTACATGTGGGAAACCCATGTCAGCAAACAGTATTTCCATTATCAGTCCTTGTGTTTCACTGAGGGATAACCACATCAGGAATGAGGTCTAATGTGCACTCTGCTAACATTAACCAGTTCCTTCCTCAAAGAACTTGCAGAAGTACTGCCATGAATTCAGGGATCACTGGATGGAATTCCCTGCTCTGGGTTAATAAGGAAAATGGATTTTTTTTTTCCTCCTGATTTGGCAGGAGGGGGAGAGAAGGGAAGAGATTTTGACAAGAGTTTTCTATTTCATAGAATTGTAAAGAGGAAGTAAAGAAATGGAGCTTTTGGCTGTGACTCCAAGAGCTTCTTTTCAAACCCCTCCCCCTTGTCCTTAATTGTCCACTGATGGTTCCATTTTCAGGAACAGGGAAGTGACTTTGGTGCTTCTGAAGATGCAATTCTTTTCTCAGTAACAGATTCTGAGTGGCCACCTAGAGAGGGCTTCTTTGCAAGCCTCACCCAGAAATTTAAGATATTTTATTTGTTTGATCTATTCAGTCTGGTTGGGTGTCTACAATTCTTTGTCTGGCTTTTTATATATTTTTTTTTTTAAGTGTATTTTTCCATTATCTGCTCTGAGCTTTTAGGAAAATACCAGGACAGTGGGAGGGGAGATGTTTGCTGCCTCCCGTGACTTGCAGTTAATCCAAAGCAGCAGAGCTCTTTCTATGCCTAAATTATTGGCATCAGGCTTTTCACAGGCTCTGAGTGGTGTGACACATGAAACCATTTCCCATTATCAGTGCCAGCTCCCCCGCCAGCCCCCCGAGCCACTAAACAAATATTGTGATATGCTTGAAATTTGATTAAATCCATCTGACTTCCCAAGCATGGAATCAGCAAACCCTTCCAACGGTGAAACGGTGCCTTGGCCTGGGCGCTGCTGGTGCCGTGACAGCCCCTCTGTTTGCACAAACAGCTCCCTCCCCATCCTGCAAGGCCGTGCCTTGGGCCAGGAAACCAAGGAAACAGCCCCGGAAGCGGGGCTGCCCTTTGGGATCAACATTCTGCTGCTGGGAAGTGCCCCGAGGACAGGACAGGAAACTCCAGTCTCTCCTTCTCCCTTTGTGGCACAGCATTCCACTTTCCAGTGTTCTGCCTTCCAAGTGTGCCTCAATCTGTGCTGGTGGCCAAGCCTGCATGGGGAAAAGGAGGCTGGTTAGTCTGATCAGCTCTGGGCTTTTCCTCACACTCCCTCAGATACTGGGAATCTGGGAATGTTGGATTTTGCTTATGGGCACGTGTTCCTTTTTCCCTCCTGACACTCCCAGCTGATGGCACACAGGCCAGGGAACAGCCTTTTCCTGTCCCTGAGCTCCTGGTCGCTGTGCCAGGCTGGAAATGCTGGTGCTGAAGGAAAGGCAGGTGTTTCCTGGGCAGGTTTTGGTAGTGCAGGTGATTGTTTTTCCAAAGCAATAGGAGAGGGCTTTGTAGAAGAGGAGACCAGCTCCCTCTGAGCAACCTGCTGGAGTGGAAGGTGTCCTTGCCTGTGTCAGGGGGGGTTGAAACTAGGTGGTTTCTAAGGTCCCTTCCAAGCCAAACCATTCTGTGATTCCATGACTCCATTCCCCAGTCCAGTGGAGTGCATTTCTTCAACACCAACAAAAATTGTCTGTTTTCTTCTATGACAAAATAATGGACTTAATACTGTCCATTTATGAATTCCATTGAGTGCTCTGGTTGGTCAGAAATTCTTAGGATCCTACGAACATGTGTGAATATTCCTGTGTGTTTCCTTTCCCTCCCTCAGCACTAATTTATCCTGTTATCTGCACCTGCCTTCCCTACATTAACTGGATTTTTCCTCTGTTCTGTCCTATTATTCGACATGCACACTCTCTCTCTCTAGTTAAGAACTGAAAGGACAAGCAAGTCAAAGGTAACTGTCTGCTGAGTGTCCCTGCTTCGAGCCCCTTGTTGCCTGTGTTCCTGGTTTGTGTTTGTTCCCTGCCCTGTAACTACCTGCTCCTGTATTCCTGAGGTGCTGTGTGGCTCCGGGGTGCTTTGTGAGCTCTGGAATGCATGTCTGCCCCGTGGTTTGGAGCTGTGGGAAGTGCTGTGTTTGGCATGGTTGCTTTGGCCCTTAGGGGACAGGCCATAAACATTGAGGGGGATGGAGCATTTTCTCCAGGTGACTCTTCAGGGTTGTACTGTCAGCCTGCTGTTCATGAACCCTCTGTCTGTAGAGTTTTTGAAAAAGAAGCTACCGAGGGTTTGTTTTTTGGTTTTTTTTTTTTTTTTTTTTTAGGAGAACAAAGTCTGTTTAAAGTTTTTGTTTTGTTTTTAAAAGTCCCATTGCCAACATTCCACTGTGTCATCTGGACCATTTGTAATCTGCTCCACGAGTCCTGTGCTGCTTCTCTCCTGAGCAGTTGGTCAGTGGGATCATGTCTGCTGGTTGGGCACTGGTGTTCTGATTACTGTGCATGGGCTGGTTGGCATCTGATACACTGACCCGTGTGAGAGCTGGAAGGAAGGGAAAGAGCCATTCCAGTGGTGCTGGATAGTGGAGGAAGGAAACTTAGTTCACCAAAGGGGACACAAAGGATACAAATTGCTGGGTACTGTTGCTGTTTGATAAGAAGAGAACCAGAACAGTCATATGGTGCTGCTGTGCCTGGACTGAGATTTGTGGAACAACAGGGCTTTGGGCAGCTAAAACCCAATGAGCAGAGATTTTCGCTGCCTTTAGCCTGGCCTCTGAATTCCTGAGTTATTTTAAGAATCATGATTTATATACTTAATTACTACCTTAAAACCGAAATGATAACACAGGAGGAATAAATCTTTGCGTGGACTGTGATCTGTGAGAGTTAATTAACCCTGTATCTCTGCTTCTTTCTTTTTTCTCTCTTTCCATGCCTCCCAAGCAGACGTCTGCCATTTCTCCATGCAGAGGTCAGTCACTTCTTTGTGCAGCCTAGAAACGATCACAGAGGAGCCTGTTCTTGCCAACGAAACCCATCACTGCAGCCTTGTCTTCCCTCTGCCCGTTACTCCTTACAGTGACTCTGAAGAAGGGTCTGTGTCTGACCACTCCACCGAGGCTCGGTCAGAAGGCAGCAGCACATCCAACCAGCCTCAGGAATCTCCACTCACTAGAGAACAAAGGACAAATCTGGCTGCAGAAGACCAAGTGCAGGTTGCACCAGGAGCAGCTGACACAAGTGTAGTAGCCCAGGAAGATGAGAGGACACGCGTGGCAGGAGGTGTCTCAGAAGAAGGTGGCTGCACACAGGTGTGCAGTAAGGCTGAAGATCAGTGTGTGTTGGCAGCACATCCCCAGAAAGTCAGGCTGGCAGTGGCAGCAGATCACAGTGCTGGCCAACCTGCTGGAAACTGCCAGGAGCAAAACCACCAACCAGGGCAGGTGTTAACGGACAGGAAAAACACCTCTGAATCCAAAGGGCAGAAAGCGGGGGCAGCAGCTGTTGTTGCACAGCAGAGCAGTGGCACGAACAGCTCGCAGGCAGACACTCTCCAGAAGGGCTGGGCTGCGCAGGCTCTGCCTGCCTCTGTTCCTCAGACGAGCTCTTACGTGCCAGCAAGGAGGGCCCAGACTGACCCGAGGGTGTCAGGGTCCCCAGCCCTGGCCCAGCCCCCGGGCAGCCTGTCCCCAGCAGCAGAGGTGTACTTCGATGCCACGGGCAACGACCGCATCTGGAGCAAGCTGGACGGCAGCAGCCACCGCGACAGCATGTCCTCCTCCTCCAGCATGTCCTCCAACGACACCGTCATCGACCTGTCCCTCCCCAACCTGGCCCGCAAGAGCCTCCCCGACCTCGGCCTCCGCCAGGACCCCCTGGAGCCCCTGGCCATCAGGAGGGGGCTGCGCCCACGCTCGGCCACCACCTGCAGCACCGAGATGCCCATGGTGAGCAAGAGCAAGTCCAACCCCAACCTGAGGTCTGGGCAGCTGCCAGCAGATGAACTGTGCCCCCGGCCCCTGGCCAGGAGCCCTCAGGACGCCTTCTCGTCCATCCCTCGAAGGCACACCTGGAGCAGGCTGTACATGGAAAGCCTCAGACAGTCTTCTAACAGATCCAAAGCGTGTGATGCGGTTGGGAACAACCAGGCAAAATCCAAAAGCCTGGGAGACCTCACCTCCGACGACATAGTGTGCACGTTTGAGAGCAAGTACCGCAGCATCAGCAGGAGCTTCGTCACGCGGTCCATGCGGGAGCAGCGCCGCTCCTCGGGCCTGAGGCCCCCGGCCAGAGCCCGGGACGAGCTGACGGAGCAGCTGAGGAAGCTGACGGCCTTCCAGCAGGAGAACGACATCACGTCCCCCATCAGCGTGGAGCCCGGCGAGTCGGAGGAGGAAGGGGAGAGCGTGGGGCTGCTGCGCCGCTCGTCCTCGCGCAGCCAGAGCCGCGTGCGCTACATCGCCAACAGGGCCCGGCAGGCCCAGGAGAGGCAGCGGCTGCAGGGGCTGGGGCAGCTCGGGGGGAGCCCCATTGAGGAGAGGGGCAACCCCGAGGGGGCCTGCAGCGTGGCCAGGGCTGTGTGCACGGACGTGGCCGCTCCCCCCGTGCTCCCGGCCCAGCCCAAGGCCCAGCCCGACTGCAGTGTGGACACCGAGGTGTTCTTCATGCTCAAACTGTGACCCGGGGCCACTGAGCAAGGCAATGTTTACACTCCTGTCACAGCAAACCACAGCCCTGCGGGGCACAGAGCAGCCTGCCATGGCTCAGTGCTGCCCGGCCTTCCCTCTCCTCCAAGGGTGCTTAAAGTCAGCACTGCAAAAGAATAGATGAGTAGTCTTTGTTAATGACACTTTTGCCAGCCTCCAGTTCAGCCTCCTCTGCGTGTGACCACTCCTTGCATCCGCACTTTGCTCTGTGCAAACCTCTTGGTCTTTGCTAATTTCAGTAATTCTTCTCACAATGGGCAATTTGATGTTCAGTAGCTCAATGTGATGCTAACGACAGCTAAGGTAAATTTTGCTCTTACAAATTGTGGATCCATGAAAGGAGGCTGGACTTCAAATCATGTTCCCTGTTCTATTTTCTGGAAGAGTCTGAGGCCTCTGAGGGTGTCTTCTCTGGAAAATAGTCAGAATTGCAGTGGAATTAATAATGTAGTAGATAAAGTCCGTCTTCCATCATGGACCTGCTTATTTCAGTGAAAATCCATATTTTCTCTTTGAAGAAGAGTTCTCTTGTTCCAAAGCAATGCTTTTTTAAACCCAGCTCGTTTACATAAATATATATATATATATATATATAGACCTGTGTGTATGCAAAGATACGTCTGCACATGTATGGGCACATGCACACCCTGAACCTGAACTGTGACTGGTCCTTGTCTCAAGGCATCATCTGAGGGAAGGAGAGAGAAGGGAATGGCTAAAATAGACAGGCAATGCCTTCTGCCTGGACTTCAGAAATGGCTGAGGAGTGTGCTGGTCTCCTGTGGGAGCAGCACTGCCCCTCCTGATGGTATTTTACCAATGCTGCTGTACATAGCACTTTTGGGATGAATTTTACTATTTCTGTATTGCACTGCCATGCAAAATTTTCAATGATATGTTTAAAAAAGAGAGATATTTAATTTTTTTAGATGGACATATTTAGAATTAATTAACAGCCTAAACAGAGTAATAATTTTTCCTCCCCACTTTTTTTTTTACTTTTTATTTTTAGGGATGTTGTTGTGTCCCCCCCCAATTATGATCTCATTAATTATAGATGTACATTTTATCAGTGATGGAGAGCAATGTTTACTGAGATGCATTTTAAGAGAAACAGAGGTTTAATTTTATTTCAGGCTGCATAGAGTCCCTATTATTGAGAAGATATTTTGCCTTTGTAATGATTCTTTTGTGTATATTGCAAACTCTAAAGATTTGTTTGTAAAACCACCTTACACTATTAAAATAAACATATTTAACCTTCCAGCTGTTGAGTCTCTGGCTGTAACAAAACATTGGAGTTGGGAATACACAAACATGGTTAACTTTACCTGCTTTGTTTGAAAACTTCCTCTGTGGATAACATTTCATTTTCCTCTTTTTCAGAGTGGTAGCCAGGTCAGACCCAGCCCAGGTCCAGTCTTGGCAGAGTTGTGTGAGACAGCACAGGGGCTGAAAGGACTTCTTGCCTCTGATTTTAGTATCCTCTGGCACTTGAAGTGTTCAAACTCTGAGATATCATAGAGTAAGATAACTGTGCCTAGTGCTATCATACTGATGTGGAAGAGGGCTGGAGGGGTTTAATTCTCGGACTGAACCTTTTCAGATGGTCTTCAGTATGTTTTGCTTAAAAATATTCCTTCGGTTTTCTGCCCTGGCTCAGATCTTCACTGCTTGTCTGCAAGGTTTAGATGAGAAGTTTGTGCAGCAAAGGCTTGGAAAGGTGCACTGAAGTGACCCCACAGTATCACTGCAGTCCCTGAAGGAAAGGAGGTACATGTGCAGCAGAATGTGTGATCTGCCAAGAGGAGCCTCAGAGTGTGTCTGAACACAAAGCAAATGTCATTAACATTCTCCAGACGAAAAGTCACTCATGTAAAACTTCAGCTTTGGGCTGAAAAGCTGCAGGGAGTTGCTGCTTTTTAAAATCCTAATGCTTTTTTAACTTTATTGTCAAGTACATGCAGATTTAGAAAGCTGATATTTAAAAGGCCCAGGTGCCCCCTCAGTCCGGGCTGGTCCTGCAGGAGCCACTCCTCCTCTCCCAGCTATTTAAACCAGCGCTGGATGCCTGGGATCTGAGCTTGTTCTGTGCCCTGGCATCGAGCTGCTCCTGCCCAGCGCTGGACAGACGGACCAGGAGAGGCCAAAGGAGCTGCTGTAAGTGAGAAACTGTCTTCAGTTTGTGCTTTTGGTCAGCTGGAAGGGTCAGACCTGGTGCCCCAGGCTCCCTCCTGGCTCAAGGGTGTTCCTCCCCCTGCTCCTGCTGTGCCTGCTGCCTCCTCCAGCGCTGCTCAGGGAGTGACAGGGACCTTTTGGGTGCGTTTTGAGAGACTGAAACCCTGAGGAGTGAGGGCTGACTGCAGCAAAGGGACTTCTAAAATCCTCTCCTTTTGCTGTAAAGCTTTGTAGCTGCTCAGGTGGGTGTGGGGGGCTGTGGCAGTGGTGAATTTAAGCACAGTCCAAGGAACTCTTGTACACCCTGGGAGCAAATTAACCCCCTCTGCCCTCCCGTTATTCTCCCCAGCTGATTCTCTTTGTTAAATGGTTCTGGTACTAAATCAGACCTAGGGCAGTGTATTAGCCTTTGCAAGAAAGTCTTTTTTACAGGTTTACACTGTATTTGTTCTTTTGGTCAGCAGCCAGTATGTTAACAGCTCTTCCTTTTCAAGGTGGTGCCAGCAATGTATTACCAGCTCTGATTAAGTTTTGATTTTTGAAGGAGGCCACTTGAAAGAAAGATGATTTTGTAGCATGTACCAAATTGTAAGGAGAAAGGAGCAATAATTTACAGGTTAAATCTCCCAGGAGAAGTGCAGTTCCTCCCTGCCTGAAGATGCTGCTGCATTTCCTTTACATGCCTGGGTGGGTGAGGAACCTGCTCAGTTTTTGTGCTGCTACAAGCAGAAAATGTTGGCTGATCCATAGCTCCTTTGCTTTGGTCCTTTCATATGGATCAAAATATTCCCATTTGGAAGGATTTTTTTGCAGCAACAACAAAGTCAGCACTGAAATTTAACCCAGGAAAAAAAAATCTTCTGTGTAGGTTTTATTAATTTCTCTCATTAGGTGAAAAATATAGAGAAGATGAGTGAGGGAAAGTACAGAGCTGTAATGGCAACAGTTTTCACAGGAGTGCAGGTTTGGGGTTGTTTCCTAAAATCTGGTGAGGTGGGATAACTGAAGTCAGTGTTTCTGAGCATCAGGCAGAAGCAAGTAATACCACATGTAGGATTTTTTGGTCTTTATACTCTCATATAGGGTAAATTTTCTTGGGCACTTTTAATTTGTTTTTTATAGTTTCTGGGTAAATGATGTCCTGAGCCTTGTTTGACACTATGACAACAAACACAGTCAAGAATACTGGAGCATTTTGAGACTTAGCACAGCCTGGCATCAATTGGTTTTGCTCACTGTTGCTGATGTACAGTGTACAGTTATTTGAAGCCTTGCAGAAATTTGAAATTTAAAAAAAAAAAAAGTTAATAAAAGGGCCTGATTTCACCCAGAGATGAGGAACTGTAGGACCAGCTTTAACTGCTTGCCTTTCACCTCCAGCAGGAAGGTTCCTGTAGGCAGGAGGTATTTCTTCTCCGATGGACAAAGGTCTTCCCTTCACCATCTGTGTGGTTACAGCCCTGCTGCTCCTGAGGGAATCGAGCCAGGCAGGTGAGGAAGATGATCCAGAAAGGTTGGCTGCACCCACATCTGGTTTAGTTCTCCTTTGGAGTGTTAGTTCTTCCAGTCTTTAACTCTTAGTGCTTGCAGGATCCTGTCCTAACCTGAACCCCAGGGCTCCCCTTGTGCCAGCCTCTGCCTGGGGCCTTAGGGGTGCTGCTGCCAAAGTCTGCTGCTGCAGCTGAGCATCGGGTGGCAGAGATCAGGAGATGAAAAGGCCAGAGAAAGGGTGGTTGGGTGTCCCTGAACAGCGTTACTGGGGTTAAACTGCACGTCTTGGAGTCGCGACCGTCCCTCGAGTCGCAGCAGGGTAGGCTGAGGGTGGGGAGGGAATCGGGGTGAGGGGCCAGCTCTGATGAGTCCTACAGCCTTTTCCCAGGGTGCTGCAGGAACCATCTCCCACTGGAAGGCTGGGCATGCCCAGGGAACAAGGGGCAAGGCAAAGGCAGAGCTTTGCAGCCCCAGTCGTTTCCTGCAGCCGAGCATGGAGGGATGGAGGGATGAGCTCCTCTCCTTGTCCCGTGTCCTGCCCTGTTCCCAGCGAGGCCGGGCTGTGGGAGGGGTCACTGCCATGAACTCGGCCTTGGGGCTGCACTTCGGTCCCTCCCGGGCCTTTCAGGAGGTCTCACAAAGGGGCTTTGAACAGCTGCACCCCTGGGGGAGCTGCAGCCCTCAGAACACGCTGTTGTCTCCCAAGAAACCCCACAGGTCTTCAAAAAAGGGGCCTCAGAAAGCTGTTACTGGCTTTAATAAGTTTCTAAAGGGAGACAAGAGAACTCCTTTGTGAAGATTTCCAGCTCCCATGGAGAACTGTAGTGGAGAGGGGAAAAACAGGTTTTGTTTTGCAATAATGTAGAGTTCAGC
Organism: Platyrinchus mystaceus; assembly: GCA_035041135.1. Classification (NCBI taxonomy): domain Eukaryota; kingdom Metazoa; phylum Chordata; class Aves; order Passeriformes; family Tyrannidae; genus Platyrinchus; species Platyrinchus mystaceus. Next base: position 4,722,416 of record JAWWLV010000061.1, on the reverse strand, counting down.
ACGAGGCCAGAAAATGCAAACCCAAAGGAGGAATAATAAATACATAATGAATGAATATGCTGTTATATTTAATGAAAAACTCACAGCTTTTGCTTGAAAGAGTGAAAACACCCTACTTTTTTTTTTTTTTTATCTTGAGGGATTTTTTTGCTTTTGCACTGTGAATTCTTTGATGCCAAAGAGCAATGCTAAGCATGTTCTAGAAAAATCATCCTGGGCAATTAATAAGCCATATATTGACCAAATTGGGGTTTTAATTGAGCATCTCAGATGCAGAACCTGTCACTAGTAGGGGAAGGGAGGAGTAAGAAAACCCAGTGCCTTGGAACTGGATGGTGAGGAACTTCTGGCTGTTCCTGGGGCTTTTCCTCAGGGGAGGAATGGGGGGGATCAGCTGTGTGAGGAAGCAGGAGAGCTGGTGTTTCCCCTCCTCAGGGAGGGCAGCAGGGAAGCACCAATGGACTGTGCAGGATCCACTCCCCAGTGGGTGGGTGACAACCAGAACCCCCTGCAGCCCCACTGCCTGCTCTGTCTCTGCTTCCCTTCGTGCTGTGGAGGAGGAAACAAGCTCAGGAGCCTGTGAGTCAAGGGTGAATGTTCTTTATTTAGGTGCACTGTGAAATGTCACTTTCTGTAAGTAAAAGCCTGGCAAGAATCTGATTTTGTTGTGGTGTTTTTGCAGGAGCTGGGAGGAATGATGATGCTGTGAGTAAGGTATGTGTAAGTTCATTGGTGCAGAGCTACTAATGAAGGTGTAGTTGCCAAAGGTCTTAATTCAGAAATAGATGTGGTCATGTTTTAAATACACTGTTCATGGATGGCTGTGTGTCTGTGCTTTTCTTTTGTATCTTGAATCAGTGTTCACCCAGAAGTGAATCCATGTTTCCTTGCCTCCCGTTCTCAGGTTTCCTACTGTTCTGTGTCTCCTGGAATTGCTCTCTAATGAGACCTTAATTGGCTGATAACTCTTTTGTCTGCAACGTGAATTGATCTCTTGGGAAGGCTCTGCCACTACCTGAAGAACTGTGGCAACACTTAAAGTGATTTTTATTCGGACCAGGCACTAAAAGTGCAGGGCCTGTGACGTGTTCCTGTCAGGGAGCAGCGGTGTGAGGTCACTGCAGCTCAGGGGCAGGTTTAGAGCTGGTTGAACTCACACACCCCTGACACCCCCCAGGCTGTAAATGAAGCCCCAGCCTGGTGGGGACACGTCTGGGGTTTTGAAATCCAACTGTTCCTTCCTTTTGTGATTTGCAGGGCATTGACTCAAGGGGACAAGGTGAGGGGCTTCCAACCCTGACTGTCACGACGATCCTGGTAAGGCAGTGACACACAGACAAGGACAGAGCTGGAATTGCACTGGGCCTTTCTTTCCCCCCTCATGTATTTGCAGGTGGTTTTTGGGCTGGCTTTGACACTGATGTCCCTGTTCCTCGCAGTGTTTCAGGGACTGGCTCAGGGGGTAGAGGTGCAAACTGTCAGTGGTTGGCAGTGGGAGGATTTGGGGCTGTCGCAGCCCGCACTGGGCTGACGGCTGTGCCAGAGCTCTGGGGAGGCAGCCAGGTCTCTCCCTGCTGAGCCACAGCCCGGGTGTGGGTTACCTGGTGCTGTTCCTGTCCTGCAGTGGCACTGATGTAAAGCTCACACACGTGCAGGGACAAACCCAGGCTCTGACCCCCAATGCATTACCCTGTGCTCCAGGCAAGGGCGACTTGCAGGAGAAGCAGCTGCAGTGAATTTTCTGATCCTTTGGTCAAGCCCTGCCCAGCCTGTGCCCCTCACCTGAGGCTTTGCTGGGCCAAAGGAAAAGTGTTTGGCTTTTAACCTGAGAGTTTCATTTACCTGTGTGGGACCTGTGACTCGCAGAGCGCAGCTGATGCTGCAGGCAGGGGGGACTCCGGGGAACATCCTTCAAGTCTGGAAATGTCCCTGCAACAGTGTGGAGAGAGGGGTTTGGGGAGGGCTTGATAAACACTGGTTTAACTCCCCACCAGTGGCCCTGCAGGCTTTGGGGGTGTCGTGGCTGTGGGGATGTCGTGGCTGTGGGGGTGTCGTGGCTGTCGGGGTGTTGTGGCTGTCGGGGTGTTGTGGCTGTCGGGGTGTTGTGGCTGTGGGGGTGTCGTGGCTGTTGGGGTGCCGTGGCTGTGGGGGTGTCGTGGCTGTGGGGGAGCCGTGGCTGTGGGGGTGCTGCAGCTCTGTGTTGTCCCCCTGCACAGGAGGATCCCTATGTGATGGTGAGGGGGGCAGAGCTGGAGGGGTACTGCATGGACCTGCTGGGGGCCCTGGCGGAGATGCTGCGCTTCCAGTACCGCGTGAAGGTGGTGGGGGACGGGCAATACGGAGCCGTGTCCGCCGGCGGCAACTGGACCGGGATGATCGGGGAGATCCTCAGGAGGGTAACTGTCCCTTTGTGTTCCTGGCCAGCTGCAGCTCCAGAGGGACACAGCAGTGGGAGCAGCTCTTGGGCTCTGTTAGTTTGCTCAGAGTTATCCTGCCTGTGCTGTAGGACTAATGGCCAGCAAGGCTTGGAGCTGGTTTTGGCCCCAAACATACATATAGAAACCGAGGCACAAGGAGACAGTGGCCAAGGCAGGGAGGGATTGCTGCACCAGGGCACTCCCAGTGCAGTGCTTGTCTGTCTCAGAGGCTGCCCAGTGTTCCTCTGCAGTCCTGAGAGACTGTTCAGGCATTCTTGGCAAAACTTACCTTGGACTTGATCCCAGGGTGAGACTTGTCCCTTGCAGGATGGCAATAATCCCTCAGGCTCATCAAGGAAGGAAGAGTTACCCCAAGAGGTGCCATTCCCTGTGGCTGATGTTCTGTCACCTTTCAGTTAAACCCCTGTGCCCCTCTGAACTCCCTCTGTGCCCCTCTGAACTCCCTCTGTGCCCAGCTCTGAGCTGTGCCAGGGAAGCAGCTGTTTGAGGGACAGAACTGCTCACAGGTGGAGGGTTGATTCTCTCCTCTCTCCTGCAGGAAGCCGACATTGCAGTGGCCCCACTGACAGTCACCTCAGCCAGGGAAGAGGTGGTTTCCTTCACCACACCCTTCCTGCAGACTGGCATTGGAATCCTGCTTCGGAAGGACACGGTCTCTCAGGAAATGTCCTTCTTCCACTTCCTGTCTCCTTTCAGCAAGGAGACCTGGACAGGCCTTTTATTTGCTTATCTGCTGACGTGCTGCTGCCTCTTTCTTGTCGCCAGGTATGACTGAATTGTTCCACAGATTTTGTTCAAGTCAGGGGCTTTCTCAGCTATGAAGAGATTAGTTTTTAAGAGAGTAGCAGGAAGCATTTTGCTTTGAGGAACCTTCTGTACCGGTATAGTAGCAGGGCTCAGAAAGCTTTAAGTCCTGTCAGATTAAGCCAGCATTAAGAGTAGGGTCTCCCCAGGAGGAACACCAGATCCCTTGATGTGGATTATTTATATTTTTTCCCCCTGAATGTCTGGGTTTATCCTGTCATTTTCCCCCAGACTGAGCCCCTGTGAATGGAATGAGCCAAAGAATGAAGAGAATCACTTTACCTTCCTCAACAGCCTCTGGTTTGGAGCAGGAGCACTCGCCCTGCAAGGTGAGCTGGGAGGGTGCAGCAGCTCTGGGAGCAGTGGGGTTTCTAAGCTGCTGGTGTATCCAGCTCCATCTGTGCCACTGGTGTGCTGTGCTGTTGGGGGAAAAGGTGTCCCAATAGGGACACTTGGAACACTAAACCTGCCAGTTTGGGGCTGTGTGATTATAGACCTGTTAGGGATTGACCTGGGGCTGCCTCTGTTTGGGGAGTGTTTTCAGCTGTAACTGCTCTGGGCAATGCCAAGCCAGCCATGCCTCCGGTGCTTTGACCAGTGTGTTGTTTGTTGGTGCTTTGGGCCACTGATGTTGTTCAGCTCTGCACTGCAGCTGCTCAGACCAGCGCAGGGGCTTTGCAGGCTCAGGTGTAGCTGCAGGGCAGGGTTTGCCGTTTGGTCTTTATTTAAAGAGAAGTTTTAACCCCAAAGCTCTTGGTGCCTCTGCCCCCACCCATCCCTCCCGGTGATTGCTGTCTCCCCGTGGTGCAGGAGTGACCCCCCGGCCCCAGGCGCTCTCGGTGCGGGTCGTGGCCGTGGTGTGGTGGCTCTTCACCCTGGCCCTGCTCGCCGCCTACATCGCCAACTTCACCGCCCTGCTGAGCTCGGGCAGCGAGCAGCTCCCCATCCAGACCTTCGAGGACCTCGTGAAGCAAAGGAACCTGGAGTTTGGGACTCTGGAGGGCTCCTCTACCTTCTACTTCTTCAAGGTGCGGAGAATCTCCTTGTGCACACATGCAGGGGCTGAGCTGCCCAGCTCGTGCCTTAGAACAGCCTCATCACTCCATCAGTTTTCCTGGAGTACTTCAAGTATTAGGATTGCTGTTCTGTTCATCTCTTCCCCCTTTTCTCACAAAAAAGCAGGCAGAGAGCTCCATTTTTATTGTGTGCTCTCCTTTAGAAGCACCTCTGCCCTTCAGGGTCTGTCCCCCTGTGCTTTGAGCAGGAGGTGCTGCCTGTGACACTCGTGTAACGCCGTGTCAGGGACAGTCTGTGCTCACCGGGGCTCACAGAGGGCTCAAGGGGCAGCTTTAAGTGCTCCTGTTCTCCAGCTGGTTTTACAACCCCTGCACATACGTGCACTCTTTTGGGTGATCGTTTCCCAGCTCGGTTTGACACCTGGATTTTTGGGCTGCAGAACTCCAAGAACCCCATCCACCAGATGATCTACGAGTACATGGAGAAGAGGAGGGAGCACGTGTTGGTCAAGACCTACCAGGAGGCCGTTCAGCGCGTGATGGACTCGAACTACGCCTTCATCGGGGAGTCCATCTCGCAGGACTTGGCGGCCGCCCGGCACTGCAACCTCATCCGCGCCCCCGAGGTCATCGGGGCCCGGGGCTTCGGCATCGCCACCACCCAGGGTGAGTCCCTGTGCCCCGGGGGAACGGGCTCTGCAGGGCCACAATGGGTACCACGGCCTGAGCCTGCACTGACAGTGCAGAGGGTGGGCAGGCAGAACACACGGCCCGGCAGGGAATTCTCACTGGCACTGACTCCTCCTCTGAACTGTAATAAGCAAATGCTCCCCTTTCCCTGGGGTGTCCTGGGTTCATCAGGGTGTTTGCTTTTGTCTTGGTCCCGGGAATGTCGAGCTCCCACTGCAGTGAGCAGTGCACAGGTTGCCCTTGTGGGGTCCAAGTGCTGCTACTTCCCTAAGTACCTTCACCTCTCCCTGTTCCCCAGGTGTTCCCACACCTCAGTGGACAGGACAGGGGGGTTGGTAGTTGTGTTCAGGGAACACCTGAACACGGGCTGGCCATCATCTCCCCCATCCCTCTCTCCCTCCCCGTTTCCAGCCTCCCCCTGGACCAAGCCGCTGTCCATCGCCGTGCTCAGGCTGCGGGAGCGGGGGGACCTGGACTACCTGCGGAACAAGTGGTGGGAGAGCAGCTGCCTGAGGCGGAGCCGGGACCGCTGGAGCCCCCTGGAGCCGCCGGCGCTGGGAGGGCTCTTCCTGGCCCTGGGCATCGGCCTCGCCCTCGGCGTCCTGGCGGCCCTGGCCGAGCTCTCCAACAGCAGCCGCCTCACGGCCGGGCACGCCAAGGTGGGTGTGGGCTGAACTGCCCCCTGTCCCGCCAGGGCTGCACCTCCACCCTGCTCCTGCTCCTCCTGAGAGGGCAGGGAGGCCGTGCCCTGTGCTTGTCCCTTAAAGGCACCAACATTTCACAGCTGGGGCTGTGGGATGGTTTTGTAGCCTGAACAGGGGAACAAAAATAAAACAGCCCCTCCCTCTCCCCCCCAAAATTGAGTAGAAATGTTTCCTGTAGTCCCAAGCCAGCCAACCTCATTCCAATGTGCTGGGGGTTACAGAGGACAGCAGTGATCAGTAACAAGTTTATTCTCAGTTATGGCTGTTCTTAAGTCATTTGACAAGCAGGAAAAGACACGTAAAGAAACTGCACCAGTGTCTGAGTGTGCCCCTGTTCCCCATCCATCCCAGGGCCCGGGCTGTGCACATGGAAAAGGGGGATCCCATGACACAGAACAACCCACCCACCCCCTTCTCCCCTCCCTTCTGTCTTTCAGAAATCTTGTTGCTCTGTTTTCATAGAAGAGATCTGCACCCGCCTACGTATCAAAGAAAAGGGCAGACCCAGCCAGGAGCCGTCAGGGAAAGCAAACGCTTAGGAATGTTGTGCCGAAGGGCTGGGCCTGTGATAGGGTTGTACCATGTTCATGTCCTAGGAGCTGTGGCAGTGTAGAAAGATGTTTTTCTGCTAGTCTAGAGTAGTGGTTTTCTAATTACACACAGAGCACTTCTGGAGTGGTGGTGGAGATGGATGCAGAAGGAAATCAAGTGGCCTGGAAGAATTTTAAATTGATAAGGGAGTGGAACTGTGACAAACAAGGGAGTGAATGGCCTGGTAAAATGGAGCTGAGCTGGCCAGTGGTGGATCCATGTCTAGGTTAGGAGTTTACCCTGTAAGTCCATAAATGCCTGTAGGAGTAAGTGACTGGGGACAGGTTAATGGGAAGCCTCTGCTACTAATTAGTGTGTGAGGTGCAATCTGGGAACATTAAAGCTCTTGTCTGACTGTTGTGATCAGGAACAACAGCTTAAGCATTTCAGCTATAAATAGCCTGTATTCCCTCTCTGAGCAGGAGATGCTGGTTGTTGGGAAGGTCATTCCTGAATCAGAACTGACAGTGCTGTTTGTAACCCCAAACAGGCCCTCCCTGCATCCCAACCCCAGGAAGGGGAGCCCCTGCCACTAAGGAACCCCTGGAGTTAAGGAATTCCAGACATGGGCTTGTCCTTTGTCCCTTCCCAGCACAGGATAAGGGTCACTGTTTTGTGACAATGTTTTGCTCTAGTTAACCTACTGAGGATGAGGGGTGACAGTGAAAATCCAACAAGACTAGAGCAGGGAGTCCCCACCTGCTCCTGGGAACAGACAGGGACAGCAAGTGCTGGGAGATCAGGGCTGGTCGTTATCTCAGCCCACGACAGCTCCAGCTCAGACACAGCCTGAGCAACATCTGTGGGGGAGAAGGTGGATCAGTCCTTCCATCAACTGAACTGCACAGAGCAGGAGAGATTTAGGTAAGTTTAAAAGCTGAAAATGCAATGTCAGGTTCACTTAGCACTTAAAATCTATTTGGTACGTGCCCTGTCACTGCTGGCAGAGTAGGCAGAGATGTATAAAAAAGGTTTCATTGACATTTAAATATATTTCTATATGAATGTCTCACAGAACAAAAAAATAAAGTCTTTTCATCACAAATACTGCAGCATTAAAATAAACACTTACCAAAATAAACAATGAGTGATATACATATATATGTATTTGAGTGTGTAGACTATAGAGTGAATCATATTGTTGCTTTTTAAGTCACAAAAGCACAATATAAATACGGAATTTCCTGTGAACTCTTTTCCCTGTTGTAATAAAAATACATTCTTTACAGTTAAAGTAAAACTAGTGCAAGTCCATCCTCTGCTCCTCCCAGCCCATCATTTACATGGCACTTCGTACTTGAAGATGACACTGAAGATTTTGCCCCCGAGGCGGTCGGCGAGCCACGAGTTCTTGATGACGGCCAGTTTGAGGCTCTCGCACCTCAGGGCCGCGTAGTAGTTGGTGTGGATGGCTCTGCCCATGCCCTCGATCACCACCAGGTCCGTGTTCCGCTCCCGCACCAGCACCGCCAGCCCCTGGTCCAGGCGGCTGCAACGAGGGGGGGTCAGGGCAACACCCCCCAAAGCCATCCCTGCCCCAACCTGCACCCCGGGGCTGCTCCACACACAGTTACTGAGGCCCTTAATAGGGGCACTTGAAATGGGAGGAAGGTGACTGGAATGTCCCAGGATCACTGAACATCCTGAGCTGCAAGGGACCCACAAGGATCATCCCGTCCAACTGCTGGCCCTGCACAGGACCAGCCCCAAGAGCCCCACCCTGTGCCTGAGAGCACTGTCCAAACACTCCCTGAGCTCTGTCAGGCTGTGACCACTGCCCAGGGGAGTCTGCTCCTGTCACTTTAAAGCTTCACTTAATGCATCAGAATCGGGATTTTCCAGAACACACAGGTAGGTTCTGTCTCCAATAGAAAAACTAATCCAAAGTAAATAGGTTAATGTGAAATGCTGCTCACTGCCAGGGGATTTTTGGTCACTGTCATCAGCCATAACCTGACCAGCTGCTGAGGGACCCGACAACGTGAACACAGACACCTCCACAGGGCCTGATCAGTGCTACAACCCTGTAAATCCACACTGAACAACTCCTAATGGGTGTGTGAGTGACTCCCATCAGCAAAGGGGGCTGGGATGCTCCAGAGCCAATCCCTGACCATCCTGCAGATGAGGGACACAAACAACAACCCTGCCCTTTGCCCACCTACCTCAGATCCAGGCACGGAGAGCTGGAGCCCGTCTGAACCAAGAGCAGCTTCTCGTCCCTCAGGGCAGAGCTGTTAAAGAAACAGACA